>OZ026516.1:32183971-32749986 GCA_964019695.1 Loripinus fragilis
AGGTGACAAACGTAGTACAAGCAGACTAAAAAGGTAATATCTGCCTTTTATAGAACACCAATATTGTCTGCTCTTTATGTATTTCAATATACATATAGTCTGGTACCCTGCCTACAGAAGTCTGTCTTTTATGGGAACCTGGATAATGCCGGGTACTAGGATAATGTAATTGACTGTTGCACAATTCAACAAATTCACTGTTGTAAACTTTGACATTATACCAGGCTGGTGTAGCAGTCTACTAATGTACAAGCTCAGTGTACAGGGTTGGTGCAAAATTCATGGATCAAACCTGACTGAAAATATACCACCTTTCTTGAAAGATGGCAATAATAGTAGCTTTAAAAAGAACGCATGAAACATCAAAAATTGAGCAAAACTAAATACAGTTTGATCACTGTGTGTGAAATTAAGCATCTTTGACAGGTATAAGATTTACAATTTACACAACCCCTTAATGTAATCTACGTTCTGATTGAATGTGTAGGCATTCCTGTCCACTTTGCCAACTGGCCATGGAATAATCATTGTGTATAGCCAAATGTTCAAACATGTATTGGAAGTTAAATACCATGAATAGATATCAAGCCAGTATTACTTACTGATAGTTCTGTGTGTTTGTATCAAGCACGCTAGAAAACCACTGCTAAAAGCGTGGTCAGTGTGTGTTGGTTGCAGTCAAAATGCTCCGTTTTGGTGTACCTGGCTGTAACAGAAGGTAATATTTGGTATCAGATTAACAAGATTCGCGTAAGTTGAGCTATAGTCAATCCAGCGTCTAGGGAGCGCAGTGGCTCAGTGGTAGAGTGCTTGACTTGAGACCGAAGGGCCTGTTCTGGAGCCTCACTGGGGCCTCTGCTTTGTGGTCCTTGAGCAAAGTAAGTAAGGGTGCAAAGATCAGGAATCGATACAATCAAGTACCACACCTGACCCAGGATACCAATGGGAAAGTGACAAACTCACAGTAGACACCACAAACGAGAGCCAAGAGGTCAGCCCTTTCCCAGCAGGTGACCACAAAGCACATATAAATAGACGCGCACAAAGACATAGCAAACTCAAGACAGAAAAAAAAAACACATAAAAGATCCACAAAAGACGTACCGTCTTGGAACGATCAGTAAGATATTTTACTGGAGGGCTTAAACCGGTTTAATGGCGCCAACATTTATCCTAGCTAAGTACTCGTTTAACCCAGGAAGACCCCTCCCTATATAGCTGAAATATTGTTGATGGAACTTAAGAATCAAATCAAACAAACAAATCAAACAATGCAGCGTCTGAGTAATAGGTAAAAAGATAATTTTCAATAAAGAAAGGATGAAAAGCATTTTTGTTTATGTACATGAACTAATGATTACAGGGAATGTTCAGAAAGTTCTGAAACTGGCCCAATTACTCTCTAACCAGCAATGGGACATTGCTAGAAATTATACAAAATGAAAATATATTTTTGTCTATACACACCTCTTAAACTTCTATCGACCTTTGAAATATAACGATAAAGGTCGTTACTCAGAGGTTGTGGTATATCTATACCTGTTTGCTCCTTCATTGTTATTTAATGTCACTTTAAACAATGTTTCATTTTTTTTGATATGTAAGTTTATTTAACAATGATTTTCGGGTGTAAAACCAGAACTAAGTAATGTAAAAAAAGGAGGTAGATATCAGGAATCGCTCCAGGACACCACACAAGAAAGTGACAAAAACAAAATAAAACATCACATACAAGAGGTCAGCCCTTTCCCAGCAGGTGACCACATGGCTACATTGAACAGACAAGAAAGCATGACAAACATGAAACATAAATAACAAAAATGATCCAAAAAAGAAGCACTGTCTTGGAACGGTCAGTATGCCTGATAATAAGCTGATTCAGATGACACTTTAAAATAAAGAAAATGTATGTAAGGGTCATACAGCAGTGGTTTTACAGATATCTTAGCCCGCAATACGGGACTTATCTGGACCAAAAATTAAAGTCCCGCCATTTGATAGGGATGGGATTTAAAAGCAAAATAATTGGTGAAAAGCAACTTTCAGTTTTTGGCTCTAGAGGGGGCCAAAATAGCCCCTTAATGCACGTAGTCCATTGAAACATTTGACAGAGAAATTAACAAGCACAGGCAAAAACTGAAAGATAATTTAACAGAAAATGAGAATTATTACAACACAAAAAATATTAAAAAGATGTTTTGGTATATAGCTGTGCTGATATCTTCATGTAATTCTTAAAAGATTGGTCTCCAAAAACCTTAAAAGTTCAAAATAGCAATTTCCCTATTTTAGGCCTATTTTGTCATCCATTTTTGTTACCATAGCAACGGTAAAATTTAAATAAATACCTAAATTTTACATTTCAGTTATTCTTCTTGTAAACCAATCAATTGGTGAAAACATGTTTCATTTACCAGAGGGGGACAATTAGCACCTTTATGCACGTAGGGCCTTATAACATTTTCACATTTAGTTGTGCGACACACACACCTGTTTAATCCTTAATATAGATGAGCAAATATATGAAATAAGTAAAAGCTACCTTGGAACTCTTTAAGTTATTTAAATATTATCTTTCAGCCGCCTTTATTATCATAGAATCTTCAAGCTGTTTAACTTTGTTAATTATGACGTTGATTAACATGGATATTGATGCTAGGCTCCAGCCTCTAAGGAAAATAAAAAAAAAAGTTTCACGTTTGAACATAAAATAAATAAATTACTTTTAGGTCCACTAGGTGTCAGATTGTAACTAATCATATTTCCACAAGCAAACAACGTAGACCCTGATCTTGTCCCCTAAATGAGCTTAAGGGTTAATAAAACACTAGGAGTTAGCGCTATTATGACACAACTTGATGTTGCATGTAAAAAACTAAATTATTTGGACCCTCTCCTGTTATTTATTGTGTATGCGTTTAAGTCACCCTCCAAACATGCATGTGCTGCCATCTAGTGGGACAAAACGCCTTAAGAGTCATTATCTGAGAGCATCAGACAGCCTCAATTATGGCTTGGAAATAGAAAAAATAGATTTTCTTGAAATTTTGCCCATTTTTAACTTCTTTCAAGAGATGAACAAAAATGCATATTTTTCTCAATTTTTCACTTCCGTATCCATGGCAACCACGATTTTCTATTTTTAGCATTTTCCAGCAATATTTTGAGCTAAAAATTACAATATTTTGGACTGCCCTACCCAAGAGGTAATGTGGCAAATGTTTGTGTTTGTGCTTTCAAACAATAAACATGACTTATTACTTTACCCTTGTTCTGATTTTGTTACTTTTCCGTTGTCATGGTAACACGTGCTATGATGGATTTTTACATGCTATTATGCATTTTTCAATGCACTAAAAATTGGCAATTTTCAAATCATTTTTCTAAAAATTTCTACGTCAGATTTTTTTGTTTTTCTCTCAATTAGTTAACTGATACCTATATTTCACCATATTGAAAAATTGGGATCGGGTTATTTTTTATTTGAAGTTTATTACTGTCGAAGCAAAAATATTATGTTTTTAGATGAACAAAATGATTATTATCTTTTGTATTTTATCTAAGTAGTGATTATCTGTCACAAAAAAGTACCGTTTCACACAACCATCGTGTAGCAATTCTAAATAATACTTTAAATTGTGGTTTAATGCTTAGAATGATAAAATATTAGGGATCAAAGTACCCCACCCACTAATGTTAAATGTAAAATTAAATGCTATTTTCTTAAAATTGGACATTTCAAACAAATTTTATGACAACAGGAAGTTTTAATTGATAAAATAAATTTCCCAGGATTGTTTTTTTCAATTTTGGTGTATCTAACCATCTGGTTGCTATGGTAACTATCCAAAGTAATGTTACCTTAACAATGACCATATAACTCCGTTATCATGCATAACTTGATATAAATACCTTTTTCATTAATGTTATGTCATTGATTTGAGGAGCAAATGGATATGTAACATATTGTTCTCTCTCATTCTTAGTTAAACCTCATTAAAAGCATGGTTTCCATGGCATTTGGGTCATTCCTATGGAAGCTTAAAAAGTTTCCATGTTCAACTAGAAAATAACCAAACAAATGATATATTTATTACATAACATAACTTTAAGATGTCATATATAAACTTCATTATTGCAAACTTACTATACTAAACATAAAAAGGGTAGAAACAGGAATTCTATCCAGTCATGACCTTAGATTTAGGTACTTGTTCCCCCCCCCCCCCCACTTATACAACATATAAAAACCCTTGTTTATGTATATAGTTTTCTTGAAATAAAACATATTTTATATATTATAGAAATTGAACTGTTGCAAAGATAATTGTATATGGTCAATTAAAATTTGGTGCTGATAACAAAAACATCATTGTTGCTATGGTAACTGGTGATAAACTATGCCTGATCATGCCTTAGCAACCACAAAAAACTTCAAAATTATCTTTTTTTTATTCTCAATGTTTCCACAATTATTTTATTTTGCTTTGGATAGAATGTTAACCCATCCCACCCCCTAAACACTGTGTCACTTTGAATTAAGAGCTTGCAAATATAGGTTTGACATTGAAAATAAGCTTTCCTACATCTTCCGGGCTCTAATTTACTCCACCCATCGTTTTAAAAGGTACAAATAAATTGAAATTTTGCCCAAAAAGGCAGATTCGGAAAAATGACAAAAGAGAATGTTTCTAAAAGATGTTTGTGAGAAGACTGGAACAGTATTTTAATTTTTGTGTCACCCAAAGAATGGTTGCTATGGTTCATATCATATCAAATCATCATAATCAGATTTTTGATTAACGTGCAGGTGCATCCTCCACATCAGTGGGCCCCTTTCCAAGTAACTGGCTAGCTGCACGCATAGCACATCTCACACCTGATCTCCAGATGCTCCTTTCTTGTGTGTCAACTGTGGTGAGCTTCCACTCATGGTTAATGTTGATAATTTACACCCTTAATAGCAAATGCCACAAAAGTCATGCTAGTTTGTTTATTCTTAAGGTTTCTATAATGATTTTAGTATTTTGATTTTAAATGTTACAAAAAACAAGAGGGCCCAAGGGCCTTGGGTTGCTCACCTGAGAATGTCTGTTCATAAGGTCAGGGAAAAGCATCAACTAGCCCACCAAACAGTTTTGATAATGGATTTGACAGCACTTTCAATAAAACCCAACAGGATATTGAGATTAAATGATTTTTCACTACCAGTTCCATGGCAACCATGATTTTCAATTTTTAGTATTTTTAGCTATATTTTGAGTTAGAAAATTAAATATTCTGGACTAGCCTCCCCAAGAGGCTGTGTGGCAAATGTTTGTGCTTTCATACAATAAACATGACTAAGTACTTAACCCTTGTACTGGCTTTGTTTCTTTTCCGTTTCTATGGTAGCGTATGCTATGATGGATTTTATATGCTATTATGGATTTTTCATTGCACTAAAAATTGGCAATTTCAAAGTAACCTAAGAAAGTAAGGGTGCATTATCATTTTTCTAAAAATTTCTCTATCAATATTTTGGTTCTATCTCAATTAGCTGACTGATAACTGTATTTCACCATATTGAAATATTGGGACCAGTATATTTTTTATTTTGAAATAAATTTTATTTAAAGTTTATTACCGTTGAAGAAAAATTATGATGTTTTCAGATGAACAAGATGATTGTTATCTTTTGTATTTTATCTAAGTAGTGATTATCTGTCACAAAAAAAATACCATTGCACACAACCATGATGTAGCAATTCTAAATAATACTTTAAATTTTGGTTAAATGCTCATAATGATATAACATTATGGATCAAAGTACCCCATCCACTATTGTTTAATGTAAAATAAAATGCTATTTTCTTAAAATTGGACATTCCAAACACATTTTATGACAACAAGAAAGTAAGTAAGGGTGCAAAGATCAGGAATCGATACAATCAAGTACCACACCTGACCCAGGATACCAATGGGAAAGTGACAAACTCAGTAAGACACCACAAACGAGAGCAGTAAGTTAGACAACACAAACGGGAACAGGAAGTTCTAATTCATATGAATAAATTGCCCAGAAAAAATCTTAAATTTTGGTGTAAATAACAATCTGGTGATGGTAACTATCTAAAATAATGTTACCATACCAACGACTAAATATCTCCGGTGTCATGCAAACTTGATATAAAAAACCTTTTTCATTAATGTTATGTCATTGATTTGAGGAGCAAATGGATGTGTGACATTTTGTTCTCTCTCATTTTTAGTTAAACCTTGATAAAAGCATGGTTGCTATGGTAATTGGGTCATTTTATTCATATGGAAGCTTAAATGTGTCTATATTTAACAAGAGAATTGCAAAACAAATGGTCTAAATATTACTTAACATAACTTTAAGATGTCATAGATAAACTACATTATTGCAGACTTACTATCGTAAACATTGGAAAGGTAGAAATAGAAATTCTATACAGTCTTGACCTGAAATTTAGTTACTTGTTACCCCCACCCACTTATACAACATATAAAAACCCTTGGATATGTATATGGTTTTCTTCAAATAAAATATTCTTTATATATTATAGACAATGTACTGTTACAAAGATATTTGTTTTTCGTAGATTATAATTTGGGTTGATATCAAAACATCCTTGTTGTTATGGTAACTGATGGAAAACTATGCATGATCATGCCTTAGCAACCACAAAACCTTCGAAAAACAATGCATGTTTTTTATTATTTTTATTATTATTTGCAAGGTGGCCATAATCATTTTGTGTTTGGGATAGAATGGTTACCCAACCCACCACCTAAGCATTCTGTAACCTTGAATTAAGATGTTGCAAATTCAGGTTTGACATTCAAAAGTTTTTCTGCATCTTCCGGGCATCAATTTACTTCACCCATCGATTTAAAAGGTGTAAATACATGGAAACTTCGCCCAAAATGGCAGATTGGGAAAAGTGATAACAAATGATGTTTCTATGAGATGGATGTGAGAAGACCGGATCTTGCTTTAATTGATTTGTAGCCAAGTAGGAGAGAAACATTTTATTGATTTGTAACCAAAAAGGAAAGAAAACAAACTGTCGAACATCCCAATGAAAGGCTTTCAGATCAAATTATGCGTGTAACCCGAGATACGTGGTCATCTTAAAGTTAGCAATATTTTGAATAGTTACCATAGCAACCATGATGTAAGGAGATTTAGGGGTTTTTTCTTGGCAAATTATTGATATGAATAAGAACTTCATTTTATCACACAACGTGTTTGAAACGCGAGGTTTTAAGACAAATAGCCATTTGTTATATGCCTGTTTTGAAAAATAGGACACTGTATGGCATGGCCCTGTACGACTGTCAGTAAACAATTGTGATGATATTTTATAGAAATGTATATTACGTAGGTCAAGACAATGTGTCCCACACATAAATGATTGCTCCCCCTTAATTGCCGAGTTCCCTTTGAATATTTTTAAAAAAAACTTGTACTCACCATAACTCAGTTACAGTCATTTATAGATATGAAATTATAGCATGTGTATAAGGGTCAAGACAAAGTGTTGCATACACTTATGGTTATTTTACATTTTTTCATTTCAGAGGTACGGCATTTTCTTGTTTTATGCTTATTTTGTGTCGTTTTCATTCTTGCACATCCCATAATTCGATAACCACTTGTGATATCTTCATGAAGCTTTTTAGAAATGTGCCTTAGGTAAATACAATGTGTCATGTGCAAGAATGATTTTTCTCCCTTTTTAGGTTTCCAGGTTATGCCATTTTTATTCATTTTCCAAATTTCCCCAAAAAATTTGTGTACGCCCCATAACTTGTTTAACATTTGAGATATCTTCATGAAACTTTATATGAATGTATATCAGGTCAAAACAATGTGTCACGTACATTCTTTTCTTTTCATTTTATTTCTTAGTTATGGCCCTTTGATTATGTTTTAGGCTTATTTTGTGTAATGTACATTGGTGTACACCCCATCACTCACTCACTGTTCATGATATCTACATGCAGTTTTATAGGAATATGTATTACCTAAAGACAATGTGTAGCATGCAAACATAATGGTTCTCCATTTTCTAGTTTCCAAGGTTTGCCCCTTTAATTATTTCATTTCCAAAAATTATTATACACCCCATAAATCAGTAGCCATTTTGGATACAATCATGCGATTTTATCCGAATGAATTTTAGAGCAGGAAAATGTGTCACGAACAAGAATGGTTGTTCCTCCTATCTTAGTTTCTGAGTAATGCCCCTTTGATTATTTAAATAGTACGCAGCATACCTCAGTAACCATTAAATATATATCTTCATGAAACTTTATAGCAATGTGTATCAGGTTAATCCGATATGCCTGTACAGTTATGGTTACTTTTTATTTTTCTTTTCAGAGTTATGACCTTTTTTTTGTTTTGGGGTTGTTTTCTTTTTGCTTATTTTGTGTAATTTTCATTCTTGTACTCCCCATAACTCAGTAACATTTTGGGGTATCGTCATGAAATTCAATAGGATTATGTATCAGGTTAAGATGATTTGTGGTGCGCAAGCATCATTGTTCCCCATTTTATTAGATTTCGAGTTATGCCCTTTTGATTTTTTTCTTTTCTCCAAAAGTTCTTGTATGCCCCATAACTTGGTAACAGTTTGGGATATCCTCATGAAACATTATAGTTTGTATGCTTATTTTGGTTTGTATACTTATTTAGTAGAATTTTCATTCTTGTAAACTCACTCAGAATTTATTCAGGACGAAAAATTGCTAGATCGTAGTTGTCTGCAATAATACTTAATTGTGACAAGTAGCAATTAGCTTGCTGTGTCTTCTGTAGAATTCGGAAATGCTAGCCCTGCACTTTTGCAGCTTCTGACGAAATTGTACTACATTTTTGTCCCAAACAAGTATCTTTTAAAGCGTTTTATTCTCTCATTGGCTAGAAAACAAGCATTTGAAAACTGGCACAAAGGGGTTTCTATGTAGGGCACATGGATGTGTTAACATAACCCTATGGTTATTGTCAAGTATTATCAACCACGCAAATGTACAGAAGGGTTTGAAAACATGTAGTGTGAAAAATATCTTGTATATTCAAGTAAAACTAGAATTGTCAGAGAATCTGGCTGTAGCCCCGATGCAGCGTTTTCATGAAATAAAAAGGCCAAGTTCTAAAGATACTAAGCAGGAAAATCTAAAGATATTGAGCAGGAACAAATTCTGACATCAATAAAGGGACATAACTCTGTAATAAACTAGATTTTGTCAATATGAATGCATATTTAAAATTTAATGAAATTCTGTCAATTTGTTCTCAAGATATTGAGCAGAAACAAAATTTTGGCGTAAGTCAAATGCCATAACTCTGGTAATAATTTGCAGAAAATGACGTGTACTGATCCCAAGATAGATGTTGTCAATATCAATGCATATTTACAATTTGGTGAAATTCTGTCCATTTGTAATCAAGATATTGAGCGGAAACAACCTTTTGGCTTAAATCAAGGGCCATAACTCTGGTACAAATTTGGGAAAAATGACGTGAAACAATCCCAAGCTAGATCTTGTCAATATAAATGCATATATAAAATTCGGTGAAATCAAATTCTTGTACAAATCTGCAAAAAAGGACAGGAAATATCTCAACTTAGATCATGTCAATATCAATGCACATACAAAATTTGGATTAATTCTATAGAGTTGTTCTCAAGTTATAGAGCCGGAAAAAAATTATGACGACATACGAACAGTTGTCACACATTTTACATAGGCTTATAAAGGGAAATCATTCAAACAATCTTCTAGTCAGTCTGATACCACAAGGCATAGAGCCCTTGATATTTTGTATGAAGCATCAACTAGAGGACGTCTACTAAGTTTGTTCAAACGATGCCCATTGGGTAAGTATGGCCCTATCCTGGGGGTCACATGTTTTACATAGGCTTATATTGTGAAAACATGAAAAAAAATATCATTTAATCTCAATTTCATGTTGGATTTTATTGAAAGTGCTGTCAGATCCACTATCAAAACTGTTTGATGGGCTATATGATGTTTTCCCTTTGACCTCTTGTTTTTTGTAACATTTAAAATCAAAATACTAATATCATTATAGAAACCTTAAGAATAAAGTAACTAGCATGACTTTTTGAAGATTTTTGGCATTTTCTATTAAAGGTGTAAAGTATCTCATCATTAACCATAGCAACCATTCTTTTGCTGACACAAAAATTAAAATACTGTTCCAGTCTTCTGACAAACATTTTCTAAAGTAAGTAAGGGTGTAAAGATCAGGAATCGATACAATCAAGTACCACACCGGGCCCAGGTTTACTCACATTTAGACACCACAAACGAGAGCCAAGAGGTCAGCCCTTTCCCAGCAGGTGACCACAAGGCACATATAAACAGACGCCCACAAAGACATAACAAACATAAGACAGAACAAAAACATAAAAGATCCACAAAAGAAGTACCGCCTTGGAACGGTCAGTAAAATATTTTACTGGAGGGCTTAAACCGGTTTAACGTCGCGCCAAACTCACCCTTAATTCAGATGTGGATTAAGACACCAAGATATTTGGTTTGCATGAAAGACCTCTAACTTATCAATGCATCATCTCCTAAAACATATAAATCAAGATATAACAAGGAGATAAAGCAAAGATAAGGACTCAACAGTAAATAAAACTGAATACCGGAGCAAAAGAAATCCAACAGGTAAACCCCGGAGGGCCGGACAAACAGCCAAAGCATCAGGTTCCTACCATCTCATCAATAGATTAGTCTTTAAGTCGGACCCATCATAGAGTTTGAAGTCTGGCCCACCAGCGTGCAATTAAAGAGGAGAGCAAAGTTGCCAACCGTGATTTGGTTGACCACCAAGCATGCAGTCTGTTGCCATACATTAATGCTATAGTCAATCTTATTATAATGGGAAATTATTTTATTGAACTGCGCTGAAAAATTATTAGAGCCAACAATCTTCTTCAACTTATACACCAAGTCACCATAGAAATCAGGTTCCGAATGTCCTTGGCGCAAAAGAGAATTTAAGTCCAACTTGAAATTTAGAAATCAAATTATAGTATCGTCTATAAAATTTTGAAAATGTTTTGTGAAGTTTACGATACCGATAGCCTTGTTTAAGAATTTCTGAGTTAACAATTTATTGCGAGTGTTGAAGTCAGCAACAATGCTAGATGCTCTAGCAAAACGAATGAGTTGAGAAATATAGACTCCATAGGATGTAGAACGAAGAACATCACCATCTAAAAATGGGAAATTGACAATTTCAAAATCAAAGTCGTCACGTTTATCATAAATTTTGGTAGAAACAATATCATTAGAAATTGACAAATGCAAGTCTAAAAATGCGGCTTCGGTTTCAGAGGTATTAGCTTTATTTAGTTGGATCTCTGAAGGGTATATTCGACTAACCATATTGTCAAAATAAACATTATAAATATTCAAAATATCGTCCAAATATCTGGATGTAGTGTTAAACGCATCATTGACATCAGCCTGCTTATCATCAGAAAGAGACATCATAAAGTCCCTCTCATAACAAAACAGGAATAAATCTGCAACCAGGGGAGCACAATTAGTGCCCATAGGAATCCCAACTACTTGTCTATACAGATTGGTGCCAAATCGAATAAAAATGTTGTCCAACAAAAAGGTCAGCGCATCACATACATTTTTACAAGACCATGCATGATATGTTTAGGTTTTTCTGACGTAAAAAATGCATTTCGGTCATTACATGCAAGGAAAGGAGAGCCTTCTCTCTGAAAACATCGTATGTTGTCATTTTTTCAAATCTGCCTTTTTGGTCAAAATTTCAATTTATTTGTACCTTTTTAAATCGATGGGTGGAGTAAATTAGAGCCTGGAAGATGTAGAGCTCATTTTCAATGTCAAACCTATATTTGCAAGCTCTTAATTCAAAGTGACACAATGTTTAGGGGGTGGGATGGGTTAACATTCTATTCCTAGCCACAAAAATTGATTGTGGAAACATTGAGAATAAAAAAATGACGATTTTTCGAAGTTTTTTTGTGGTTGCTTAGGCATGACCAGGCATAGTTTTCCACCAGTTACCATAGCAACAATGTTTTTGCTTTTAGCACCAAATTTTAATTGACCATATACCATTATCTTTGTAACATTTCAATTTCTATAATATATAAAATATGTTTTATTACAAGAAAACTATATACATAAACAAGGGTTTTCATATGCTGTATAAGTGGGTGGGGTAACAAGTACCTAAATCTAAGGTTAAGACTGGATAGAATTCCTGTTTCTACCCTTTTTATGTTTACGATAGTAAGTTTGCAATAATGAAGTTTATATATGACATCTTAAAGTTATGTTATGTAATAAATATATCATTTGTTTGGTTATTTTCTAGTTGAATATGGAAACTCTTTTAGCTTCCATAGGAATAAAATGACCTAAATGCCATTGAAACCATGCTTTTAATGAGGTTTAACTAAGAATAAGAGAGAACAATATGTTACACATCCATTTGCTCCTCAAATCAATGACATAACATTAATGAAAAAGGTATTTATATCAAGTTATGCATGATAACGGAGTTATATGGTCATTGTTAAGGTAACATTACTTTGGATAGTTACCATAGCAACCAGATGATAAGATACACCAAAATTAAAAAAAACAATCCTGGGAAATTTATTTTATCAATTAAAACTTCCTGTTGTCATAAAATTTGTTTGAAATGTCCAGTTTTAAGCAAAATAGCGTTTAATTTTACATTTAACATTAGTGGGTGGGGTACTTTGATCCCTAATATTATATCATTATCAGCATTAAACCACAATTTAAAGTATTATTTAGAATTGCTACACGATGGTTGTGTGAAACGGTACTTTTTTGTGACAGATAATCACTACTTAGATAAAATACAAAAGATAATAATCATTTTGTTCATCTAAAAGCATAATATTTTTGCTTCGAAAGTAATAAACTTCAAATAAAATTTATTTCAAAATAAAAAATAACCCGATCCCAATTTTTCAATATGGTGAAATATAGGTATCAGTTAACTAATTGAGAGAAAAACAAAAAAATCTGATGTAGAAATTTTTAGAAAAATGATATTGAAAATTGCCAATTTTTAGTGCATTGAAAAATGCATAATAGCATGTAAAAATCCATCATAGCACGTGTTACCATGGAAACGGAAAATTAACAAAATCAGTACGAGGGTAAAGTAATTAGTCATGTTTATTGTTTGAAAGCACAAACACAAACATTTGCCACATTGCCTCTTGGGTAGGACAGTCCAAAATATTGTATTTTTTAGCTCAAAATATTGCTGAAAATGCTAAAAATAGAAAATCGTGGTTGCCATGGAAACCGAAGTGAAAAATTGAAAAAGATATGCATTTTTGTTCATCTCTCGACAGAAGTTAAAAATGGGCAAAATTTCAAGAAAATCTATTTTTTCTATTTCCAACTGATTTTGACGCTCTCAGATAATGACTCTTAATCTTGGGCTGTGTATTCATCAAGGTGCCGTGGCTATAAACCTTTTTCATACTGAACTTAATTGCTAGCATTTTAACATCCATAAGAATGACAAACACATTCTTTGTTTTATTCGCAATTTAAATCTTGCGCTAGTTCTAGTTGATCTGTTGTTTCACCTAATCAATTATTTTTTGGACCTTGGCAAAAATAGTAAGTGAGTATGATCAGGAAATACCACAATCACAAACCACAGACAACCCTGTGGCATCGCGAGGAAGAGCCGCTCAACCATCACGAGACACCAGGAAGACAAATTAAGCAAAGCAGCCAGCTCTCTCTTCCCCATCAAGATGATTGCAATACTAGAATGTGCTTTAGAGACACTTTATACGCATATTAAGCAAATTAGTCTGGGATCTTATTTAGCATACTGTGCACCACCCCAACCCAAGGACATTTTTCTTTGGTTCCAAATGTTCATCATGCAAAACAATGTCATCCTTAAAAATTACTTAAAAATAACATGTATGAATTATACATTGTTTAGCATCAAACACAGTACAATGGTGAAAATCACAAAAAAGGAAAGTGTTCTCACGCAAAAATGTAAAATGAAGCACCTGCTTGATCATCAAATTGAAAAATGAAAGTAGAACGGTAATAAAAGAATATTTAGAAAGAAACTAGATAGTACTATTTAGAAACTAGATAGTATTAACTTTAACTAGTTACAATTTCATGCTCAGCCCAATTCAGCATGAAAACCCTACAAGCACAAGGCCTTGTCCCTTCTTTAAGCATGCAAGTATCCATGTTTTTGTTTTAATTCCTTCTTTGGTATATACACAGAAAAAGCTCAGAATAGATTGGACATATAATAAGGCTCATGTCATTTTATGTGACCAATCGCACATGTACTTAGTCACCCCTTTGAATACGTGTGCAGTCATCCAGTGAGACCTTGCCCCCTATTTTTCAGCCTGTGTGTTGACCCAAGTATCTATGCTATGTATGCAAAGAGCTAAGGCTCTGAAGAGATTTAACAATTGCACAGGCTCGACTAAGCCTTCCCCTTTTGCATACCCTCATATAGGGTTTATAAACACTTTATTAGTCCCACTGCATAAAAACTTATTTTGTTGCATGCATTGAATTCGCATAAAACTGATCAGTGCCTTCGTTGTTCATTCTTTGTCAGGCTGTCACATGCAAAGGTTCCATATTTTACCTACTCTTTGAAGCTGGGCCTGGTCACATACTTTCTAGCGTTGTGGCCCAACATTATGCGTGGTTTCGCGTAAACCACCCATTAAAGATACAAGGCTTGTCTATTAGTGAGATCAGACACCTTAAATTTTGGCCAGTGTGCTAATCCCCATCCGTATTGTTTGTATACAAGCATTGTGATAGGCACAGCTTTGCATGAGTGGCTTTGTTGCTTGCATATCTGTATAAAGCTTGTAGACGCTATATTTTAAAGGCCATCAATAAATTATTGAAATCATCAACCGAACTACTTCGTTTTTCATTTGATCTTCAATGCAATTCCTTAGGGAGCTCCCTGACTCAGTGGTAGAGTGCTTGATCGAGATCCAGGGGCCGCGGGTTTGAGCCTCACCAGCGTCACAGCATTGTATCCTTGAGCAAGACACATTTATCCTATCTTAGTACTAGTTCAACCCAGGAAGACCTGTCCCTACATAACTGAAATATTGTTTATGGGACATAAATAATCAAATCAAACCAAAAAAATCAATTCAATACCCAGTACACTAAAATGCAATACTCCCGTACACTAAATCCGAGATTTATCAATCCCCAGTACTCTTATCGTGACAAACTGACCATTGGTTTGCAGCCGTAACTTGGTCAAATTTCAACCTACCAGGCTGAAATTTTCAGTATTTATATCTAAGAGACATTTAAAGAGATTGGCCGATTCAGAATTTTGATAACTTTCTTACTTGTTTCAATAATGTTCATTTTTCCGGAGAGGAGTATACATTTTCCAGTGAGCACGGCGCTCATTTTGTGATTTTCACCATTATTTACAGTGTTTGAAACCATTTCGTGTATTGAATGTGCTTAATATGGGTATAAGGGCTCTAAAATGCCACCTGCCAAGTACCGGAAATTCAATTAAATAGGAGAAATTCCAGATTTGCTTACCTTCGTTGTGTGTATTTTCTTGAAGTTTTGTAAATATTGGCTCATTTTGGAGCAATATCCGGTGTACGTTTCCACCCAGTGAGGGATATACAGCGACTCTAAATGCTTATAAACGCTTACTTGACAATTAATTCTTGCTAATGCTTACCTGTCCAGCGATGCGTTATATGAACACATAGTGAACTTAACAACATAAACAAGCTAGCTTTACAAAATTAATATACTTTTATTCCCAAATCCCTTTTTGTTATGAAAATGAGAAAGCTTTCTGCTGCAAACTACTTTATGCTTATCTTGTTGCTATATATACGTGTCAACAAGAAAACTAGACCTACAGCCTTTCCAGAAGACCTTTGTGATGCAACAAATTTCTACTTCAAATGAGTTTTGTCATGTTGACAAATCATCATATCTGTGTTAAATTTGTTTTAAACTTGAACCAGTGGAGCTATAGATGTTGATAAAAGGTACTTTTTATACTTAGTTCTGCCAGCCATTTTGTACAGTAGTGTTGAACCACTTGTTCAATTGTGGAAGAGAGCACTGTGATGACCTGGCCTCGAGGTTATAAAGCTTTTTTCATGCTTAACTCAACTAAGCACAAAATTTCTAAAAGCAATAAAAATTTAACATTTTTGAGCAGGATAAAATTCGTGCTCAGTTGATTTGAGCATGGAAAAAGTTTAATAACCTCGGGCCTGATCAGGTTTAATGAGATGACGTTTTAAGAAAAAAAATAACTCACGGCGCACAACGGACGCCGGACAAAGATCATTACAATAGCTCGCCTTGAGCTATTGGCTCAGGTGAGCTTCAACATGTCTCATTATCAAAGTTTAAATACGACCGGTTTTAATGGTATTTTGCAAATACAGACTAAGAGGGTTTTCCATTGGTACCTGGCCTGTTGCACTTAAATACCTCTTTAATGCCGCATTTTCATCACTGTTCCCAAAGATTGCATAAATGTTCCCATATGTCCTCCAACTTAGATAAGCATATGCCTTATTGTACGTTCCTTAAAATCGCTGGAAGACCCTAATAAGAATTATTTTAATGTTGTCTTAGGTTTAACTATCAACAAAGGGGGCTTAAATGCATTTTGCTGCTACTAAATCTTCGCCCTTGATTATGCTGTTGCTGAAGCATAAAACTGTTAAGTTCGCATGGAGGATTCCTAAATACTGCAATGTATCATCATAGAGGAACGATATAATCAAATAAATGCACTATGATGAAAAAATGCCCATGACTCACAGATAGTCAGCGCTAAAGAAAACCTGAAGTTGAGCCAAGGTGGGCCCAGCTTCAGCCAAGCATCAGGCAGCAGCCCACCGATTAAAGCTGAACGTCAGAGCCATCATTGAGTCTGAGGCCTGACCCACCATCCTGCATTTAAAGAGGAAACCATAGCTATAAACCGTGATTGGGTTTACATCCAGGCATGCAGACTGTCGCATGATATCCAACTTTTTTATAACGTTTGATAATCTTTTGGAATTAAGAACTTAAATTTGCTTTCCCAACAATTATTTGAATTTATAAACTAAATCACCATAAAATATAGGTTCTGATATGCCCTGTGGCAGAAGAATTTTTAAACCAATAATGTATTTAACAATTAACTCTGAGTGTCTGTGGTAGAATTTAGAAAATGCTTTTCGAATTTTATGATATCTATAATCTTGTTTTAATATTAATTTAGCAGCCTGTGCATAAAGGCCCCGGTCAGCCTAATAATTATGTTATTGACTTCAATTAAACTCTGTGGCTAACATTTTTAAACAAATGGAAACTGCTTTTTCCCAACAGTGGCAGACAGTGTCTGGCTATTTGAAGGATTGCTTCAAATAGCCAGATATTGCCTGGATGCTACCTATCAGAAGATAATGCATCAAAAGCATGGTCAACAAACATGGTCATGGCCCAGTGGTGTTTATTATTTCACTTGTAACCATGTGCGTTCCAGGTTTTTGAAAAACCACCCTATTTGTAGCAAAAACAAGGACTTCCTGTTGCTAATTACCCCCTTTTATAGAAAAAAATGAGGACGCCAGGGAGCCATTCGCCCCCTTTACAGCAAATACAAGGACATACTGTTGTTTAGTTATCACATTTTCTCGCCAAAATGAGGACATTCTATAGTGTTATTACCCCCTTTTAACAAAAAAGGACATGTTTTCGCCTTACTACCCCCTTTTATTACAAAAAGGATGAGTCAAAAAATAGTATCTCTCTGAAAAGCTAGTTCTTGTTTTTGTTTACCCTTTTAAAAGTCAGATTCTGGGGGAGAAGGAGGAGGAAGAGGCAGCGGAGGGAGGAGAAGGGGCGAAGGAGGGAGGAGGAAGAATTTAGATGTAGCATGTCTGTTTATGGTCTGACAAGTATCAACATGTGCACTTATGCCCTGAACAGAGCGCTCTGAGTGACACTTCATTTTGGCTTTGGACTTGATGTTTTCACATTAAAGGCAATTTATTGTAGCTAAAATGCAAAGGTACAACTAACGAGGAGGAAGATGAGGAGGAGAAGGGAAAGATTATATGGCGTTGGTGGAGGAGAAGGATGGGAAGGAGAATGAGGAGGTTGAGAAGGTGAGATTGAGGGGAGGACAAGATGTTCTAGGATGTGACGCTATCCGCTCGTGGTCTAGAGCGTTGACTCACCCAAAGGCGTCACATGGTCGGATGGCGGCCATCTTGGATTCCATACCCTTACTTGGATTTGGATTTCGTGACGTCATTGGCCCTAAACCGACCCCTATACTACTGCTATGATTGTTATTTGATTAATTAGGCAATTGATCATGAGACATTTATTGTAATCGAGAATGTGGAGTTTGTCTGAAACCCGCCCACACACACTCACACACACCATCACACACGCACACACGCACGCACACACAAACACACTCGCACGTCCACACACACGAACACACACACGCACGCGCGCGCACATACACACACAACTTAAGTGGTTTATATACTATTATTATTTTCTTAAGATTATTGGCATGATTGGGATATTTAAATGGAAAATATTTGATCCAAATTAGTATCGTTGAGGCAAGCCTTTATTTTTCTGTCTATTTAGCCCGTAAAATATTCAGACTTGGGGACGTTTTGACTAGTTTGCACCCGGTCAATTAGGCCAATAGAAAGCTAGACTGGTTCTCTCCCTTTAATAGCTTGTCAGCATATTAAGACAGGTAACTACTAGCCGCCATTGCGCCTACGTACAGCATACACACTGACGTCATGAGTGACGTGGTATTGGAAAATACCCTTAGCATAAAGTGCATTTTTTAAACAAGCCGTTTTATTAAGTTTATTTTGTTCTGGGGGTTTATATATTTTTTCTTTTACTTTATCATCAAATTATAGCAACTGAAAAAATCTGAAGTTTGTGTTGAAAAATCTTTTCTGGGGCATGCGCAGTCACATGAGTAGGATTCTCTACTTGTAATTAAATACACGTTACCTGACCCTAGATGGGTAGATCTCTAGGGGAGGGAACCAGACTAATATAAAGCGCATTATCCCCGACAGTAGCCAGGAAACCAGCTTGTCTTACACAAGTTTTGTGTATCTGACAGCTAGTATTCTGGCAGTTTTGTCAAATTATTTAACAAAATTCCATGATTTTTCCATGATTATTTGGGTTTTTTTCAAATTCCATGACTTTTCCATGCATGGAACTTTCGTGATTTTCGAGGTTTTCCATTATTTCCAGAGCTCGTGGGAACCCTGCAGTGCGCAAAGTCGCAGACAGGAAGCACTCAAGCACGTACTATCTAGATGAGGTATCGTCAGGTCTCGCGATAATGGTCAGTGCGTGCTTGAGAGCTTCCTGACGGAAAGAATCGAAAACGCAGAGGTCATTGGTATCAGGGATAGACAATTATTTTTTAACGCCCTTTTAAATGTAAAACGCGCAGGCAGACATTAAAATACCCTGTTTTTACGAAAACAGGTCCGCATTTTGGCATGAAAAAGTACCATTTTCCGCGAATTTTGGATCGTGCATGGTTTCAAAACACCACATGTCTTCTCATAATCTTCTTCATAGTAAAGAAGACAAAGGTCCGGAATCGAAACAAGTACCACACCGAGGTTTTAGATGAATGGCTGCTAGGTTTTAGTAGCATTCACTTGAACATACTTCAGTGTAGTCGTTACCCACCAGTTCGATCCCATTGAATTATCTGAATTGGGCCACAAAGAGTTCCGAATGATTTGTTCGACCATGATAACCATGGTTGATGGTCGAAGTTACTCAATTAATGTGACGTCATCTTGCACATGTCGTTAGATTGTTATGATCAAAATTTACCTGTAATCCACAGAGAAATGAAATGTGAACCCCTGGACTGTCATGCAACCCATATAACAGCTGAATATTCTCTCCATCATGGTCCTGCCTCTCATTGTCAGCTACATTCAAGGTCAGCTGTCCGTTGCAATGACTACATTCGCGATTTAGGAACGAATTATTACTATCATCATACTGTGTGCCATGTGACGTCACTGAATCAAAATGTAAAGTGTCCTCCGTTTCCGCCATTCTGGCACAGTAATTCCGAAATAATATTCAACCGTCGTGTCTACTAGTTAGTCTCGACAAACTATTGCAACAAATGTAAACAAAATTCCACTTCGACCAACCCCAATATGAACAGGCACGCCTTGGTGTGAGTAGGACCTGATCACGCTGCATGCAGTGTAGTTATGAATTAATGTCTTCAAATACATCTATACGAAGTTCTTAGCCCATATAGGGTATACCCAGATCAGATGGGACAGTTGTTTTGTGTTTCGATTAGGCACAACAAGAAAATATTATTAAGTTTGGACTACCATAAGATCTAAATCGGTTGGGTCCAAGACAGACCAAATTAAAATTTAGGAACAGTTTGCATCATCAATTTAGGCCATTGCAATTTTGACAATTCTGCATTTACAGATGTAAAGTGCATGGGACGATGGGCAAATCATGAAATATTTAAGACTCTGCTCAACAGGCTGGTCTAAATCTTCGCTTTTCGCATACCTTGTCGCGTGGCACGACGATGATGTTGTTCAACCTTTGAGCCAGTCCAGCTAAATTGATATGTCAGCCGATCGAAGACTCAGATCAGCCTGCGCATACGCGCAGTCCGATCAGAGTCTTCGATGGACGCTCTTTGGATAGCCAATGGTCCAACATTTATTCAGGCGGGAAACTAAGACTCTGATAAGACTGTATGGATGCGCAGAATGACTTGAATCTTTGCTGAACTCACATGCAAAGTTGTACCTTATTCTGGTTACCGGCTCAATTCAATATTATTGTGTGCAGATTAAAATGAGTCCGGCATATGTACCATATTTTAATGAATTCACAACGTGTCTTTGCATTTTGAAACACTGACCGGTCAAACTTTATTTGTAATATTGTATAAAGCTTTAATTCATAAAATAAAGCCGCGACTATGAACAAGGTGCCTTCAAGAATAAAATCAATTATATTCACTATTAATGTATTTCCAGGTTTAAAGTGACCCCCGTTTTTATTTTTTAACAGCTTTAAATTGAACTTAGAAGAACGGCACTTAGCATGTGGATTTAAATGCACACCGCGTAACTTAAACTTATTTTTGGGTGACGCCCTTATTTGTAAATGAAGCCCAAGTCCACTGTACAAAAGAATAATTTAGTTGTTTTCCCTGTGAATATACCCATGTGTGCCCCAAACGATACACATGGTATATTTGCATTGCTATGATGGTACGTACTAGCCTACAGGAATATCTATTCCCCTGATTTACCGAAAATCTATTCCCCAAACCTTACTCCTCATCATTATGACACACACACGCAATTGTAAAAGTCTATTGGGTACCTAGACTGTGCGGTATTGAAAGCAGGCAAATATAAGGCTTAAGCATGAAACATGCATGTACATGTAGCACCTTCCATTTCAATTCAATGACTCTTTTTGCCTACGAGGAAATTTGTCATGGTTTTGCCGTCTGCTGATATTTTTTTTCAAAATCAGTTTGTTTGTTGTTGTTTTGTTTTTTATAAAAACATCTTTCAGGAATATCAGAAGAGTGTCAATCAGTTTGGATGCAGATCATGCCCTACGTTTTGTCGGGCCTGGTCTGGGTCCAAAGTGTTTGCAATGGTTATCAGCAGACGAAACTAATAAGTAAAGAGTTTAAGACGACAATTCAAACAAATTAGAGAGTTGACGAGAAATAGCGAATCAGGGATATACATTAAAATTAAAGATCATCAAATATTTGCCTACTAAAGCTATTTCGCTGATAAACTTTGTCAACAGCCGAAGGCAAGTTCAGGCTAAAATGTTGGGCATTATCTGGATCCACACTGTTTGATAACCTACTTGTATTCCTGAAAAACACATTTTTTTAGAAAACAATTATCTCATAAGAAAATTCAGCAGAGGACAACAACCCAGTATTTAAGGTTCAGACAATACTGTTACTTGAATCTTTTTTTTGAACACATGCCATTTCAATGCATCGGTTTTAGATGTACAGTGAAGTTTACGAGTCAGTATAACAGTGAATCATTAGACTAATGCACGAAGATTGGGTCAGTTAAGTAATTTAAGTGTGAAGTTGCGATTGTCTTCATCAGTTTAACACGTGTTTTTGGTGCTCAAAAGAACCGTATCATCGAGACGGTTGTTTAGAGTACACACAATATATTTTTTAATTAATTGAGAAATAGGAAAAATAATTTCCTGTTACGCACTCTTATCTTTGGGACTGGCGAATTACCTCCACTGACCAGTATATGCCATGTTTTATTTATATCGTTAGATTCACTTGGGGACTAATTCAAAGAGGAGCAGCAAAAACACGCAAAAATTCCATCTTATCCCAGCCTATACAAAAAATCATATTTATGTGGAAAAAATAAATT
Source organism: Loripinus fragilis (assembly GCA_964019695.1). Lineage (NCBI taxonomy): Eukaryota > Metazoa > Mollusca > Bivalvia > Lucinida > Lucinidae > Loripinus > Loripinus fragilis. The sequence goes on from OZ026516.1 coordinate 32,206,567, forward strand.
CAATTATGCGGTCTATATCTTAATTCATTTCTCTAATTTATTTTTCAATTAAAATCACCATTAAAGAATAATTAGCAAAAAACGGGGTTCGCTTAAGACCTGGAAACACAGTAGTGCGGGTGCCTAGACTTACCGAAACGAAACCGAAATACCGGAACGAAACCAAAATACCGGAACGAAGCATTAAAATAATAGGAAACATATACAGGTGCCTAAATGGCTTATGGATAATGCAAATGCTTGTCTTATTTGAGTTTTGTTTCATAATGATGTATATATGATGAGTATTTTTGAATTTATACGCACCTTTTTAAAAGAGGTAAATACTAATTACAGAAAGAAAATATACTGACGGACTTTAAAAACGCAACACTTTGATAACAGCTTTAATTTATGTCTCGAAAAAGAAGACAGAACAATAATTTTGATTGTATGTTAAAGAGCATTCATTTGTAAGTAAAACATGGAAAACTTGTCCAACTAAGATGAACTTAATGCATTAAAACGTAAACACTTTGAGTTAGGGGTCAACTGTTTCATGTGACCAAATGTTATGAATGAAAGATTCCCTATTTCTTTAAATCAAGAAACACTAGAAGCATCAAATTTGTATCATGGACTTCGTTAGTTATCGAGAAATCACTTTAATATTGATTGGCAGGTCTGCGATACAGCTTATTTGCGTATATGACGTCTATCTGGGTGTACCCTTTCATTCAATAGCTTAAAATCTCCTCTACTTAAGAAATGTTTAAATGGCTACATTCATACGGAGCAAATAACGTCATCCAGTTTAGTTGTACAATTAAAACTAGAGTGTTTGCTGTTCAAGCCAACTCATGGTTACATTATAGAAGCAAAGGAAGTTTACATTCAACAGTCTTTTGGAAGATATAAGGGGAAGTTAGTGTTGCGTAATTAAAGTCCGTCAGTATATATACTTAAACGCAAAAGTTTCGCAAGAGTTTTATATCTGTGTTTTCCTCCGTTAGGACCATGTTAGAAAATTCAGATAATCATATCTTATGCTCCTGCACAATGTGGAATGATTTACCGTAAATCGTTTTTTATCGTGCTCTTTATTCTGACGTTATAATGACGTCAGTGTATTTCAACATTTTACGTCCAGCATAAAGACAGTTATCTCGATTTGAAAAAAAAACGTAGCAATGTGATAGCCAGATGCTGTAACTTGCTGGAAACATTTAAAGTTTTAACAATTAACGTTTGTCAACGATCAAAGTCACTGCGTTTCTTTGTTAATGTCAACCAATTTATCAAAGTTGTTCATTTAATTCCGTTAGGTCGCACAATACTTTTGTCTTCTATTCAATGTGTTGAAGGCTTTCACTTGTGACATAAAAACTCGATTATTGATGTTCATTTGTGTTTAAATGGCCAATTACGTCAAATATTGAAGGCTCAACGTTGACGTAATGAACGTTAACAAAGGCATAACATAAACCTGTTTTTGTTCATCTGCCCTTCCGCTTTTGAAAACAGATACTGGTTAAACACCTTTTCCGAATAAAATGTAAGGTGTTGTAGTTCTGTGACTCGAAAAATGTAAGGTATTGTAACTCTGCGACTTTTCAAATTTGGGTTTCCTTACATTTCTTGTTTAAGATCGGCAATCAAAACTCTCACTGGTCTGATTTTCATGTTGTATGAAAGGCAAATCATTGGACTAGTCAATCACAATATCACGGAGTGAAATATTTGGTTCAAAAAGGAGGATATAGCATTTTAGTATGAGTTGCAAAAGTTTTGCGTTTAAGTATATCACTATTATGGAAGGCTTTAAATTACCAAAATGCAAATGTGCGTCAATTAAGCATGGATTGTTTTACTTTTTTAAAAAACAATTATAAGATAACTGTGTATAGATATATTTATTTTTAGAAGAAGCTGTTTATATCTGTACTAAGTAAAGAAAGTTGATATGGTTGATCAGTTGAAAACAGTTGAATTACCAAAACGCACTATGAGTAAATTACCAAAAAGCACTTTGAGATCTGTTGAAAGTGGTTGAATTACCGAAACGCACTTTGTATTAACCTGTTTTTTTTTCATTTTGAGACTGTTTTGTTTTTATGTTTCACAGAAATTAACTCATCTCAAAATAAATTATATGAAAAAAAAAAGATTAAAAGTCAACGGAAAGTTCTAAATGTCATAACAGAAAGCATTTTAATTACCGAAGCGGAACTGTATGCTGAACATAAATAAATTGCTATTAATATATTTATTATTATTATCATTATTAATATTATTATTATTATTATTATTATTATTATTATTATTATTATTATTATTATTATTATTATTATTATTGATATTATTATTATTATTATTATTATTATTATTATTATTATTATTATTATTATTATTATTATTATTATTATAGTTTATATTAGTTAATTTTGTATATAAAATAAATCTTCGTTTAAAGAAGTAGCTGTCTTATGAAAGAAGATATATATGACCCATTTGAATTACCCAAACGCACTATGAGTGATTTCCCAAAACACACTTTTAAGACTGGTTGCAAGTAGTTGAATTACCAAAACGCACATTGTATTTTAACCTATGAATAGACTGCTTTGGTTGTACAATTGGTATAAATGAACTCGTCAAAAGGATAAGAGTTGATATATAACATTCCTGCGATACGCTAGATAATTGAGCAGTGTTGGAAAGTTTCACTCATCTGTATAATAAAACTAGGCCTATTTCAATGCTATCATATCGCACGCACGTGTGTCCCCAATTAAAGTCAAACTACTCAAAATCAATCAGAATAAACGGATTATAATAGCTTACCACATTCTTTGACACATTGACAATAAACAGGGTCATTAACCTAACACGGTAAGGGGTGAAAAGAGTGCCCACTAGCCAAACGCCATTTAATTAACGTCATTAAGTAAGACAAGCCCGGGGGGGGAACTCTGATATTTTCATACATACGTAGGCTCGGGTCATTTTTTGGGGTTCAAAATTTTGAATTTCAATATTTTTGGGGATTTTCAGAAAAATTAATATTTTGGGGGGTTTGAAGATTTTGTGGATAGTTTTTGGGGTTTGAAGATTTTGTGGATATTTTTGGGGTCATCACAAAATTGGACTATATTTAGGGTCTATGACAAAACATAGAACGACAAAACATAGAAAAGCAAAAATATAGAAAAGACAATATCGAAAGACAAAACATAGAAAAAAAACATCGAAAAAAGATCTAAAAAACTTCGAAATAACACCCAAAAAGTTCAGAAACATCGAAAATTTATTTCCATCAATTTTACGACAACAATACATTTTTGGATATTTGAGGTAGGCCTAGCGAATATTGATTAATTTAGCGACCAAAAAAGCATAAAAGTGCAGTAGATCCTATCACTGCTAGTTTCGTTTTGCGATAAAAGGGTATGGTACCTTTTTTGTGTTTGGGAGAGGCCTTCCTTCTACTTTTTGTGACCACTGTCCTACATTCCTCAGTGGTCCCGGTTTTCATTGTCTTCCCCAGGGTTTCATCGGATGGAGACTATACTGTCTCCTTCCCTTTTCTTCCCTGTTGTTTTAGGAAATTGTAAGATTTCTCTTAATGGGTTGCGAAACTGTGGTTCAAATTGGGGTTCTGGGACCACAGATTGCCCCTTGGGTCCCAGGGAGCTTTTTGTTAGTTCTTTTTGGTTACTGGTATTTTTCTTTTGACCAGGTGTATGTAGTATTACTTGGGCTGTAATCCCTGTTTGTATTTCTGATTGCCATTTTGCCTGTTCGGGCTTTAATTATGAAAATGAAAAGAAAGTTATTATTTTACCGTTTCTTTGAACCTTGTTTATTAGAAAATATGGTTAATTGGATTAAGGCCTAAATTAAGGCACTGTTGTTATCACCAATAACAAACAATCCAAACAGCGTGTCAGTGAGGGTAGCTTACTGCCTATTTAAAGGACATCGTAAACACCTGGAACTGTTAAAGTTTAGGTGTTACTCAAAGGGACATAAATCATATCTGACACAGTCACTTACCTTTGGTGTACTATGATGTCATCAACGTCATAGCAACGTTGGATTGTTTTGTTAATGTTACTGTCATGTCTACATGAAGTTCTAGTGCTTAAGTGTTGCTAATAAATATGATGTCAATGGCAGTTGGTGTTTATTATGGATATTAACAAATGGTAGCAGAGTGAGGTTACAAAGATTCTTGGCATATGGAATAAATTATTTGGAGTTTGGTGAATCCTCAGTGCGGGGGAAATTTCTACAGTGTACAGAAGAGATCCTCAGTGTGGGGGAATATTTCTAAAGTGTAAAGAAGAGATCCTCAGTGTGGGGGAATATTGTAAAGAGTGTAAAGAAGAATCCTCGGTGTGGGGGAACATTGTATAGAGTAAAGAAGAGATCCTCAGATTGGGGGAACATTGTCAAGAGTGTAAAGAAGAATCCTCAGTGTGGGGTAACATTGTATAGAGTAAAGAAGAATCCTCAGTGTGGGGTAACATTGTATAGAGTTAAGAAGAATCCTCAGTGTGGCGTAACATTGTATAGAGTAAAGAAGAAACCTCTGTGTGGGGGAGCATCATATAGAGTGTGAAGAAGAATCATCAACGTGGGGGAACATTGTATAGTGTGTAAAAAAATCCTTTGTGTGGGGGAACATTCTGTCTTGTGTCTGCAAAAGAGATTTTCAGCGTTGAGGAACATTGTAAAGTTTTAGGAAGAAATTGCCAATGTGTGAAAAATTAAAAAGTTAAGTTTGGGTATTCATTTAGTCAAAAGGAGAGACAACTTTAGTTCGCAGAAAAAAAAAGCTGAAAAGACTAGTAAGTGGATTTAAAGTTTCATTTTTGGTACATAACAGCATCAGAATGACCACAAAGATAAATCCCCCCTCATTTAACAGTGCAAAATCATATGAGAGGTATAAGCAAGAGCTACTAGCCTGGAGGGAAATAACCGAACTAAGTAAGAACAAACAGGGCATAGCAGTGGCCTTATCCTTGCCAGAAGATGATGAAAACAAAATTAAGGATAAGGTATTTGACCAGATAGCACTGGATGAGCTGAAAGATGAAGATGGGCTGAATATTCTTATTGCGTTTTTAGACAAACATTTGGGTAAAGATGATCTAGCAGATAGTATTGAAAAATTTGAAGACTTTGATGATTTTAAAATAAAAAAGTTGGTAGAATATGCAAAAACTGAATATACGGGATGAAAACATGGTTTTTGAGACCAAGTATAATTAATTTATTAAGTGCATATCATTGTATAATCATAGGTGTGTTAAACAGTTTTTGATGAAAAATCAACCAGTAATTATTAGCTTAACTTATGTGTAACTTTTATATTAACATACTTTCAATTCAGTATTTGTGATAAAAACATTTTATTTAAACTTAAAGAGTTTTATTTCCTTCAACAAAGAAAACAAAAAGAAAAGAAAGTATAATTAATGTTAAAGTTTAGGTGTTACTCAAAGGGACATAAATCATATCTGACGCAGTTACTTACCTTTGGTGTACTATGATGTCATCAACGTCATAGCAATGTTGGATTGTTTTGTGAATGTTACTGTCATGTCAACATGAAGTTCTAGTGCTTAAGTGTTGCTAATAAATATGATGTCAATGGCAGTTGGTGTTTATTTTGGAAATTAACAGGAACTATCAACCCAATAAACATATCAGTAAAAATGAACACACCAGCCTGCGTTTATAGGTAGGAGGTGATTCGAACTTAGCATACAATATCAAATAAAGCATTTCATGGGTCTCATATTTCCAGTGCACACAAAAAATACTTTGGAAAGAAATATTAGATCTCCATTGGCCGTTTCTGTAGTTTATATTATCGGTAACTAATTAAGTTACCATTGAATATTTTAACTTGGCATAATATTTGCTTGTAGGAGATGATTCGAACTTATGGATTTCCTTTCGATATGTCACACAATATAAATCTTTATCATCTCCTACCGAATAACAGAAACAAACTGAGCCATGAGGAAGAAATATTAATTCCTTTGACCGTTTTGGTAGTTTACTTTCAACTTGATGTTCGTTTCGGTAAATCTGTAGCTGCTGCATGAATGAATAACTTTCAACAGCTTTTTTCATTTACTCAAACTCAACTCTCATTTTATGATTCTCATATTTTCAATAGATTAACAACTTTTGTAAAATCAATACAGAATGTTAATATTATAACTTGGTAGGCCATTTGAGACCCAAGAAATTTCAAGCTGTGATTCGTTTTGGTATTTCGCAAGCGGTAAAAAAATCGCTATTTTTGTCTAAACAACACAATTTTTCTATCCCATATCTCCTCCTGTGCACATGAATGTTTCATACATGTTACATAGAAATTAAAAAGTTGGTGCTCTAAAGGCCGTTAATTTAAAGGGAATTGTTTGTTTTCTCATAGGACCTGTATTTTCTGCTATCGACAATAATTCGTTACTGGTACTTTTTTGTAAGAACATATTCTATCTATCCCCAGTACGGATGCTGCTGTTAAAATATGTATCTGGAAAAAATATTCTACATATATTTAATTTTGATGCAAGATTCAACGATTTCCTATTTTATCCTACAGTTTTGAGCGTTCGCTTCGGTATTTTGCTGGACGATGAATGATTATATATTTTGTCCAAAGCAATTTAATTATTTCTCTTAGCAAAAAAATTAAAATAACACTTTAAGGTTCTTATTTTCTTAAGTTTGATCAAGAATCTGTATTTCCATTCTTGATTCATAATTTATATCCACATAGGCCATTTCGGTAATCCAGGCCTAGTACCCTAACTTACGTTTTCAATCATCCGTTTTGGTAATTAAACAAGCAATGGATGTCATTTAACTTTGCCTATTTCATTTGTCGTTTGCTAAATTAACCTACATCTAATCCCTAAATTTACTAATACATCATAACAGTAATCATATGGGCCTAGCTAGTGTCAAGGGGAATATTTTTTCTATACATAAGGGTTCATATAAGCTTAAATTGATCTTTATCAGGTACTTTTGATTCAATTCATCTTATCCCAATCCCTAATTATTTATTATTCCAAAAGGTTACTATTATTAAGAGGCTGTTTCGGTAAATCAACAGCGTACCTGTATATTGTCGTATTTTTTTGACCCTGAAGTTCAAAGGTAGTGACCTATGCTAATTTTATCTCAGACCTGTGATCGATAGTTTTCGCCAAATGTACGGGAATAAATTAGGTTTTCTGAAATTCAATATATTATAACGGTAGTAATATGAATATATCGTCCGTTCTGGTGTAGTGGTCTAAGTCCAGGACTCCTGTTCTAGAGAAGGCAAGTTCGAATCTCGCATGGAGTTTTTTTTTCAGTAATATAGTTTCTATGTACCGACATGACGGAAAACTCTTTAAAACGTGAAAATACTTAATTTTGTGCAATTGTGCATATGTATACATGTATATGTGATCACATGTATACGGTCAGTAGCTAGTAAATCGAGACTGATTCGCCTAAGAGCCAAGATTGGTTGTCCGACATTCTTGGTTTACTAGCAGCTGCAGTGATATCATATATTTCCATTTACTTTACATAATTTGCACCCGCGCAAAAAAACATACAAAAACATCATTTTTACGCTTTTTTATTTCTTAGCGCATACAAACTTTTCTAAGAGAAAAAATAAAATGAAACGCGCCTCGTGAGATTTGAACTTACCTGCTATATGCTACGAATCTTGCGCCTAAACCACTACACTACAGCGGACGATATTGTCCATCTGCTAATTACATCAGAGAGTTCATTTCAAATAACGTAATTAGTTCGTATATTCGGCGAAAACTACCGATAACTGATCAGGGATAAAATTAGCATATGCCATGCCCTTTGAACTTCAGGGTCAAAAATACCTGTTTATGTTTCCCTATTATTTTAATGTTTCATTCCGGTATTTCGGTTTTGTTCCGGTATTTCGGTTTCGTTTTGGTAAGTCTAGGTACCGCAGTTAGTGCAGGTCGCTGTGTAAGTCCGTATGCATTTTTGGTAAAAGTGAGAAACACACATTTTCTTGTAGAAAAATGTATTTTGATTGAGTAAAAAGGATGTTTTCAGTTTGTTATTGCTGTTTAAATGTCACAGTGATGTCACAAAGTCATGTACCCATTTTAGGCTTATTTAAGGCATGAAAAATTCAGATTCAGACTGGAGTGCAGTTCATTAAATTCAGATCTTTACCGAAAAGATATTGTTCCCAGTCCCTCCGGTCAGAGTGGTGAGTTTTAAAGTGCTACTCATTTCCTCGTCAAATGCCCAATCTATACAAACGATGGCAAACATATTTACATGGCTACCAGAGTCCCAATCCAATCAGCTGAAAAAACTTATGCAGCCTTTCCCCCTACCTAATGATGCTTTACATGAAATTTGATCAAAATTGGACAACTGTCTTAAGAGTGTGGATGGTAGAAGACGACGGATGATGGACCATCATACATACTTATACCCCACTTGAGGCTTAAGCCCAGATGAGCTAGAAAGGCTATGAGAAGTTCCTTAATACGCTGAAGATGCAACATAACTTGATGAAGTCACTTCAACAAAACATAAGGCTGTTCTTTTTTTACCTTCCTACATGTTGGTACAGGGTATGTGAGATAGAATTCTTTTAAATGGGGAAAACCAGATCTGGTGTGCAAGAATATAACGATTAATTTAAAACAGTGTTTTCAGAGAAAAACTATGTCCTCCCAACAGCAAATTGAGCCAGCAAGCATGCTTACTGTTCTTTATTGCGTCACAATGATACAGGCTGAAATCCATCAATTAATGCAAGGGAGAGCATGCACAAACACAATTTGGTCAAACTTTGAAATTACATAGTGCTGTGGTTACCTTGAATGTAGGGTAAAGGTCATTAAAATCTAATAACTCTTTTCTGTCGCCAAATAATGTATCTGCAAGTTTGGTGGAGAAAACCCCACTGGTTTAAAAGACAGAGATCTTCCAGTTTTTTCAGTATGGTGACCTTGAAAATGAAGTGACCTTAAAAATTGGGTCAAGGGCACCGAAATCATATATCAACTCTTCATTTTGTCACAATGATACAATACATAAAGTAAGTTTAGCTAGAATCCAAGTTTAATTCAAGAGATATCATACTTAAACCCTATTTTGTTTGGAATTTGACATTTCAAAGCGCTGCTTCGTCCTTGAAAATATGGTCAAGGTCACATAATCTAATCAACCTTTAAACCTCTCTAATCAATATATTTATGCAAGTTTGGCTAAAGTGAATATAGTGTGTCGAAATGGCTGACTTTTACAGTCTTTATATGTTGGTGACCTTGAAAATTATGTCAAGGACACCAAAACTGATGAGTTCTTCCCACCCTTCCAACAATGTATCTATACAAGCTTGTCCAAAATCCATCCACTGGTTCAAAATATAGCGCAGGGGAACCCTATTTTGGACATTTTAAAGTGCCGGTGTGACCTTAAAAATTAAGTCAAGGTCGCCAAAATCTAATCACCTCTTCCCCTCCTCCCAACAATGTATCTGTGCAAGTTTGGTCAAAATACATCAACTGATTCAGAAGAAAATGCATAGAAACCCTATTTTGGACATTTCAAGGTCCCGGTGTGAACTTTAAAATAAGGTCAAGGTCACCAAAATATAATGTACCCTTCCCCTTCTCCAAAACAATGTATCCATGCAGGTTTGGTCAAAATCCATTCAATGGTTCAGAAGATAACGCACAGCAACCATATTTCAGATACTTCAAAGTGCTGCCGTGACATTGACAATAAGGTCATCGTCACTAAAATCTACTCAACTCGTTTCCCCTCCCAACAATGTATATTTGCAAGTTTGGTCAAAATTCATCATCTGGTCCTGAAGGTGACCCACGGAAAAAAATCTATGTGGATGTTGACTCTACCGACGCCGTTGATGTGATCTGCACCAAACAAAATATGTCTCCCACACTTCGGGTTGGGGGACATAAATATATCATGATGGTGAGGGTGGGATAGTAAAACCAGTCCCAAAGATCACCATTAATTTTGACAAGCCTTGTGATAAAACAAGTGATCTCAAGGAACAGACTTTTGTGGGTTCTTTTTCTTGCTCACCATTAAATTTTTATTTTAAAAACGCTGTTGATGCAAAATTACTTGATGACATCAATTAAACTTAACATTGATGTCACTTGATGGCCATGTCTGTGAGTTCCAATACAACCAATGAACAGCCCATATGTGATAATCTGGATACGAATGTCTATCACAGGTTAAAAGAGTTGAGCCGTGACATGTGATTTCCAACAATGTGGCATTTTGACATGTGTAGACTCGGACGAGCCTATGCAGCCTCCTTTCAAGCTTAGAAACTCCAAATCATGTTCAGTCAGTAGCTTAACAATCATAAAATACTCAAGCGACAAGCAAAGGCTCTGATCAGACTGCGCATATGCACAGGCTGATCTGAGGCTTTGCTGGTCGCAACTACCATATTGTTGGAAATCCCACGCCATGGCTCATTTGCATTTTCCATCTTGTAAGGGATCAACTGTACAATTTGTAAGGTTAACACAACAAACCAGATTGGTAATCTTTGTATTTATTACCTGAGATTCTAACAGAAAAAAATCATAAAAATTGATGTAAATGAAAAGGCATTACTAGAGGACCTGAAGGTCCTGAGGCGCTCACCTGATCTCCTTAATAATGATAAAATAGGTCAAGGTCAACTACAGCTTATAATGGAACAAATTTTGTTTCACCGTATATGGGGGTTGCAGACATTTTGATCAAGTGACTTCAAAACAATCTTATGAATAATCCATCAAACAGACCAGTGATTTCTGAGAAACAGATGTTTAGATAGGTCTGTGGCAGTCCAAATGAGTGGCCTTGGATAAAAGGTCACAGGTCAGCTTGACATTTGGTACTTAATACAAGATTTTTCCCTAATAAATGCATTAGGAATCAAATTTGACCTTGCCATAAAGTAGGTCAAGTTCAACCTTGATTAATCATTTGTGCAAATCTGGTAGGGCCCACATTCCCAATGCTACATACCAAGTCCCAAGGCCATTGGCCTTTTGGTTCCAGAGAAGAAGACATTTAAAGGGTTTTTACCATATATGGGCATAGTGGCCATCTTGGTCATGTGACCAGTACAATTTGTAAACATTTTGGCTAGCCTATCATAAGGAGTCTTCATATGAAATTTGAGTTCAAATGGCCTAGTGGTTTCTGGGGAAACTATGTTTTGATGCGTTGATGGGACTCCAATATGAGCGACCTTGGCTGAAAAGTTAAAGGTTGACCTTTGAAACTTATTTATAGCCATTGTCTCATTTGGTTTAACATATCAAGTGAGAATAGTGACTTTGGCCTCAACAGTTTTCAAAAAATGAAATTTCTAAAAAAAATCCCATTTAAATGCATTAGGAAGCAAATTTGACCTTGACCTTAAGCAGGTCAAGGTCAACTTAGGTTCATCATTTGAACAAACTTGGTAGGCCCCACATCCCCAATGCTACATACCAAGTCCCAAGGTCATCGTCCTTCTGGTTCTTGAGAAGAAAATTTTAAATGTTTTTTACCATATATGGGCGTGGCGGCCATCTTGGTCATGTGACCAAATTTTTGCATAAATTTTAACTAACTTATCATAAGGAGTCTTCACATGAGATTTGAGTTCAATTGGGCCAATGGTTTGTGAGAAAACTATGTTTTGATATATTGATGGGACTCCAATATGAGCGACCTAAGCTGAAAGGTCAAAGGTCAACCTTGACCTTTTGAACTTATTTATAGCCATTGTCTCATTAAGTTGAACATATCAAGTTAGAATAATGACTGAAGCTTCCACAGTTTTCAAAAAAATCAACTTTTCAGAAATTTTCCCATTTAAATGCATTAAGAAGCAAATTTGACCTTGACGTTAAGTCGGTCAAGGTCAACCTAGGATCATCATTTGAATAAACTTGGTAGGCCCCACAACCCCAATGCTACATACCAAGTCCCAAGGTCATCGGCCTTCTGGTTCTGGAGAAGAAGATTTTTTAAGGGTTTTTACCATATATGGGTGTGGCGGCCATCTAGGTCATGTGACCAAGACCATTTGAACAAACTTTCGTTCCCCCATCCTCAGGAGTCTCCATATGAAATATGAGTTCAATTGGCCTAATAGTTTCAGAGGAGAAAATGTTTGAAAATGTTGACAGACGACGGACGGACGACGGACGCCGGAGTCATTGGTATACTATTAGCTCACCAATGAGCCTTCGGCTCAGGTGAGCTAAAAATCATATCATACACATTGTAGGAATGAATTATTATAGCTGAGTTCTTAGACAGAGACCTAGATAATAGAGAATCCAGAATAAGCCTTTGTATAACATAATCATTATTTAATGGTGAGGGTGAAAATTCATAATTTCAGAAATCCTGAAATTTATAAATTCAACAAGAGGGTCAAGATGACCCTTATTCGCTCACATGAGATTTCACTGTCATGTAACAAGTTAACAAGTCCAATGTGTTGTTGACATTTAGCAATGTTTAAAATTAATGTAGAAAAGCATATAAAATTCAAAAAGGTGTGTGAATTATGGAAAACCGGGAGATCTCCCTGGTGGGCATGCTTTTGACAGGTCAAATATATTTAGCTATTTTTGTAGGTCACCTCTATAATGACACTATGCCAAATCATTTTTAAATTCTGACAATTGGTTTCAGAGAACGCATAAATTGTTTTTTTAAAGTTCACGCTCCATAGAGGCCTTGTTTTTGGATGGAACTAATTTGTTTAGCTTCATTTGTAGAAGTTCATCCAGTGACCATTTCCCCAAAATTATTTTGAGTTCTGATGAGTGGTTTAAAAGAAGAATTGTTTTTAATTTTCCCTGAGTCGCAATAAGCCACGCAAACTAGTGGCCATGTTTTTTGACAGATCAAATTTGAATTAGCAAAGTTTGTAGAAGGTCACTCAGTGACCATTTTCACCTAATTAATTAAAATTCTGACCAAAGGTTTCAGTGGAGAAGATTTTTAGTTTTATGTCATCAAAATAAGCCACACACCCTGGTGGTCATATTTTTTGACGGATCAGTTTTGTGGAGAGTCACCATTTCTAGATCATTTTGATACTGACAACTGGTTTGAGATGAAAATATGTTTAAAGCTTCTTACATACATGTAGGTCCATAAGGCAAACTGGCCATCATGCCCCCTAGTGGCCATTTTTTCCAATAGATCAGATTCGTTTTAGCTGTTTTTGTAGGAGGTCATCCAATGATCATTTCTATCAAATTAATTTGATTTCTGGCCTCATTATCAATGCCAAATCTTTATCAACTCTGATAACTGGTTTCATAGGTGCATAAAGAAAACTGGTCATGCCCCTGTCGCCCATGTTTTATGACAGATAAAATTCATTTAAGCTATTTTTGTAAAGGGTCAACAAGTGACCATTTCTGTTGTTATTTCAATTCTGACTATCAATTTCAGAGAAGATGTTAAAGTTTCTTACACAGGTGCATAACTTAATAAGGGAAACTTGCTATGCCACCTGGCAGCCATGTCAATTGACAGATCAAATTTGATTAAGCTGTTTTTGTAGAATCTCGTCCAATAATCATTTCTACCAAGTTATTTTGAATTCTGAAAAACGTTTTCTGAGGAGAAGATTTTTAAAGTTTTTGCTATCGAAATAAGCCAGGCACCTTGGCAGCCATGTTTTTTAGGGATCAAATTTCCTTTAGCTATTTTTGTAGAGGGTCACCTAAGGATCAGTCCTGTAAAGTTTGGTTAAAATTGCCAAAGTGGTATAGGAAGAGTTGTCAGTTAAAGCAAATAGTTTGCAACGCATGATGACGACACACCACGAACATTGCTTGATCCCAATAACTAACTTTGAGCATTTCATGCTCATATGAGCTAAAAATAATGAGCCTTATGATCAAATGACTTAAGATAAACTGTCACATAAATCAGAAAAGCTATCATAGTCTGCCAAATTGCTGATTTTCTATAAACTATTAACAAGAGGGTCAAGATGATTCTTAATCTATCACATGAGATATGTACATAAGGAAAACTCGCCAAGTCCCCTGGTGGCCAGTTTTTTTTGTTGTTTTTTTTTTGCTTTTAGCTGTTTTGGAAGAGGGTCGTTCAGTGACCACTTCTACTAAATTATTTTGAATTCTGACCACAGGTTTCACAGAAGGTCTTAATGTCTTTGCTATTGCAATTAGCCACGTCCCCTGGCAGGCATTTTTTCTACCGATATAATTTCATTAAGCTATTTTTGTAGAGGGTCACCTAAAAACCATATCAGCAAATTAATTTCATTTCTGAGGAGTAGATGCTTTAAATTTCTTACATAGTTACATAAGGGAAACTGGGCACGCCCCCTAAATTCGTTTATGCCATTTTTGCTGAAGGTCATCCAGAATTCACTTCTACTAAATAAATTTGAATTCTGACCACAAGTTCCAGAGGAGAAGATCTTTAAAGGTTTTTGTTATGACCATAAACCACACCATCTAGTGATCATTTCTATCAAATAAATTCTGAGGAGAAGATTTTAAAATTTTCCTATAGGTACATAATGGAAACTGGCCATATTTTTTGATGGATCAAATTCGTTTTAGCTTTTTGACTGATCAAATTTCTTTTAGCTATTTTATAGGGGGTCACCTAGGGAATATTCCTGTGATGTTTGGTTAAAATAGGTCCAGTAGTAGAGTCATTTAAAAGAAATTGCTGACGACACACGATGACACATGACGACACAAGCCGGACAACAGACATTGATTGATCCAAATAGCTCACCTTCAGCACTTCGTGCTCATGTGAGCTAAAATGACAAAAACAACAGCAAAACATTAATGAAAATACTCAAGTAACACCAGTCTCTAGAATGTGCAGCTCAACAGAATATGCTTGTATAAAAAAATAAACATCATGGACAAAAATACCAATAACCATGTAACTTGGAATTTTAAGCGTACAACTTCTTAGACTTTAACCTGTCAATATTTTGCCCTGAAATTATATTCTGCTTATTATGCCTGCTACATATATTCAGGGTCTTTCTATACACGGTTAGGAATCTTTACCATATGCTCAGAACTGTAGTAGTCCATTGTCATATTGACTGGCACACAAATTTTATCATTACTTAACAACGCTTTATTGAATTACTTTTTCTTCTTAACCATAACATGCTGAATCACACAGTCTAAAATTTTAACATTAGTTTGGCTAAAGAGAACATAGTGAGTGGAAATGGCTGACTTTTACAGTCTTTATATGTTGGTGACCTTGAAAATTATGTCAAGGACACCAAAATCTAATGAGTTCTTCCCACCCTTCCAACAATGTATCTATACAAGTTTGTTCAAAATCCATCCACTGGTTCAAAATATAGCGCAGGGGAACCCTATTTTGGACATTTCAAAGTGCCGGTGTGACCTTAAAAATTAAGTCAAGGTCGCCGAAATCTAATCACCTCTTCCCCTCCTCCCAACAATGTATCTGTGCAAGTTTGGTCAAAATACATCGACTGATTCAGAAGAAAATGCATAGAAAAAATAGTATGTGAGTATGATCAGGAAATACCGCAATCACAAACCGCAGACAACCCTGTGGCATCGCGAGGAAGAAACCCTATTTTGGACATTTCAACGTCCCGGTGTGAACTTAAAAATAAGGTCAAGGTCACCAAAATATAATGTACCCTTCCCCTTCTCCAAAACAATTTATCCATGCAGGTTTGGTCAAAATCCATTCAATGGTTCAGAAGATAACGCACAGCAACCATATTTCAGATACTTCAAAGTGCTGCCGTGACATTGACAATAGGGTCAACGTCACTAAAATCTAATCAACTCGTTCCCCCTCCCAACAATGTATATTTGCAAGTTTGGTCAAAATTCATCATCTGGTCCTGAAGGTGACCCACGGAAAAGAATCTATGTGGATGTCGACTCTACCGACGCCGTTGATGTGATTCGCACCAAAACCAATTTTGTCCTCCATTCTTCGGGTTGGGGGACATAAATTTATCATGAGGATGAGGGTGGGATAGTAAATTTAAACCAGTCCCAAAGATCACCATTCGACAAGCCTCGTGATGAGAAAATGTGATCTCAAGGAAGATTTTTGTGGATTCTTTTTCTTGCTCACCATTAAATTTTTATTTTGAAATAAGCTTCCAAAGGCTGTCGATGCAAAATTACTTGATGACATCATTTTAGCTGAACATTGACGTCACTTGATGGCATTGTCTGTGAGTTCCAATACAACCAATGAACAGCCCACATGTGATAGTCTGGATAGGAATGTCTGTCTTCGGTTAAAGATTTGAGCCGTGATATGTGATTTCCAACAATGTGGCATTTTGACATGTTAAGACTTGGATGAGCCTATGCAGCCTCCTCTTAAGCTTAGAAACTCCAAATCATGTTCAGTCAGTAGCTTAACAATCATAGATACTCAAGCGACAAGCAAAGGCTCTGATCAGACTGCGCGTATGCGCAGGCTGATCTGAGGCTTTGCTGGTCGCACATACCATATTTTTGGAAATCCCATGCCACGGCTCATTTGCATTTTCTATCTTTTAAGGGATCAACTGTACCATCTGTAAGGTTAATACAACAAACCAGATTGGTAATCATTGTATTTATTACCTGAGATTCTAACAGAAAAAAGTTCATAAAAATTAATATTAATGGAAAAACAATAAAATCACATCATACACATTGTAAGAATGAATTATTATGGCAGAGTACTAGACAGAGACCTATATAATAGAGAATCCAGAATAAGACTTTTTATAACATGATAATGGTGTGGGTGAAGGTTCATAATTTCAGAAATCCTGACATTTATAAATTCAACAAGAGTGTCAAGATGACCCTTATTCGCTCATATGAGATTTCACTGGCACAGTACATGTTAAAAAGTCTTATGTGTTGTAGACATTTAGCAATATTGAAAATTAATGTAGAAAAGCATATAAAAATTCAAAATAATGTGTGAGTAATGGAAAATCGTGAGGTCTGTGATAAACCGAGCCCCTGGTTGTCATGCTTTTTGACAGGTCAAATATAGTAAGCTATTTTTGTAAAAAGTCACCTCTATAGTGACACTATACGAAATCATTTTTAATTTCTGACAATTGGTTTCAGGGAACTCATAGGTTTTTAAAGTTGCTTATAAAGCTACATAACGGAAACTGATCACGCTTAATAGTGGCAATGTTTTTGGATCTACCAAGTTAGTTTTAGCTACATTTGTAGAAGGTCATCCAGCGACCATTTCCCCCAAATTATTTTGAATTCTAAAGAGTGGTTTAAGAGAAGATTTTTTTAAGTTTTCCTGAGTCCTAATAAGCCACACAATTCAGTGGCCATGTTTTTTTGACAGATCAAATTTAAATTAGCAAATTTTATAGAAGGTCACCCAGTTACCATTTCCACCAATCATTTTAAAATCTAAAAAGTGGTTTAAGAGTAGACGAATTTTAAAGTTTTTCTTAGCAACGTTAAGCCAGGCCCCCTAGGCGGCCTCGTTTTTCGACAGATTAAATCAGTTTTATTCTGGAAGAAGGTCGTCAGTTGATCATTTTTTTCCAAATTAATCTAAATTCTGAACAAAGGTTTCAGTGGCGAAGATTTTTAAATTTTTTGTTTTCAAAAAAAGCCACACACCCCGGAGGCCATGTTTTTTGTCGGATCAAATTTCTTTAAGCTCTTTTTGTGGAGAGCCACCATTTCTACCAAATCATTTTTAATTCTGACAACTGGTTTGAGATGAGATGTTTACAGTTTCTTACAAAGGTCCATAAGGCAAACTGGCCATGTCCCCTGGTGGCCTTTTTTTCGATAGATCAAATTCGTTTTAGCTGTTTTGTAGGAGGTCAACCAACGATCATTTCTACCAAATTATTTTGAAATCTGACCATCGCTTTCAGAGAAATGATTTTTAAAGGGTTTTTTAATGCCATATACCATGCCACCTGGAGGTCATGTTTTTGACAGATCAAATTTATTTTAGCTATTTTTGAAGAGAGTGGCCTCGTCATCAAAGCCAAATCCTTTTTCAACTCTGATCACTGGTTTCATAGGTGAATAAAGGGAACTGGACACGCACCCTGGCACCCATGTTTTGACAGATAAAATTCATTTTAGCTATTTTTGTAAATGGTCACCTAATGACCATTTCTGTTGTTGTTTTCAATTCTAACTATCAAGTTCAGAGAAGAAGATGTTTAAATTTCGTACATAGGTGCATAAGGGAAACTTGCTATGCCCCCTGGCAGCCATGTCTTTTGACAGATCAAATTTGTTTTAGCTAATTTTGTAGTATCTCATCCCATAATCATTTGTGCCAAATTATTTTGAATTCTGAATATCGTTTTCAGAGAAGATTTTTTTAAGTTTTTGTTATTGCGATAAGCTATGCCCCCTGGCAGCCATGATTTTAGGGATCAAATTTATTTTCACTAATTTTGTATAGGGTCACTTAAGGATCAGTCCTGTAAATGTTGGTTAAAATTGCCCAAGTGGTATAGGACGAGTTGTCATTTAAAGCAAATTGTTTACAACACACGATGACGACGCAACACAAACATTGCTTAATCCCTATAACTCACTTTGAGCATTTCATGCTCATGTGAGCTAAAATAATGAACCTTATGCTCAATTGACTTAAGATAAACTGTCTCATAAATCGGAAAAGTTATCATAATCTGCCAAATTGCTGATTTTTTATGAATTATTAACAAGAGGGCTCTTAATCGCTCACATGAGATAGGTACATAAAGGAAACTGGCCACATCCCCTGGTAGCCACGTTTTTTGGTTTTAGCTGTTTTGGTAACCACTTCTATTAAATTGTTTTGAATTCTGGCCACATGTTTCATAGAAGATTTCAATGGCTTTGTTATTGCAATAGCCACACCCGCTGGCAGGCATGTTTTTCTACGGATTAAATTTCATTACTCTTTTTTTGTAGAGGGTCACGGTCACCTGAAAACCATATCAGCCAAATTAATTTCAATTCTGACCACAGGTTTCAGGAGTAGATGTTTAAAGTTTCTGACATAGATACATAAGGGAAACTGGGCACGCCTCCTAAATTTGTTTAAGCTCTTTTTGCTGAAGGTCATCTAGTGTTCAATTCTACCAAATTAATTTGAATTCTGACTACCAGTTCTAGAAAAGGAGATCTTTAAAGTTTTTGTTATGGCGATGAACCACACCACTTAGTGATCATTTCCATCAAATTAATTTCAATTCCGGCCACTGGTTTCAGAGGAGAAGATTTTCAAAGTTTTCCTATATGTATATAATGGAAACTGGCCACGCCCCCTGGCGATCAAGTTTTTGATGGATCAAATTCGTTTTAGCTTTTTGACAGATCAAATTTCTTTTAGCTATTTTTGTGCAGGGCCACCAAGCTATTTTTGTGAAGGGTCACCTATGGAACATTCCTGTGAAGTTTGGTTAAAATAGGCTGACAGTAGTATAGGAAGTGTTGTCATTTAAAGGAAATTGTTGGCGACACACGACAAAACAAGGTGAACAACAGACATTGACTAATCCCAACAGCTCACTTTGAGCACTTCGTGCTCATGTGAGCTAAAGTATACAAAAAGCACACAGCAAACTATTAATGAGCACACTCAAGTAACACCAGTCTCTATAATCATATCATAAATGGATTGGTAAAATAAGACAAATTCTAATATCTGTAGGGAAACCTGACCTATTACATCAACATAATATACAACACCCACTTGCGACAAAACTGAAAATTTCTCAAACACTACATGACATTTTTCTGCAAGATTGGAATGCCACAACAAATACTACATCCAAAGGAAGAAATTATAAACTTTTTAAAATGAATATCAATTTTGAAACTTTTTTAATATCCCTCCCGCATTCATCTAGTATACCAATGGTTAAATTTAGAACAGCTAATCACAAGTTACCTATAGAAGTAGGCAGATGGGAAAATATAGTTTATGAGGACAGGAAATGTAATTTATGTGACAAAAACGATCTAGGTGATGAATTTCACTATCTGCTTATCTGTCCATACTTTCAAAATGAAAGAAAAGACTTACTTAAGAGATACTACTATCTAAGACCAAACACTATTAAATTTCAAGAGTTATTGAACTGCAAAAATAAACAGGTACTCCTCAACCTATCTAAATTCATGAAGCTTATAATGTCAAAATTCGTATAATTAGCCATCCATGAAACTAAATTGTCTAATTGGTGACATTTAAAACTACCAAAACTGAAAACGCACAATAATACTGATCGAAGTTATTTTGAATTATCAGCTATATTTTGCACGATATATTCTAGCGACTTGCTAGTAGAGCTAAAGTATGTGATTTTGACTATTGTTTATGTGACCTGGCTAACTTGTTATACTTTGAATCATTTGTCAATATTGGCTACAACTAGATGTATTAATTAATTTGGTTAGATAAAGCATAAAACGTGTATCTGACTCTGTAAAGACACACACACAAAAAAAAGTAAGTGCAAAGAGCGTGATACAGAGGGAATCACGTGTTGAGGTGCTCGGTGGAAGTGTCTCATTCAATGAGGCTCTTCGATTGAGTACCCACAACACATAAACTTTTGAGAAATTAAAATAAAAGGCATCTGATACAAATTCTAACAAAAGTTTCAATTTCTCACTGAATGATAAGCAGTTGTTTGTAAACATGTATCTATGTTAATATGTGCAATGATAAATATGAACCTTCCTTTGTGGAGCACATGCAAACAGTGTAGACGCAGATCAGGAGTCGCAGAACGCGGTGCCTGATCTGGTTCTCCTCTGATGCAAGAATTTTCTCAGTATAAAAAACAAGCGAACAAGCCATATAGCAACCCTCTAAACGCTAGTGGACTAGTCCAATTTATCGAAATGGAAGGTCTCATGCTCAGATTTTCACCCGGGTTATCTTATCTTGCTGCTGTTATTTCCCTTTGACTAAATGAGCCACAGTTTGAATGGTACCTTCCCTTGACTGAGACGCACACCAAAGACATGTAGTGCAATATTAATAAATAGCAGGCAAAGAGTGTGACACATTGGTAACACGTGTTGAGGTGCTCGATGGAACTGTCTCATTCAAAGAGACACTTCGATTGAGTACCCACAACACATATTCTATTGAGAAATGAAGACGGCAGTCATCTTATACAAACTCTAACACAACCTACAATATTCCACTGCATGAGGTGTAGCTGTGTCTAATCTTTTATGTTAGTTTGAATATGAGCCTTCATTTTGAGGAGCATATGCGAACAGTGTAGACTCCAATCAGGCATCACAGAATGTGATGCCCGATCGGGTTCCCCACTGATTGCTTACAGTAAGTTTTCCTATTATGTTAAAAAAAACGCGAATATACCATAATACAACTCGCGCTTTCACCCCCTTTACCCTGTAGCTTTTATCTCCCTTTGACCAAAAGATTTACAGTTTGATAAGCAAGCTTGGAGGAGTTCCCTCCCTTGAGTATGACGTGCGCCAAAATAGGGAGTGCATGTATCGGTCAGTGTGGAAATGCAGACCGATATACGCACTCCCTGTCATTATAGACACAATTTTTATACAGCCAGATGAGATATTGCTACTCTCTCCACTGTCCCTCTAAATATTTTCAGGTTGATATATATTACAGCTAATCGAGCGCAGTGAATTATGTATAATCCAAAATTTTAAATCTGCATTATGCCTTCATAATAATGATGTCTCAGGATTGTATGATCAATTGCCTTTATATAAGCTGCATGTTTGTCAGGAAAGCTGTTATAATCCACCTAATTCAGGATTCCAAGGCTGGCTTTCTATGAAAGCCAGCCTCGAAACCCTGAATTTAGAAATAAATCTGATAACCTTTACACATGTACGATCAAAATTTATTTCGTACACTCCGTACAACCAACACCCTTCCCTTCCCCTACTTTTTCTCAAACACATGCCTGTTATGTACGTCATTTTACTTTTGACATATGTACTGTTTAATCTCATATGCCACCTGCGTGTGGCCTGAGTTTAACTGCAAATAAAAGTTTTGTTCTGTTCTGTTCTGTTCTGTATAATGTGACAGCTAATCTGCTTGTATAAAAAAATAAACATCATGGACAAAAATACCAATAGGATGCATGTAACTGGGAAGTTGAAGCCTACAACTTCTTCGACTTAAACAGCCAATATTTTTGTCCTGAAATTGTATTCCCTTTGTTATGCCTGCATGTATTCAGGTTCTATCTATACAGGATTAGGAATCTTTACCATATTTTCAAAACTGTGGTAGTCCAGTATCATTATCTACTTGCATACAAAATTTAGCATTAATGACAAATTTTACTTAATGTTTTTTTTAATTACGTTTTTCTTCTTAACCATAACATGCTGAATCACACAGTCTAAATTTTTAACATCATTGTAGCTGGGTATGTGTATTTATTGTATTGTAATGTGTACCACCATGTACTTTTGAGCAGCCCTGGTGCTCATACCAACTCTTGAGAATTGTACAATGAATCTTTTTGAAAATCATATAATGGTTTTGAAGATGAAATGCTGCATAATGTACTGGACTTTATTTAACTTTGTTAAATGATTAATCATCATTTTATTCTGATAAATTCACTTTTAAATTAGCTACTTGTTACACTCGAGGGTCATTTGGAAAGTTCTTAGCATGGCATTATAACTCCACAATGCGTTGATAATATGCTATCAAATAATATATTTTTGGAAACTAGAATTCAACGGCTACTTGATGGTTTGATTTTTGTCGAAAAAGGACTTGGCGTGCACGTGCAGCGCATGCTCAAAATGGGTAGGGGTTTATATACAGGCGGAAATTTTAAGCAAAATACTTGGCAAAAAGCGAAGGAAAATTGGGGACCTTATTTGCGATCATGATTTGACATATTAACGATTTGTTGTCAACTTAGTTTTTGTTAGAATATATTATGCGATCACTGCTTGCATGACTACTACCTTTACATTCGGAAAATGTTGACTAAAGGAGAAATGGTAAACTCTCAAAAATGGGACTTTTTTCGAATTTTCTTTATACTTTTACTATAAATTGTGTCACTACAGGAACACAAAAAATGCCTATTGGGTATATGTTTTGCTTTATTTGTAGCGAACAATGCATAAAAAGCATTTCGTCGCACAAAAAGTATGGCTTGTTTAGTTCTGTATTCAAGAAAATTATTCCTAATAACACTACCCCTACTTTTCAAGAAGTGGGTGGGGTAACTTAACCCCTCATATTTTGTCGATGGCATAAGAGCTTCTCATGGTATCACGTTAACCATCACAAAATTGATTGATTTCTACTCTCAATGTGTTTTTACATTTTTGTTTGCCATGGTTTTCAATTGAAATAAACCAGAACGTCAACTTATAGCTAAACTTACTCTGGCCCATGGAAAGATTATACGAGTTATCGTCCCCTTGTTCTGGTTTACAAAATTTATTTTGGTTTCAATACTAAGAACATAAAGTGTGCTTAACAAAAATACCAACGCACGTCATTTTTAAACTACTGTTGGTTATATATTTTCAAAATATGTTCATTTTGACATGCGATTTTTAGTCAAAAACATTAGCGCACTGCTTTGCTTTCTAGACGGTTTAGGTACTGCTGTTCCGGTATTAAGTTATTAGAAACATCCAGCTCGGTCATCAATTGTATAATGACTGTACCAGATTGTGGCCTACCAAATGGTACAAAATTATCTAATTCCATGCACTATTGTTAATGTTCTGCACACTTTTCAAAAGATAAAATGTTATATTTTCCACTGAAATTTTGCGTTTTCCAGTATACAAACAGTACATGTATTCACAATACTATTTTTCGTGTCTGCATTTTAATAGCCTCATGAAATTTGTGCCATAACATAGAAGAAAGATAGTTCTTTAAATTGATACCAAACATTATAGGGTTTGTAAATCGGTTACTGAGATATAAGCCCATGCTAAGAACTTTCCAAATGCCCCTCGCACTGTCTGCATATATGGTTCTGTGGCTACAAGATAATTCTAGTTATCAGCAAAATCAAAACAGTCTTTCCTAGCCCTGTGTAGAAAGACCCTGATATATTCAAATGCACTACAGACTACTTTTATTATGGAGCAGTCTGATCTGGGTTCATATTGTTTGCCATTTACCCTACCAAAGTTTATCAGAGGGTGAGAAAAAGAGTTAAAATATATACTTAAGGAATAAAGAAACGCAACAGACACTTCGAGTCATTGTATGCATACAATATGATGCAAGTTTTTAGTGCAAATGATATGTATCGTTAGGAGCATTATGTGTCCGTCAAATTACAGCAGGTTCAACGTAATTATCGATTACGTAATCATTTTGTATGCGCGTAAACAGCCTGACCCCCGTAGTAAACTGCTGAAACAGGGTCAATAAAACAAAAGTTTGAATCAACCATCGGTTGATTGTTTTAAAAAGTCTTGGCATAGATTGCGGATCAAGGAAATGATCAAATGGCGACGTTTCTGTAGGATTCTGAAACGGCTTAACGTCATTAACGTCAACTCTGAATACTGCGTGAAACGCGTAAACTTTCTTTTCTGCTTGAGATTTATTCATTACAAGGACGTTTTGTTCAAGAATTATGACTTGAGATCTTCAGACGTCAAATAAACTCAATTCTGACGTCAAAATTCGATATCCTACGTTTTAATGGTTTCCATGATGTTTATGTGTTATTCTAATGATTACAAGGTCTAGTGACAAAGTTTAGGCTACAGTCAACAAGTTTGGTGTTCACTCTCGGCACAGAATCAGATGTTTTCTCTTGCATTATGCCGTATGTGGTTTGGCTAACGTCAATAAAAACACCTTACCAGCGTATTTCTACGGTATCTGAAAAGTCAGTTTTTCACAAGAAAGCATGGTCTGGTGTCTCTAGGTTTATCTTATCCCGTATATTCACCAGCGACCCAAACCCAATGGCTCTAAGTGACGTTTATCATTTATTCACTACCATTGTGTATATTGCCATTCAAGTAGCGTGTTTTGACGCAGTATTTGACTGCATTACGAATATGATTGCACGTTTGTTTAATTTGCACATTGTCAAGTCGACGCCAAATAACCAAGCATGTAAAAGACGGGGTTTCACTATCTTTATTGTGACGTTAACGTCACATTTTACGTTTTCGAATGTTCTCATCTTGTAGTGTAAAATGTAGCGTTAAAATGACGTTTTAGTATTTCATCTCATGCTACAAATACTCAATAAGAAATTTTCAAAAGAGATTTCACCAAACCGTCATTTAAACACGCAAAAAATAAATTTTTGTCTGTTGCGTTTCTTTATTCCTTAAGTATATAACAAACGTTCATAACCTGATTGCATTGGACTGAATGAAGGTTTTATCCCTCAAGAAAAGGTCAACCAATAGGTTTAGATAAACACAAATTTTCAGCCTAAAATTGTAACTTTTTTCTTACCCAAAACCTTTAGCATATGTTTTGGGTGCATTGAGATGGTTCTTTTGAGTACCCACAACATATGTTTTGGTTGAAAAATAACATAATTATTTTTCTGTAATGCACTCTTAACTAAAGGCCTGGGTCAAACTATTTATGCAAATCCTCCCTCAAAAAGGGCCAGCCTCAAACTGTGGTAAACCAGATGACATGTCACTGAAAATGGCTTATTGACTGGGAATGTTCTGTTTGCCTTAATGGCAACAATGACATGTCACTGAAAATGGCTTCTCGACTGGGAATGTTCTGTTTGCCTTAATGGCAACAATTTCCAGCAAAAATTTCTTAAATTCAACTGACTGTGAGTATTCACCATAACGTTCCTTTGTAATTTACAGATCAATTCTGAGTAATATAAAATGATCATTTTCAATTAAACAATCAATATCCAATAGGTATATAGTTTCAAGGATGTTGGTGCAATTTAGAAAGAATCAGAGCACAAAAAATATGGTAACTATCCCTCAGCTGAGTGTAGATATTGCATCCAAAAGTAGGGCTGTCACCATACATTTACCTCACTATATAATAAGTATGAGTCTAGAACAAAAGCCTACTAGGACATAAGCCCACTTGGACAAAAGCCCACTGGACAAAAGCCCAATTATATGCATTTGATAGATAGGGTTGAACTGATGGACACACGGATGGACAAATAGATGAAGAATCTCTCTTCTTCTAAAATCTGAAATTTCAAACATCTCTTTTGTTTGGCACCTCTCATATATGTGTATGCTAATTGTTAATACCAGATCAAAGGTCATTTGGATTAATTAGACACATATTTCCCAGTTATAAAAGATTGTTTGACCCAAACTTTAAAATAATTTTCTTCAAATGTAAATGGCTTTTAACACTCAAATTAAGTTGTTTGTAACAACATGAACACAAGAAACAATATTGTCAGTGAAAACACGCCGCAGGTGTGACTTACCCTGAAGGAGTAGTCTGATCAGGGTTAACAGTTTTCTAATAGATTTTAACCTATTTTTTTAAGAAGCGGGCTTTGTCCTCCCTTCCAAATTTTGCAGTGGGCTTTTGTCCCCTGGATAAAGTCCAGTGGGCTTTTGTCAATAAGTATCATCATATGTTCAGATGAAAAAAAACATTTTGAGAGTAAAGTTATAATTACTTTTTACCCATCAATTTAAACATGTGTTGTGGGCAATCAAAAGAACCATCTCGGTAAGAGGGTTCTTTGAGTAACCACAACATATGTTTTGGTTGAGATATAGAATAATAACTTCTAGTTACACACTCTATCTGGAGGCCTGATCAAACTATTTGCCTCACAATACCACATGGACCTTGTAGCGAGAAAACCTAATTTTGTTGCATACAAACAACAAAGGCACAGAACAACCTGCGCATATGCTCATTCTGATCAGTGCCATTATTATTTACTTTTTGAAAAGTATGATTAGGCCAAAATAAAAAATACCTGTGTGTAGGATAACCCGACTCTACCTAAATTTACTGGTGAAACCTAGATTTTTTTCAGGTTTTCTGGAAAATATATAATTTTATGCATAAAATCATATTTTTTCCAGAAAAATAAATAATTTAAAAAAAATATGTGTGCCTACCCTAACTAAAATTTTCAGAACCCTTACCCGAAACACCATTATTTTTCTTATTTGGCCTTACTTATTATAACTTGCTACATAAAAAAATTCTGACTCTAGCTAGTCTCTGTAGCTGATCAGGCTGGTTTAAGCCTTACCTTGTTGAAAACCCCAAAGAAAGGTTTTCTCACAATGAGGCCCACATAGATTCAGATAAGGAAATTTTATCAGCATGAAATTGTAATTATTTTCTTACCCATCAATTTAAACACATGTTTGGGTGCTCAAAAGAACCATCTCATTGAGACGGTTCTTTTGAGTACCCACAACATACGCTTTAAATGAGAAATAAAGAAAATAGTTTTCCAATACACACTCTTATCATGAGGTCTGGCCCTTATGTGTTGCTATACACTTTTTTGACAACATGTTAAATCTAAATTTAATATACTGACGGACTTAAATTACGCAACACTAACTTCCCCTTATATTTTCTAAAAGACTATTGAATGTAAACTTCCTTTGCTTCAATAATGTCATCCTGAGTTGGCTTCTTCAGCAAACACTTTAGTTTTAATTGTACAACTAAACTTTATGACGTTATTTACTCCGTATCAATTTAGCCATTTAAACATTTCTTAAGTAGAGATTTTAAGCTATTAAATGAAAGGGTACACACAAATAAACGTCATATACGCAAATAAGCTGTATCGCAGACCTGCCAATCAATAGGAGAGTGATTTCTCGAAGACTAACAAAGTCCATGATACACATTTGAAGTTTCTAGTGTTTCTTGATTTAAAGAAATAGGGAATCTTTCATTCATAACATTTGGTCACATGAAACTGTTGAGCCCTATCTCAAAATGTTTACATTTTAATGCATTAAGATCATCTCAGTTGGACAAATTTTCCATGTTTTACTTACAAATGAGTGCTCTTTAACATACAATCAAAATAGTTGTTCTGCCTTCTTTTTCGAGACATAAATTAAAGCTGTTATCCAAGTGTTGCGTTTTTAAAATCCGTCAGTATAGATAATGAAAATCTATAAAATTAGCCTATGTTAGGGGTACACAGTCTTTGGTAGAGATTAACAGGGGACAAAAATACCACTGGTCTGCTCGAAATTACGAGTGAAATATAGAAAGGACGACTAATTCTTCCTAAAGCACTCGTCCTGTAGGATGAGTGCTTTGGAAAGAATTATTCGAGGAAGTCATATTACATATTCCTCCATTATGTTCTTTATTGCATACGCTTTTAAAGGACAAGTGCATGCGTTTGCAGGACGAGTGAAAATTGTAAGTCACTCGTCCTGCAGGACAAGTGCAATATTCAAATATTTTTGTCCCCTGATTAACTTGTTAAGCAGAAATATTAACAATAAAAGAGAAATAAAACATATATTTTAACAATTAATTTCTAATAAATAACACTAAAATTAAATTGTTTGTGTATTTGTTTAACATGCCACCAAAAGCTAAGGTCATATGTAGATGGGGTCACAGCTTTAAAGTCTCATCTGACAGACTGAAGAAGCCAAGGATCAAATCTGTGACCTCTGGTTTACAAGGAAATCGTTTATCTACTTCACCACAGTGACTCCAACTAAAATTGTTATATTATGAAACTTCTAATTGTGGTGCCCCAAACCTGGAGCACTGAGATACAGATTAAAAATTTCAGTACTTATCTACTGTACATGTGCAGCTAATCAGTGTAATACTGATTGTGACAATATTTATCTGGAGCATTGAGATACAGATTAAACCATTTTCAATACTGATCTACTGTATATGTACTTTTAGCCTAGTTTAGGGTAACCCGACCCTACATAAATTTACCGGTAAAACCTAGAATGTTTTCAGGTTTCTGGAAAAAATATAATTTTATCTGTTTTGAAAGTCAAATTGCCTTTCAAAATGCATCAAATCATATTTATTCCAGAAAAAAAAAAAATTAAAAAAATATGTGTGCCTACCTTACCTTAAATTTTCAGACCTGTTACCCAAAACACAATTATTTGTTTTATTTGGCCTCAGAATAATACTGATTTTGACAATATTTTGCCCAGCTCATGAGATTTCAGTATATGTTTAAATTCACTCTTTAAACATACATGCTAGAGGCATTGCTGTCTGTGCTTTAGACTATGATCATATTGTGTGTATGTATGTGAGAAGCAAATGCTCTGGTGAAACTGCAAGAATGTGCAGGCTCGTCAGTGCTTTTGCTACTTGCAGAGGAGATAAGTACCAAAATGTCACATGTTGGCACATTTAACAGGTTCTCATTGTTGCATGGGTGCAAAGTTCAAAATTTCTAACTTCCTGAACTTAAAAAATTCAAAGTTTAAAATTTGCAGGATGCCTACCCAAACAAATCATTCAAGCTTAAATGATGAATTGCGTTTGTAGAATCTTAAAATTAATCACAGAAGCTATTATCACTCCCTAATTCAGCATTATGAGGTTGACTTTCCACAGAAAGTCAGCCTTAAAATCCTGAATTCAGGATTAATCCTGAAAACTTTCACCCATCTTGTTGGTAATATAAAATGAAAAATATCGAGGACTCCATATAAGTGTGCAAAATTGAAAATTATTTTCTGACTTCTCAATCAAAACATATGTTGTGGGAACTCAAAAGAACCGTCTCAATGAGACCATTCTTTTGAGAACCCAAAACACATGACAGTTACATGTACAGTAAAACCTATGTTAAACGGCCACTCTGAAAAAGACCACAAATTGGTTTTCAAGACCAATTATTGCTTAATGCAGGTCAAAGGTATTACAGAATGCTCCAATGGGAGCATTCTGTAATACTTTTAACCTTCATTAAGCTACCATTTGAGCCGTGACGTGTGATTACCAACAATACGGCATTTTGACAAGTATTGACTCAGACAAGCATGTGCAGCTGCCTTTTAAGCTTAGAAATTACAAATGATGTTCAGTCAGAGGCTTAAGGGTCATAGAATATTCAAGCGAGTAGCAAAAGCTCTGATCAGACTGCGCCTTTGCACAGGCTGATCTGAGGCTTTGCTGGTCGCACCTACCACATTGTTGGAAATCTCATGCGCTGGCTCATTTGTCATTAAGATCGTTGTTTTGTCTATTTTTGAGTGGCCGTTTTTCACAGGTTTTTTAGTGTGTTTAAATTGATGGGTAAGAAAATATTCACAATTTTACTCTTGAAAAGTATCCTCATCTGGGCCAAAATGGATCTCAATGTTAATAATATCTGTGGTAATAAAAATCTAAAAATATCTATAATCAGTATCATCTATCTTCGTAACTTTTTATTGTCTTAAAATACCTAAGCAGAGAGCACAGTCTGTCATAAGAACAAAATATGGTCCCTGATACCACTGCTGCCTTCAAAAGACTTGGAACCAGTCCCTTATACAAGCCCCTCATCCCTTCTTCCCGTATCACATTTCTTACACAGTGTAACAGCCCTGAATATTCTCGTGTTTGTCCAAAAGGTCTCCTAGCCTCCTCAAATCCTTGGACCTGTAATCTTTTCTTGAGCATATCGAAGGGATAAACAGCCAGTTTGGACAAAACTCCGGCACCTGAGCCACAGATAAAACTTTTCTGTATTCCTGTCAAAAATATCATCCAGCACATGGGATTAAGGTACATAGGTCCAGATAAACAAACTTTAACAGCCTAAAATTGCAAATATTTTCTCATCAATCAGTTTGAACATATGTTTTGGGTGCTCATAAGAACAGTCTCATTGAGACCGTTCATATGAGTACCCAGAACATATGTTTTGGTTGAGAGATAAGAGAAATAATTTTCAATTACCCACTCTTATCTGAAGGTCTGTGGTACTTGCGCTAAATTTTCTTAAAATTTTGAACATGTTTCTTTTTTTGTTCTCAGCTAAAATATTAAATATCAGGCCCAGAGGTAGTGAGAAAAATCAATAGGCAATACTTATTAGATACCCCCC
Organism: Loripinus fragilis; assembly: GCA_964019695.1. NCBI lineage: Eukaryota > Metazoa > Mollusca > Bivalvia > Lucinida > Lucinidae > Loripinus > Loripinus fragilis. The sequence goes on from OZ026516.1 coordinate 32,237,693, forward strand.
ACACAGTAAGAGTCAGTGAAAAAACTTAGCATGTTATAGTTCAAACCAGCAGACCTTAGTTTTGAAAAGAAGATTTCAGTAGAATCTGTGCTAACAAAAATTATTTTTTCTGAACAAAACTCCTTCATGCATATGTTCAATGTGTCTACATTGTATAGGCAAAGTATCAAATTGCTTCATCAAAAGCTGTGGTAGAAGTTGATCGGCCCATGAAGGCACCATCAATGCATATACAAAAGCCTTATTAGGCAAAAATTGTCTACGTTCTCACAGCTGTCATTTTGTCAAAATTATTTTTTCTGAACCAAACTCCTTCATGCATATGTTCAATGTGTCTGCATTGTATAGGCAAAGTATCAAATTGCTCGATCAAAAGCTTTGGTAGAAGTTGATCGGCCCATGAAGGCACCATCAATGCATATACAAACACCTTATTAGGGAAAATTTGTCTAAGTTCCCACAGCTGTCATTTTGTCAAAAAATTATTTTTTCTGAACCAAACTCCTTCATGCATATGTTCAATATGTCTACATTGTATAGGCAAAGTATCAAATTGCTCCATCAAAAGCTGTGGTAGAAGTTGATCGGCCCATGAAGGCACCATCAATGCATATACAAAAGCCTTATTAGGCAAAATTTGTCTAAGTTCTCACAGCTGTCATTTTGTCAAAAATTATTTTTTTCTGAACCAAACTCCTTCATGCATATGTTCAATGTATCTGCATTGTATAGGCAAAGTATCAAATTGCTCGATCAAAAGCTGTGGTAGAAGTTGATCGGCCCATGAAGGCACCATCAATGCATATACAAACACCTTATTAGGGAAAAATTGTCTAAGTTCTCACAGCTGTCATTTTGTCAAAAAAAAAATAATTCTGAACCAAACTCCTTCATGCATATGTTCAATGCGTCTACATTGTATAGGCAAAGTATCATCCATCAAAAGCTGTGGTAGGAGTTGATCGGCCCGTGTATGGACTACAATAGCATAGGCATAAAACCCTATAAAAAAAGCCATTTAGAACTACAAAGGGAAATAACTCTAATAGAATTGGCCCCTAGCCCTTACTTTTTTGTCTAAAGTATTTGTCTTGCATATATAAACATGTTTGCAAGGTTTGATGAAAATCCAGCAATGACTTTTCAAGATATTAAGGAAACAAAAAGTTATCGACGGACGGAGAGACGCACACACGGACAACGTGAAAACAGTATACCCACCACAAACAAAGTTTGCCGGGGAAAGGGAAATAACTCTAATAGAATTGGCCCCTAGCCCTTAATTTTTTGTTTTAAGTATTTGTTTTGCATATATGAACACGTTTGCAAGGTTTGATGAAAATCCAGCAATGACTTTTCAAGATATTAAGGAAACAAAACGTTACGGACGGACGGATGCACACATGGACAACGTGAAAACAGTATACCCACCACAAACAAAGTTTGCCGGGGGTATAATAAAACTTTGTTTATGCTCAACTTAAGTGAGCATGAAATTTATCACGTTAATAAATGTTAAAATACCAACAAATGTTGGTGTAATGTTTCATTGAGTTGGAGGGAAATGTCCATTCATTCCGCTTTTTTCTCCTTTTCTGTATATCGTTGCATCTTACACGTTTTTCGACATGGTCACCGATTGCTGTCAAAGTTTTTCAAGAGTCAAATATTAGTTCTTTTGGTGTGTGAGAGCCACCAGAGTGTGAGCATAGGTCCAGTTTAGCAAAAAAATTTAGTGTAAAATTGTAATAATTTTCTTGCCCATCATTTTAAGCATATGTTTTGGGTGCCCAAAAGAACCATCTCATTGAGACGGTTCTTTTGAGCACCCACAACATATGCTTTGGTTGAGAAATAAGGAAAATATATTTCAGCTATGCACTCTTATCTGGAGGCCTGGTGTAAGTTTTATGCGCATTTATTATCAGTACAGAATTGCTTAATGTAAACAACTCATATTTCTTGCATTTACTGAAATATTACCCATTTTTAACAGCTTCGTACCATAGTCAAATTCATGCAGGCATTGTACACATCGCATTAAAGTCATTTCAGCATGTGTACTGTTTGGTCAAGTAAGTTTGTAAGAATTTATTATGTTGTAAAAGTAATGAATGCAAGCAGTCATTATCAGCATTTGTCCGTATACCCGAATTTGCATTCTAAAAGGTGTTTTTGTGTATTTGCAGTTTTTGCCGCTAGACGTACAGTTACAGTAATTTAGTTAAAAGTGCATACCAAATATTTAATTTTCTTATTTCTCAACCAAAACATATGTTGTGGGTACTCAAAAGAACCATCTCAATGAGATGGATCTTTTGAGCACCCAAAACATTATAATTTTACTCTCTAAAATTGTGTTTATCTAAACCTACGAGTTATCACACTGATTGTCCAGAAGATTCAACACATCAGAATCTACATTCTTGATTTTTCTTCATACATCTGTCCTAACTCTGGTAAACAACTGCAACAGCCTGCAAGCTCCTTGTTCGTCTCAGGCAGTACAGTTGATATTTATGAGCATATAACTTAACATTAATTTTTCAGCATTTTAGTTTTAATCAGCAGCTGAAATTTCATGCTAAATTGAGCATGAACAAAGTTTTATAACCTCAGGTCCAGGACTGGAATTCACAGAATTCTTGTCAGTATAGCAAACAGGGGAGATCTTGATCAGACTGCTTCTTTAGAAGCAGTCAGATCTGGGTCCGCACTGCTTGTCCAGGCCTTTTTGCCAAGCATTTAGTGTGCAGAATTTTAGAACATTTATAATCTAGCATATGCACAAAAGCCTCCAATAAACTCCCATCCTGAGATATCCAGTGCAGCTAGATGTCTAAATTTTGGTCCGAGTCTTCATCTACATTCATACTTCTTGTAATGTGAGCACCTAAGCCTTTTGCAAGACTGCCAAGATTCTCTTGCAAGGCTGCACAGATATGCAGGCTTGCTTGAGCTTTTGACTGCGCAAAAACTACCCTTTTATATTGGCACATTCAATTTTAGAAGAAACAAAGCGAGTAAGAACAGGTACTCAACATAATCAGCTCATCATGCTATTTTTTTTCCTACATTCTATACACTCTGTCAAAAAACAGTGTAGACTCAGATCAGATGGCCATCTGATCAGGAACCTGTTTTTATGTTTTTTTTTGGTTTGTTGCTATATGTCCCAGTAAACAGCTATGGTCATGCCGGGATGGTCAGTTAACCTAACTACACTTTTTTCCTGGGCAAGCTTGAACAAGCGGTTCACCAGTACTTTGTGCACATACTTTCGCTTGTAACTGACAACAAACCTTCTTGAAAGAATCAGCGGAAGGGAGGAGAATGACTGTAGAAATTATTTCATGATCATTCTCCACGCAAGTATGGGACCGGGCCGAATCGAACTCACAACCCCTGGATCTGAAGTCAGACACGCATCTGTAGTCAGGCACGTTACCGACAGCGCTACGTGGCCCTGTTTTTTTTTGCCCAAAAAAAGAACCAATATTAATTGGGCCTTGTTGCGACAAAACCTGTCTTCAGGGTTTCTGACAAAGAGAGGCTCAAACCAGTCTCCTCAGCTACACAGACTATCTAGAAATTTCACTTGTAGCAAGCCTAGATATGATACTTTCCAATAAGGGAATAACAAAGGTGCTGATCAGACTGTGCGGATGCGCAGGCTGGTCTGCACCTGTGTTATTCGCAAACAACCGAAGGCAGGCTTTCTGGCGTTGAGGCCCAATTATGAAATTGCGCCATTCAATGATCTGGAAATCAGAAATTGTAAAAGCATTCAAAAAAAACTCAAAAAAAAAGAACTACTGTAAATGCTCTAAAATTTTGAACACAAGTTGCCTGCTACAAGACCCTAGACAAACATGACAGACCCAGATCAGACTGCTTCTGAAGAAGCAGTCTGATCAGGGTCTTCCCTGTTTGCTTTACTGACAACCATTTCGTGTGTTTCCAGCCCTGATAACCAACATTTTATTGGTAACAGAAAGCGAAAAGTGTTCAAAATTTTAGAACATTAACTGTAAGCGTGTGCCTTTATAAGTCTTAAGAGCATGAGTACTTGTATGGTTAAATGCCATACATACCTGGGACAAAACTGTGATCCAAGCCCAAGATATTTTCCCAGACAATCTGTAACCCAGCATATAGTCCAAACTGCATCCCCATCTGTGGTCCTACCCCCATCATAGCAGGAACCAACCCCTTGTACAGACCAAGTATTCCTTCTTTCTTTAGGATACACTGTGAGGCATGGAGGATGGATCTGTACACCTACAAAATATAATCAATTTCAGTTAGGCAAAAAAAAAATTATTAGTTGATCTACAAACCCTCCTTCTGCAATTTTCCGGAAAATAAAAATTCTACAATTATTTAAATATTTTATCTGTCGAATCTAAATATAATTTGTATCGTTGAAAAAAAATATATATATTTGAGAGTTCTGCCTGTGTATTTTTGACAGTGACACTGTTAAAAGTGATTGTCCAGTCCAGATTTTTAGGAAAATTATAAAGTATTGAAATATTTAATACAGACTGTTGGCTTACCTTACTAGTAATACTGTTTGTACTGGAAATATTAAAAAAATATAATAAAAAAAAAAGCTCTGAAAATGACCAGGCAACTGGTCATTTTCAGAGCTTTCCCCCCCCCCCCCCCCTCCCTAAATCTGAAAAAATCATGTAAATCAACTAATAAAAAAATTCTGGCCTTAACAGTGAGCATTGGTCCTGATAAGCAAACATTCTAATGATAAAGTCCACTACTCACAGGTTTAGATAAACACAAATTTTCAGCGTAAAATTGTAAATATTTTCTTACCCATAATTTTTAGCATATGTTTTGGGTGCTCAAAAGAACCGTCTTATTGAGACGATTCTTTTGAGTACCAACAACATATGTTTTGGTTGAGAAATAAAAAAAAATATTTTTCTGTTACACATTCTTAACTAAAGTCCTGCACTACTTTAAAAATTACTGTTAAACACTTTCCGCATATTTGCTCATCGTTTTATTTTGTCGCTATTGGAGGTTAAGTAAAAAAATCACCAATAATGTCACAGAGTGCAAGAGTAAGACTGGCAGAAATTTTATTCCCAAAGAAAATCAATGCTGCCAATTTTTACTTAGATATTTTTCTTTCAGTGACTCACATAACAAAATCACAGATGATTTTTGCAAATACTTTTTTCTTTCAGTGACTTTTCTATCAGATACAATGAGACAAGCAAAATCAAGCTTCGAAATTTGCCTTCTGATCATAGTGATGCCCACATTTTTTCTAAGTGACTTACTGTCTCAAGCTATGTGACCATCAAAAGCTTCGGAGTTCTATGATTTTTTTTCCTTAAAGCTGAAATATAGCATGTATGGTCAGGGTTTTTCTCCCTATTTTGGGAACATCCCAACTCCCAGAATGTGATTTTTTTCTCATCATTTTATACAAAATGGGGAAAAACTCACACCATATAATATAACAAAGAGGGTCACTTAATAGAATGGCTATTTCAGCTAAAAGTGTACACCTCTTTAAATACTGTAATGTATAAATAAATATAATAAATAAATCAAATTAAACAAAAATCAAATATTTGTTTAACTAATATTAAGCACATATCAACATTTGGAATGCAAAATTACAATTTGCTGTGGCAGAGTGCAGTTTTCCATGTCACAAAATGGACAGGCATCCAGATCACAGCCACCAATCCAGCTCCTTCATCCCGATAAAAGTTTCTATTTCGTAATTTTGAGGGCAAAATTTAGAAATCGGGCAATGCTATTCGATGAGACACTCATTGAACTTTTCAACACTGGTATCGGTTTTAAATGGATATTCTGCTTGACAGTTTAAAATGGTTTGTAATGAAGAAAAAAGTATTTTCTCAACTTCAACACAGATTCTAGAATCAGTTGATGTTCCAGGGGACACTTTTTAAGGTATGTCGAAGGCAGACATCAAGACCATCTAATAGCATTTTCAGATTTTGTTTTGGTTTAAAAAAATGATTTTGCTGAATTTAAGGTCCATCTCATTCATAGGAAACAGGTCCCTCTGCTTCATAACATAGTATTGATTTTATGTGATGAAGGAGCTGGATTGGTGGCTGTGCAGATAAGAGTGTGTAATCAAAAATAATTTTCTTACTTCTCAACCAAAACATATATTCTGGGTACTCAAAAGAACCGTCTCATTGAGACGGTTCTTTTGAGCACCCAAAACAAATGTTTAAACTGAAGGATTAAAATATTAACAATTTTACGCTTCTATATCTTGTTTATCTGGAGGCCCGATTATTGGTGATATTTTTTTTTGTTCCTTGAAATTAGGGATTTTCTCCTTGAAATTGGGAAAAAACATACTTTTTGTCATTTTGGACCATGATCCAATATCGGTTGTCAAAATGGGCAAAAAACCTGATGAAGCATACCTTTGGTTCCCCTTGAGCAACAAATCTAGTTCTTATAACATCTAGAGGCTGGATAGCAGCAGTAGCTGAGCAGGCAGCCAGTCCACCACATACTGTGTGGGTCAAAGGTCGTAGCCTCACTGTGTAGCTTTCAGGCAACCATTCTCCAACTAACTTGGTCAAATATTCAAATGCTGTAAACTAAAACTAAGGAGATTAAGGAACTCTGAACACTGGTACAAATAAGCTTTTTTTTTAGTTTAAAATTGTGATTATTTTCTTATCCATCAGTCTAAACATATGTTTCGGGTGCTCAGAGGATCTGTCTCATCGAGACAGTTCTTTTGAGTACCCACAACATATGTTTTGGTTGGAAACTCGGACCCAGTATAAACAGACTGGTCACTGGCGGAAATACAAAGTTATGTTGTCGAGGCTTTAACTTAGCACTATTTCAAAGTACTACAGCCAATAAAATTGGTTCTGAAAATACAAAAGATTATAAGAAGTTACTCCCGGTATGAGAAGCTGAAATATTACGAGTTACAGTAAAAATAATTGAAGTTTTCTCATCTTTTTATGTTGATTTCTGACGATTTTTGGCTAAAAGTGCCGAACATACATGTAGCTAAAAAGGGTACCGTAGGTTTCTTGTTAATGATCATAAAGACGGATAAACCTTCAATAAATATAACAATATAGTTTTAAAGATAGTATATTGAACCATTGTTTTTTGAAGAAAATTCAAAGATATGCAGAGAAATAACGGAGATATGATTATTTAGTCTTCAATATACGTCAGTTTTGAAAGCTCAGCCACCCTTGAGCCATGACAACGTATTTCCAATATATACATTAATCTGTATGTAAGTGAACAGTCCGTGTTTATTGGGTCCAAGTTGGGAAATAGGAAAATAATTAAACCTTAAATGTATACTGGATACCCATAAATGGGTACTTGGCAAACCGTGAAAATCAAGATGATATGCCACATTCAATCATGGTTTATACTGGTTTATACTGGTTGCTTAGAGTCCGAGACAAAAAACACCTACAGTGAAAGGAATACATTATTTGGAAATTTTAAACAATGATCCACTCTTTTACACCCACATGATGAATCATGAATTCATATGAAATCACACCAGTAGAGTACTTCATGGGTTGTTGACACTGTTTGTTTGAGTTGATTCTTTATATCCCATCAACAATCTTTCAGTTATGCAGGGACAGGTCTTCCTGGGTTGAACCAGTACTAAGCTAGGATTAATGTGTCTTGCTCAAGGACACAACGCAGTGATGCCAGTGAGGATCGAACCCGCGGGCCCTCGGTCTCGAATCAAGCACTCTACCACTGAGCCACTGCACTCCCTGTTGACACTGTATTACAGTTAATCCATTTTGCACAGGCGTCACTGCGTTGTGGTCCTTGACCAAGACACATTAACTGAAAGATTGTTGATGGGAGGTAATGAATCAAATCAAACAAACAAAATCCATATTGACTGGAATCGGAAGTATATACAATGTAAACAACACATCAATTATCACATAATGTTGCCAATCACGTCCATTATAACGTTGCATAAAATATGGTAAAATCTTAATGTTTTCACGCCTAAAATGTGATTTTTAAGTAATTTTGATATCCTGTGATAAAAAGGATCTAATATTCATGCTGCTGTATTAGTGAGTGTACTAACCCTTTTCTTCATGAATATTCATGCTAAGCTCCACCCACTATGAATAATTATATAAATAATCATTCAAATTTTTACAAAGAACAAAGAAATTACTTGTCATGTCCACTAGTGTAGGATCATATCTAATCATATTTTCATAAGCAAACAAAGTAGACCCTGATCAGGCAGCTCTTACAAGACTACAAGAGCTGCCTGATCTGGGTCTGCTCTCTTCGCAATTTGAAAACAAGAGATAAATACTCGACAAGCCTCGCATTTTATCTCTTTTCCTCAAATCATTTAATAAATCATTTAATAAACTCAATAAAACATGAGCACTTTTGTTAGATCCTCTACATGTATACAAACTATGAGAGATTCCTGGATCCCTCAGCAAGGGAGAGGGTCCAATATTAAACAGTATTAAAGTGGGTCAAACTTAGCTACATATAATGACAGATTAGATTACACCACTGACCTGATCTAGCTGATAAACAGCATGGACACTGAGCTAATAAAAGTTGTTAATACAACCGTCAACTGCTCAAGTAGCAAGTTAGCAAAAGCACATCTGGAGTCATGTCATTGCAAGACCACTGGGTCAGATTTCATTGACTCGCCGAACAAGATATGGCGTAATAAGTGACAAGCATGTCAAAGTTAAAGAAAACGCAATCCATATTTAGCAACACCAATTTATTTTAACATCCCCACTTGTAGCGAGTAGGCGGGGCTAAACGGTTGTAAAAAAACATGATCATCTAGTCAGGAGGCGGAGCGAAGCCGTTGTAAACATTAATGTGCCGCACCGTAGCAAAATAAACTGTCCATTTGTGAGCAAGACGTTGAGAGGTACAGGCTGATCAGGATCATTATAATTATGGGCATTTGATAGCTATTTAAAGGACTTAAAGCTTTCTCCATGCAGACAGTGTAGTGTAACAAGACCTTTGGGCACAGGCTGACTTGAGTCTTGACCAGTCTTCGGTTAGCGCACATATCATAGTTTCGTTTGGTGCGGCTTAATTTCAACATCTAGATTCTTTGCGAGCAATTTTTGGCGCCGAATACTAATTTTCTGTTGGTGAAATAACGTTTATATATTGAAGATGGATATTCCAACATGGATAGAAGAACTGAAAACTTGCATTTGAGTGCTGACATTCTCAAAACGCTAAGTGAAACTAGCTTCTTTTGTTGTGGAAAGACCATGAGCCAGTGCCAAATAAAGGAATCGTCACATAACAGGTTTTGTCCTATCACATAAGAGAAAAAGGGGCATTTACCTGCCTACGCGTAAGACACAGCTGTCAATCATCTCTGAAATCTGTGCAGGAGCATCTGATAGGCAGTTCCACAAGAAATCTAACTGTCTTTGATTTCTTACCGCACACTGAGAAACTTACCGTTTGTGACGCAAACAGTTGGTCGGCGTGTCTTTGTTTCTTGACAGTGACACCATTTTATGAACCGATCACAGAAATCGTTTTGCTAACTTGCTACTTGCGCAGTTGTAATTCCCCAGGTTATTGCCAGAAGCCAATCAAATTAGAGATATTAGCTACAGGAGCTCTGTATATGTTGACTCTTTGACTGTTATTGGCTCTATGAGGAAAGGTGGCTAAGTTTGCCTTTTAAGTCCACTCCTGCATTTAAGAATATATGTGCTAATTAGGTTGTTTGTTTACTGATTTGATTCTTTACGTCCCAGTCAACAATTTTTCAGTTATGTTGGGGCGGTTCTTCCTGGGTTTTACCAGCACTAAGCAGGGATTAATGTGTCTTGCTCAAGGACACAACCCAGTGCCGCTGGTGAGGCTCTATCCTGCAACCACTCGATCCTGAGTCAAGCACTCTACCACTGAGCCACTGCATTCTCTTACTAATCAGGTTGAATGCAAATATTTCCTCTCAAAACTGGAGAAAAATAATATTTTTCAATTAGGATTGGTAGCTCATGTTTAACAGTGACACTCAATGCCTATGAAATCATAAGTGTTTGGTATATCTGACCCAAAACTCACTACTGATTATCAGAAAGCACAATCCAATTAAATATCAAAAGTAACATAGGAAAACATACTATATTCAGGAAATTTAAAAGACTCAATGTGTATATAACACATTTATAAAGACTTTATTCTGTTTTATGTTGCATGCACTGTGATATTTGTTTTATTTTTTCATATATTTGTTGAACTAAAAGCCCTACAGGGCTTATGTTTGTTTCTCATATTCAAAGCTAAATACATCTTCTATGTCTACAAGGGCATATCCAGAACGCTGAAATCAAAAGCCCATCAAAGGGACACTACTGAACTAAGCAGGATTCTCATGAGTTGTGTCCCTTTCAAAGTGGGGACTTCATTTAAAGGAAAGAAGTTGCTCCCACAGGGAGCAAATTCTGTGGGAGCAAATTCATTCCTTTAAGAGAAGTCCTTATGGTATGGAAAAAGATATTTCCATGCACATTTGGCGATTTCATTGAATGTGAACAATTTTTAATACGCAAATGCGTAACTGCTAAATAGGAGCTACGCCTATGGTCTATGTGAGGACAACAAGATGACAGCCATTTAAGTACAGTGCAGTCCCTTTGCTATGTTATGCTTGGGGTGAATGAAGGGGGGGAGCGATCCATATGAATGAACCATGTAAGAAGTAAATCGTGTTATAAAGGGACAATTTCACCAAGGAATTATAGAAAAATTACCATTTCTGTTTGCATGGGTGAAAGTTCAAAATTTCCTTTATCCTGAACTTTTAAAATTCAAGTCTTAAAACTTGTTGTATGCCTACAAATCATTAATATTTTCAAGTTTAATGGTTAATTGTCCTTAGATGAACTGAAAATAAATCAGAGAAGCTATAATAATATGCCTTATTCAACATTTTGAGGTTGACTTTCTATGGAAAGGCAACCTCAAAATGCTGAATTCAGGAATAATCCTGAAAACTTTCACCCATTTGTTTGCAAAGGTTTTCAGCAGATGACAAAAATCACTGCTAGCAAGGAAAGAGTTAATGAGACTATAAGAACATTTTGTTCTCTTTTCCTGATTTCTCTTGTTAGAATTTTTATTAATTGACAGTGAAAAATCGCAATCTCATTGAGATTGGATTTTTTTAAATCGTGGTAAGGAACAATTTCCCACTGGGCCAAAGTTGGACCCAAGAGGCAGTGACTCTGAGGCACCCCTTAAACTCCGTGCCATAGTACCTGTACAACTCCATAGACCACTGAGAGAACCTGAGCAGGAATGTGGCCCTTCCAGAGAGCAAACAGTCCTTCTTCTCTCACAATATTCTTGAAGGCTTGACTCACACCATAGTATTTACCCCCTGCTGCATTTCTTGATATTGGCTCAATTTGAAGCTACAAGAATGAAACAAAACTGTTATCTCTAGATAATGAGTGAGTAACTGAAAATAAATTTTCTTAATTCTCAACCAAACCGTAATATATTTTGTGGATATGCGATAGATCAGTCTCCATGAGATGTATTTAAATTGATGGATATTGGCCTTGTACTTTGTACAGTAAAACCTGTCTTAAATAGTCAAAACAAAGGTCTTAAAGACGAATGGTAGCTTAATGTAGGTCAAAAGTATTGGAGCATTCTGCATTAAACAACAATCAGTTGTGAAAAACATTTTTGGCCTCCTTTTTGAGCGGCTGCTTAAGACATGTTTTACTGTATTTTTACTCATTTCTAATTTGCCAATCTGAATTATCTCCCTGTGGAAGAATGAGCTGGTTGCTATATTTCTATTCTTGCTTTGTATTCTACTGTCTCTTCCTCTGGGTGCCATGGGTTGTCTGTCTATGATCTGTGATTGTAGCATTTTCTAGTCATAGTCACTTCTTTAATTGAAAGTGTTCTTAAACACAGGTTTCATACATTATTTTGTACATTTCCAGTGGCTGTACACCTTTAAATATTCTGCCTTATGCTGCCATTATTTTTTTGTCCTGAAAGTGCAGTCTGCTTTTAGGTCTGCTGCATACATTTATGTTCACTTCAGACTTAATTGATTTTATCATAGAAACAAACACTCTCAGTCCTGCTCTGACTGCTCTGGGTCTCTTGGGAAACGTCTGAATTTAGTCCATAATGTTTGAAATGTAAGCTACTGAAGAACATAAGCAGAAGAAAAAAGGGCCGGTAGGGCAGTCGGCAAGGTGTCTGACTGCAGACCCAGGGGTAGCGAGTTTGATCCCAGCCCGGTCCCATACTTTTGTGGAGATTGATCATGAAATAATTTCTATGGCCATTCTCCTCCCTTCCACAGATTCAAGAAGGGTTTCTGTAAGTTACAAGGAAAAGTATGTGCGCAAAGACTACTGGTTAACAGCTTAGTCAGGAAAAAAGTGTGGTTTGGTGAACTGACCATCGCCACATGACCATAATTGTTGACTGGGATGTTAAGCATCAAACCAAACCCAAACCCAAAAGCATAAGAAAGGAGCAGAGCATGACTGCATGGAGGGAATTTGAATTAAGAGGTAAAAGCTGTGAACATTAGGCCAACCTTAAAAATAATTTTGTTTCCCCTTACCCGACCCTGTTTTACCGGTATGGGTCGGTCGATTGGAATATTGTTTTTTTTAACTTCTCAAATTGGATACCAATTAAATTTATATTTTTTCATTAAAAAATGTCTTAAGAGACCACTCAACAAAAGACAAAAAAACGTTTGTTTTATCAAGACCGATTATCGCATAATGCAGGTCAAAAGTATTGCAGAATGCTCCCAGGGAGCATTCTGCAATACTTTTGACCTGCATTTAGCCCTCATTTGTCTCAATGACCTTTGTTGTGTATATCTTTGAGTGGCCGTTTTAGGCAGGTTTTACTGCATAGTCCTACTGTAGGCAATAAAATTAAATACACAAAACAATTTGCTAAGATAACACAGTTTACATTGGACAATTCTCAAAGTTTGCAATGAAATAAAAAAAAAAAATCTTTACTGAAAATTGAAATAAAGTTTTTTGAGTAGGGGCTTTTTTTCAGGGTGGGACAAGTAAGGGGAAACAAATAAAATTTAAATTTAGGCCTTACCTGAAATCTTATTTTGAGGACATCTAGCGGCTGGGCCACCACTCTCGCTATAGCACTACTGGTCGCACCAACAAGAGCATACTGTCTCCTTGAGAGGTCAAGCTCCGCTCCTGGTGTGTACCCTACCATGTATCTGCAAAAGTTACCACGTCAGCTATAGGTACTAACTAATTTATCACATTTCAGAGTCTGCACAAAAGCGCAGTCTCCCTAGAGCCATAACTGCTAGCACACACAAAGAAAGGATGTAGTTGAAGGCTCAGGTTTCTGCAAATTCAAATTTTCTGCGAGTCCATGATGACCACTTGTTTGAAAAATTGGGGTCATTGTCAGTGACTGTCACATTGACAACTTTACGAAGGAATGCAAACAGCTGATATGTTGGCTTTTATCTAAGGCAACTACACTTGGACTGTAAATACTGGGATCACCTAAAACCCTTGACAATATAAAACATGTGAGGTTCTAGAATGTTTACATCACCTAATAGTATCCGTGACATTTACTTTCCGTGACATTTTCGTGGGTTGATCTGTGATTGTGGTATTACTTGGTCATATTCACTTGTTCATTTCACAGGATCACGTTTTTTAAAAAATGGAGTAATAATAGACATAGATGTGATAATCAAAATTTATTTAGTTATTGAAATCTGAAGCTGCTACTACTGTACAATCAAAAATTAAAAAAACAAGACATCAATAACTTTCATTGCTGACAATCTTGAAGGATATTTACTTTGAAATTGGAAAGAAACATGTAAGAGACATATAATTTTTTGAGAGTACTGTAGTTGCAGCTTCTGATTTCAAAAACTGTATGGTTGTCAACAGTGAAATTATCTTTTTTTCTTTCATTTCGGATTTAAACATTTTTTGCAAAAATGAAATACCACTTTCTGGCATTTCATTTACGTCTAGTCCTTGGCAGGAAGGGTGATACCATATATTGCACTTGACCTTCTTCTGGCATTTGACAAGAGCTTTGTTTATATTCTCCGACTTTGAAAGTTGTCTTATGTCTTAAGAGCAAAATACTTTGAGGTACACCATCAGCAAAAGAAGATTTCCTTGATCTTGCAGGAAATGGTGACATTTCATTTTGTTCCAGGCAGTGTATTAAATGTCCACGCATGAGCCCAATGTCATACTCCTGTGTCGTCATGGGTTTTCCAAACGTATCTTCCGTGACGTTATTGTCTGTCACAAATTTTTCTCAATGTTTCGTCTGTCGCGTATCGTACGGGTTTTCTTCGCATCCTGACAAATTTCTCACTGAATTTGTTGCTCATTTTAGTGGGTTCTTCTGTCATCATATTAGATTGTTCAACTTCCTCCAGGATGTAGTCGAAATCACCTGGCCTAACGAGTTTTCTGGCTGCTTTTCGTTTCTTGTCTGCGGCACTTAAAACGGACAGGTTTGCTGTTGCTTTTTCATTGACTTCCATCCCTAGAGATTTCTTGACTCTTTTGACGCCCCATATGCTGTGGGGATATAAAAATACTTTCTTTATATTTTGGGATTTTCCTTGGTAAGGATTGATCCATTGGTGACCATCCACACGCCAGTCTTTCACCTTCATTCCTTCTCCTTTGAACTTGTATAGCTCTCCTCCTTTTGGCCGAAATGGCAGCGTAGATACAGGCTCTGTACCGGTATCTGGGTCACGTAAGTTTTCAAGGACTGCATCAGCTGAAAATTTTGTTCTTGACTGCATCTTGCTTCATTATTTTAATGGTGTCTATGTTGCTATGACATCAACGACTTTAATCTACAATTGGCGTTCCGGTAATTATCTAAATATAAATGATGCTTCTAACTGAGAAATCCAATGACGGTACCTACAAAACCTGTGACAGTTGCCCATGACAACATGTGACATGGCCGGGAACCGCTCACAGCCAGAAGAAAGACAAACAGGCTTTCAATGTTGTATAGAATTCAACACGGCTTAGTCGATTTACCAAAAGAGAAGTATCTACACAGCAGTGACTCACGCACACGAGGTCCAGGAGAGAATCCAAGATGAAAACTACAAGAACTCATTCTTTCCCAGGACAGTTAGAGACTGGAACCAACTTCCAGCCAGAGTAGTGTCAGCCGCCTCCCTGGAAGAGTTCAGATCACTCCTTCATAGGGGGGGTGGGGGGTAGATCCACTTCGTCTAACTACTGTAGAAGCCGGATTGTAAATAGTTTTAAACCCGCTCAGTTTTTAAACTGTACATAGTCAACTTGCCAGGCTGAGCCCCATAACCATGCCCTGCCTTTCATTGAAATATTTATGATCTAAGAAGACCCCAGTTCAGTATACAGAAGAAGAATGTATTGAGATAACACATGACAATAACATCACGGACATTATGTTCGTCAAGGGTTTTAGTAGATCTGGTAAAAAATAAGTTCTGCAATGCATATTCTAACATCGTAACATCCAAATTGTAAGAAAATATATAAAAAAAAAATGGGGTGTCGATTATTGGTGCTTGTCGATAATTCGACCTAGTCGATAAAATGCCTGTATGCTACTCTATCTTAATTCACTTACGCAGCATTTACAGAATGATGAGTCGAACAGATCGAAGTGTGAAACTCAGCATAATAAGGATTTTGTTGTTGATCAATGATATATCGACAAGTTTTAGGTTTTCCGTGGATTTATTGTTGTTTCTCGAAGCTCGCGCTGTGGAAATGTTCTATTAACACTTTCAGAAGGTCTTTACGACCAGCTCGATTTGTAGTTAATCGGTTTTCCCAAACATTGAACAGAACAGAATCACATATTGGTACATGTGTTTTTTTCTGTTTTGTTTTTTTTGGGGGGGGGGGGGGGGGGTGGAGTTTTTTTTAGGCATTTTCGAGGTCTTTAAGGTCTAAGATAACAAAACCTCATATCAAGGTTAGAGACCCAAAAATTATATCAGCTGACACATCAATCTCCTGAGATGACGTTTCCGATTTTAGTTCGCGGGTCATCCTTATTACGTCATTTTTGTGACGTCACGAACAAGGCATGTTTTTGGCGTTTTAACCCTGTTTTCTGGCCCATTTAAACTCCGTATTTTCGCAATAATTTTAGAAGGAATGAACCGATTTCTAAAATGTTTGCACCAAAACGTTGATATTTATTTAAAGTGTTTGTTCTTGACTTTTAACATTTACTTGAATCAAAAATAAATATTTCATTATGTACTGATTGTATTTTCACAGATCATTTATTCATCTGCTAAGTTAATTACAGGACTATTTATCAGCTTTATGCAAACATCTGGAAGCAGCAATCATACAGCAACACACACACACACATTAACCCGAGTTTACCTCTTTATGCAGGTCAGCTGAATGAATCATTGATTGAAGGGTCACATTCAGTCAATTTCTTCATTTCAATATTGTCTAATTGATATTCTGTTTTAATTACAATCAACCGTCAGATAAATGCAAATTAGAATGTAACAACTGACAAAAGAAAAGTATTTTAATTTTCAATAAGTTTAATTTGATTTTAATCTATCTTTTTGTACCCAAAATGAAGAAAATTGTTACAAAATATGTCGTCTGCTATAGTAATTAATAGTGTTTTAAGGGTTAAATTTTCTAAATAAATATTAAATATCAGCCAGGTATCAAAATATACTTATCAATGCACTCACTGCTAAAAATCTTACTCTGAAACATTGTTATTTTTGACATTATCAAGGATATATAACTTTGCTTGTGTTGTGTGTAAGCAGATGGAAGTGATTCCAGTTTTTTCTTGTGAAGAGCTCATTGACTTGAAAATAGCCAGACCCCCATGAACTAGCTAAAGTAATTAATTACAGGCTAATTGAAGACCGATCACAAACATTTATTGAGGGATTATTCCTGCCATACTATAAGCTTAATAATAAATGCATTTGAAAAAAGTGCGAATTTTCCCTTTAATGCCAACCGTATCTGCAAAATTCATATAGTTTTTACACATGGACAACTTTAAATTGCAAGAAATTGTGATTCTGAACATAATCATTTTTTGCCTTTGATGAAAAAATACTCGAAAATAAAGCGGAGATGATGTATCTGCTGATATCATTTGTGGGTCTCTAAACTTGATATGAGTTTTTGTTATCTTAGACCTTAAGGTCCTCTAACAACTAACAATTCCCTTTAGAGCACCAACTATCTTATTTCTATGTCACATGTATGAAATAGTCATGTGCACAGGATAAAGGAGGATCGAGATATGAGAAAGAAAATTTGTGTTGTTTAGACAAAAGTTAGCGATTTTTTACAGCTTGCGAAATACCAAAGCGAATCACAGCTTGAAATTTCTTGGGTCTCAAATGGCCTACCAAGTTATATTATTAATATTCTTTCTTTCTTATACTACTGGCACGATCAAATTTTTATCATTACGCCAGGGAGTGCGATTTCGGAATTTTGAAGAAAAAACAAAAACAAAACAAACAAAAAAATCTTTCGGCTGTGTTTTTAACTAAATGAGGAGTGCCCTAAACTCCTCAGCAGTCTGGGAATTGACCACCGAAGGAGAAAGGACCAGAAAGACTCCCAGGGGGGTACTCTAATTTTTTCCGCATACGTAGGCTCGGATCCAGCATCTACCGTTCACCTCAAAAAAATATCAGGAATTTCAAGCACGCAAAAAAAAATATTTGAAATTTTAGCAACCCAAAATAATATCCAAATTCTGTACCTTGACTTAAAAAAAGACCCTAAATTGCATAGAAATGACCCTCAAACTAGCCCAATTTTGTGATGACCCCAAAAACATATTCACAAAGTCTTCATACCCCAAAAATATTCATTTTTCAGAAAACCCCCAAAAATATTGAAATTCAGAATTTTGAACCCCCAAAAATAGCCCGAGCCTACGTATGTGTGAAAATATCAGAGTACCCCCCCCCCCCACCCCCTGGGGAAAGACTATTCCACTGTGGAATAGTCCAGGGGAAAAAGAGTTCTTCAGGGCATCACTGTATGTCTGGTATCTACAATATTGGGCACTGTGTGATGCCCTGGTAGATTTCAAACTGTGAGCAGGGGTCAGGTAAGTGTCTTTGTCTATGGACACAGCATCAGAATGTATCTTATGAAAGAGAGGCAGGGAGGAGCGATCCCTACGGGCCTCAAGAGATGGTCACTCAAGCTCGTCAAGTATCTCGCCGACACTACTTGTATTACGCCATCTCCTGCAGGTCCAGCGGGCTGCTGTCCTCTGACTTTCTCTACCTGGTTAATCTGAAGTTTCGAGTAAGGGCTCCAAATGGATGCAGCATACTCTAGTTTAGACCGAACCAAAGTTTTTTATGCAACTTCCTTTGTTCTCTTAGGTGCAAAAGCCAAGTTAAATCTTATAAATAGCTTGTAATTGATAAAAATTACATCTTTACTCCCACAACCGATAATACATGCTTGTAAGATTAACTCCTAAAATATACAGGGCAGTATTATGTCTTTGATTAATGCGAAGGAAACCAAGTGTCTTAGTTGTTGAAATGTGTTGACCCCAATCCATATTACAAGTATTAGCTTTTCAAAAAAGCTGGCGGTCGTTTAGCCCTATCATTGTATGTGTTCTTGCCCACTGCATGCTCCCATTTTGAACTTCTCGAGCTTGTCCATGTAGATTTATCTAAGCTCTGATTATTAACATCTTAACTGTGATTCGTTACTGTTCACATAAGTACGTTTACTGATGTGAAGTTCGCTCGCACTCTTTGCCAATCAAGGACGTTTTGACTTTGGGACGTTTCAATTTCGGCAGCTTTTTTGAAAAGCTAATACTTATTGCGTTATATAAGCGACAGGGCAAATTGACGCATTCTTTGTAGCCCTACAGATTTCACGGACAGTTTACTTCGCGCTGTAGGTCAACCCACGATATTTGGTACCCCACTCGTTGTTCGGCGGCGAATAAAATATAGCATGAGCATGGCATAAAGCTTCGGTCGAAACCTGAATTTGATGTGTGTTTTGAATGATGTTTATATAAGCGGCCGGCCACGGCCGACCGCAATCAGAGATAGTTATACCAAGGTATTTTGCCGACTGGACGTTTTCCAAGGTTTGGTTGTGAAGGAAATAGTCAAAGAGTATGTGTTTGTGATGCTGATGCCAAGTCACTCTCATGGAGTGACATTTGGCCACAATGAATTTCATTTGCCAATCGGCTTCCCATTGTCCTAAGCTAGTGAGGTCTTCTTGCAGGGCAAACAGTCCTGAATTGAATATATGTTCCTATACAGGACACAGTCGTCCGCGAACAGGTGAACAGTTATCCAGCAAGGCGTTTATAAAAATAAGGAACAGGATCGGTCCTAAAACTGACCCCTGGGGTACACCGGATAACACTGGGACAGGATCTGAGGCTTGACCATCTAGAACTACTTGTTGAGTGCGCCCAGAGAGCCACGAGTTGATCCACTTGTGGATGGACCCTCTTATCCCATAATAGTCTAATTTATGTAATAGCGTCCTGTGTGGCACCTTATCAAAGGCCTATGCGAAATCCATTATGATCAAATCTGTTTGTTTGTGTCCACGATTCACAGCCCCATCCAGGTTGCTGATATTGTCATGCACAAACTGGACCAACTGGGTTCGCAGGACCTCTGACTTCGGAAACCATGCTGACAGTCAGCAAATATGCTATCTAAGGCTAAGTGTTTGTTGATGTTACTGACTAGTATATGCTCAAGGGTTTCGCAGCAGATGCATGCGAGCGACGCTGGTCTATAGTTAGCTGCATCATATTTTTCATATTTTTAAAGACCGGGGAAACATTTGCTTGTCGCCACTCATCTGGTACATCGCCCCGAGCTAAAGACTCATTAAAGATAAGTGCAAGTATTGGAGAGATCATCTAGTAGCTTATAGGCAAATCCCCACACTCAAAGACTATTACAAGTACACATTCTTTCCCCCCACCATTGTCCACTGGAACGCCCTCCCATTTCATATCCCTATCCTACCTACTGTGGCACAATTCAGTCATGCTGTGTGCCAAGTAGTGCACATCTCACCGTAGATATCAAATGTTCTTTTACCTTTAACTATACTAAACCTCTCCCTTTTCCCTTTCACTTGTATACTATTTCTTAACTATTTCACCTCTTTTATTCAATTATATAACCCCCTTTTAACACCTGCATACCGAACCCTGTCTGATGTCCTCAACAGAGGTTAAGACGAAAAGGAAGAAAGAAAAAAAGAAAGAGATCTCATTGCTACACTCTTTTAGCACTCTGGCGTTCAGACAATCCGGGCCAGGAGCTTTATGAATGTTTAGTCCGTCCAACAGCTCGGTGACCCCTTTTGGGTCAACTGTTATGTCCCCCATGGAGGAGAACGGACTAGCCCTTTTTGAGGGAGGGTCAGAGTGGCCTTCGCGTGTGAAGGCTGATTGGAATCGCATTTAAATGTCTGCTTTTTCCTTTGCATCAGTCTCAAGAATTCCGTTTCCTCTGAGTAATGTAATCCCAAACGCGTCTTTTTTAAGAGATTTGATAAATGCCCAAAACTTTTTAATCTTTTCAGGCTTAGGAGTGTCCGAATCTGAACTGTCGTTCTCATACGTAAATATATTACATGTTTAGGGATACCATATGTAAACATGCTAGGAGTTAATGCCATTAAACTTCATTAAATTATAGATACTGCCAATCAGATTTGATTTCCTTGGCTTAATCACTTCACCCCTAGTCATGCTGAACCTGCAACGACTGTTTTGATTTTCAAACTAGTCGCATGACTTTGAATACTGCATAGTCACGGACTAAATGAACTGCAGTGTTGTTGTTGCACAGATGGCTTATTCAATTGATATGAGAACTATCTGTCTTCAAACCAGGATGTATTTAGAAAACTGCATGTATCTAATATAAATTTATGACATGCCAATTGTGTTACAGACAGGGTCAAGTTCAGACTGCTGTTGATTTTTCACCTTAAATGACTTTTAGCCTGAATTAAGACAACACTGAAAGACCAGATTACGGGTTTTAGTAGATCTGTCAGATTAAGCGTTTTTTAATAACCTTGCAAACAGCTTATCCCAACGTTTTGGGCCTGACCAGGATCAAAACCGCTTTACACTCTGGTGATGTTCCTGAGAGCATATATATCTAAATGGATTTGAAAAATATTAGGAATGAAGATGAACCAAACAAAATTACACAGCACGCAAAAAGTGAAGCATTACCAATGTAAACATACACCCATTGCCTGTCAGAACAAACCCGAAGATATTCTAGACCGACAAACATTAAATACTTTTAATAAAGTCAGAATCTTGTTTCTACTTCATGCCAACAGCAGTTTAATTTAACAGACAACATTGGCTCACGAGCTATTCGTACATAACAATAACTTTAACAGATACTTACCTGCCTTACTCTATCTTCCTCGCACAATCCCTTTTTATGCGAGAGTCAGCAAGGGAGCTGCAAGTACCATTTTTACACCTTTGGTATGGTGCGGCTGTATATTCGAACCCACCACCTCCCATTCCGAAAGCAGAACATAACTGAGCACTACCAACTGAGCTATCGAGGCGGTTAATTTTGGAAAATAAGAATGCAATGGCTCCTTGATGGTTTTGATCTTTGTCAAAAAAGGACTTGGCGTGCATATAGACATATGCAGCGCATTCTCGAAATGAGTAAGTGTTGATACACTGGCAGTAATTTTAAGTAAACGGTTTGCAAAAAATGGAAGAAAAGTGGGGAACTTATTTATCTCTATCTGTAGATTACTGGAAAGGGACTCATTCACTGAGCATAAATTATCCAGGGGTTGGGGCGCGCTGATATGTTACTAAGTCACGAGAAATAATTTGCTTGAAGCTATCTACCGTGTCACATTCTATAGCACTTGTGGCAATAAGTTCCAGTCTTTAAAAGATCTTGGAAAGAGAGAATTCCTGCTTATTCCTGTATAATTCTGAATTAGCACTGTCGATTTCTAATTGTATGTTATGTCCATGTCTTGATCCTTTGTTGGTGTGTGTGATGTGTTGATCGGCACAGATAGCTACCAGGTCATTGATAATCTTGTAGAGCAGAATAAGGTCGTGTTCTCATTTCTGCTCATGCAGGGGTTTCCAACCTCGTGTTTCCAACCCAGCTCCTCCATAATAGATGTAACGCTGCTAGTCCGTTTGTAATCATTTTGTACGCCTCTAGCTGCTCTGCTTTGAATGGTTTCAATTTTGTTCATATCCTTTCAGTGATACGGGTCCAAGATGGTAAAAGAGTAATCGAAAAGAGAACGAATTAGTGACCGAAGGCAGATTCTTTGATTTTTTGTCTCATTTCTTTTTAAATTCTTCTAATAAAGCCGAGTGTAGGTTTGTAGTTCACTTTTCTTCGAGAATATGGTTGTCTGTCTAAAGTATATGTGTAGGTTAATTGATTTTTATTTCTGTTGATTGACATGATGTAGCATTTAGTGCATTAAATTGCATGCCCTACAAACTTACCCATTCTTCAAGAGATTACTGTTGATTTCACCCTACGTGGCAAGTCATTTGTATGACACAAGACCAATAAGGGTCCTAACACTGTACCCTGAGGTACACTCGAGTCAACTGAGCAGGCATCAGTACATTCACCATCAACTAGCACTTGTGGTTATCTTTCCATTAGGAATGCCTTGATCCAGATATATGTCATAATGGTCTACTTTGTGTAACAATTTGAAATGGGGAACTAACTGTCCAAAATTGATAGGTATCTTTGTTCTTTTTTGTCAAGTTTTTTTCATGATATCATTTATTAGCTGAGTTTCACATGAATGTCCATTGCAATAAAACATGTTGTAGAGGTGTTAGTATGCTGTGCTGTTCTATGTGGTTCAAAATTTTACCACAGACGATATGCTCAAGAAGTTTTGTAACACACACACGTTAATTAGACAGGTCTATGATTTGAGGCAGTGTGGTGGTCTCCTTTCTTGAAGATAGGGCATACATTTGCATTTCTACAGTCTTTGGGTTGTTCTCCAGTATCTATACTTAAATGGAAAATATGACTGAGCACAGGTGATATTTCATTTTCACATTCTTTCAAAACTATGTTTGATATCATATCAGGTCCACATGCTTCATCGTGTTAATGTTTTTCAAGAGTTTTTTAACACCATGTGTTCAAAATATATGCTTTGGCTTTACTATCTCGATGCCTGATACCACCGCTCTTAATGCCCGAGACTCCAATGTTATCAGTTCTTTTAGATTTAATGCAGTTCCAGAATGGTGTGTTATTTCCTGTTTCTAAAGAAGTGTTTAGCACTGCGCGTTGTGTTTTACTTTTATGTTGTATAAACTTGTTCCAATCTGCTTGCTTTGTATGTTGATAAAGTTTTTTGTTTTGTTTTTTCGCTATCATCTTTTTTCTGTTTTAGTTAGTCATGCTAAAGTATGCCTTTTGTATGTGATCCTTTAAGAAACGAATTCATTAACGATTTCATTTATACAGTTTTTTGGTTAAACTACTGTCGGGTAAATATTTTCAAAATATGTGCTTCGTGTCATGTGATTTTAGTCATAAAAATATACGCATTGCCTCGTTTTCTAAACTGTTTTGGTATTGATAGTTCCCACTCAACCGATAGTTACTTGCCTTTGGAATATAGGTCAGCCATCTTGATGGTCAAAAATCAATAAGACAAATAGGCAAAAATAGATATACCTGTTTTTCCAAAAACCTCTGCATCTTTGTGCCGTGACAGTTGCAATGATTTATGCAAAAATGGAATTAAAAAATAAACATGTTTGGTTTAACATGAAAAATAGTATTACAAAGTAAAAAAAATAGATTTACTATTTTCCACTATGGTCTATTGATTTTTGACCTGTACAGCATGGCTGACCATTCAAAGGAAAGTAACTATTGGTTGAGTGGGAACTATGTATTGCTATCTCGGTATTTAGTTATTAGAAACAAAAGACTCTGTCATTATTTAGATAATGGCATTACCAGATGGTGGCCTACCAAATGCAGCAAAATTATCTAATTTCATGAAATACTGTTAATGTTCTGCACACTTTTCAAAAGGTAAAAAGTTATCTAATCCTTGAAAATACAAACAGTACATGTATTCACAATAATATATTTCGTGTCTGCATTACAACATCCTCATGAAATGTGTGTCCTAACATCTGCTTAAAATGATACCAAACATGAATGGGTTAAAATTTGTTAATCTGTAAGGGAGAAAAAAAACTTTCCAAATGCTTATGGCGGCCAGTGCGGCCATTTGGCAATTCCTCAAACACAAGCTGCCATAAAACAAGATGTCAGATTGGATTCAGAGCTGCGTAAATCAAATTCATATCTGAATATTAA
The DNA here is from genome assembly GCA_964019695.1 of Loripinus fragilis. NCBI lineage: Eukaryota > Metazoa > Mollusca > Bivalvia > Lucinida > Lucinidae > Loripinus > Loripinus fragilis. Next base: position 32,262,210 of record OZ026516.1, read on the forward strand.
ACCTGAGTTCTACGAACTTTTTGAACTCACCTAGTACAGGATGGGTAGTCACAAGGTATTTTGTTAGGATATACTGTACGGAAAAAATGTCCGACTTTTTTCCACAACGATGTTTTAAGCAAAAGTAAGTAGATATTTCTCCATGTTTTTTTTTTTCATCTTTACCCAGAAAATTATACACCATTTTCCTGCCCACATGTTCCCGATCTAACGATGCCAGGATATCCTCATAAAGCTTCTTACTTTGAGTACAGACTCTGTCACAAAATTTTAGAGGCGAAGATCGAGCCTGAATTATAGAAATAAACTGTACGGACGACAATTATTTTCTTTGTGACAGAGTTTGTACTCAAAGTAAGAAACTTAAAAAGGATATATTGGTAGCGTTTGATAGGGAAAATGTGGGTTGGAAAATGGCGTATAACTTTCTGGGTATAGATGAAAAAAACATAGAGAAATCTACTTATGTACATTCGATCAGAATGTCCGTACAGTGTATTCGAACATCCGTGCAGTGTATCCAAACAAAAACCACGTGACTACCCACCCTATAAGTATCAACAACTGATGTCAGGAACCATATTGGCAATGTCTTTTGTTTTTAAGATTAAACTGCCCCGATGCAGTGTAACGCCCGTTAGTGTCTACAGTGTCTACGTCGACAATTGCAACCGGTAGTGTCTACAGGGCCATGTTAAACTAAGCGGCGATAATGTACAGCACCAACCGTTATTGCCTACATTTAATGAAAAACGAAAATTAAGTAATATGACCATAATACTTTCTCAGATATGACAAAACAAGCCATTTTGAGTTCTCACCGAGCAAAGACTCGGGACATTCTGGACCTCCCCCTACTCTGATCAGCATCTTAGGTGGCCTCATAAAGAAAGCTGGATGGATGTGCACAGAGTCAATATCGTTGATTTTGTCACTCAATGTTTCAAATTAATAGAAGTTTGATTGCCATTCAGACTTTAATTATATCTCCCACTTTAGGGTTGGGAGACTTATTGTTTTTCCCCCGGGCGTCCGTCAGTCCGTCCGTCCATCTGTCTGTCTGTCTATCACAAGTAGTCATGGCTGCTCTATAACTTGAAAACCGCTTAATAAGCTATATTCATGGAACTTCAAACAAATCTCAATCAACATTTAACGATGTGCAGAGTGCAAAAGCCATATCTCTTGCTTTCATACCTTTTGAGATATTTCCCTTGTAGCTGGGCGGCTAAGAGCCAAGATTGTGCTATTCCGGATACAAGCATGAAACTTTCCACACTTGTTAAGGTTGGTGAGCTGATGATTTTTTGATATAGAACCACTTCGACATATTTCCTCTGCGCATGCGCAAGGCAAAATTCACTTCCACTATAGATAATTTGGCCTTACTTAACTACTCAGAACAGTATATGCGCTAAAGATGGTAAAAAATGACCCACTATATCTCTAGATGTCTTAAAAGGCATAAACAAACATATTTTAAAAAAACTTTCCGTGATTACATGTGCGCAAACTAAGTAATACTTCTGGTTATCTCGTCCAATGATGTCAAAAAGGTTTAAACCATTGAATAAATGGAATACATATATCTTTTGACTGGGAAATAAATGTGTTTCTGCACAATCATTTATTCAATAATTTTTGCTGCGCATGCATTTACGCTAGAGAACCACTGTGCTAGAACAGTGCAGTCATCGAGGGTGGGATGCAGTCGATGAGGGCACACTATATACTATTTGGTTTACTGTGATCCATTCTATGAGCTATGTCTTACAAGCTCTTAATTTTCACGTCGATGTTTTCAATTTCAATTATCACTTTGGTAGTGTAGTCCATTTTGGCTCAATTAGAGACTTTAAATTCTAAAAGTAGCTTATTACCAGCCAGTTTCTGGATAGCCAGTTGGATTTTTATGTGACAGACTAATGAGTGCGCTATATAAGTCTTAAGTTGTTATTTAATTGCATCACATAATGAATAACACAAGTACAAATAAGTTAATGAATGGCAAGTTTTGCATAATTCTGTTTATTTTTTGTGAAGTTGCAAACCATTTTGTAGCTTACGCAAAATTTGAGTAGTCAAGGGCATTGTACCAGTAGTTGGGTCTAAGTATAATCGATTTGTATGCAAATTATGACCTGGTCACTGGGCCAGAATAGCAGATATGTAGAACTATGCGTACAATATGAAAAGCTTGTCGAAAAACTTTCAAAATGCTTTGCCCTCAGATTTCAACTTTTGCGTATTAAAGTACTAATATTTTGCATTTTATCTAAACTTACTAAAGTAAGCAGATATTCCAGAACATAAACAAAAATGCCATCCATCCTTTTTTTTTCCCAGGAAAATATCACCTTTTTAAGCATAACTCATGTGCTGTATCGACTAACGCTTAACTCACATAAACCTGTAAGTGACAATAATAAGCAAAGCATATTTTCAGAATTAATATATTGAAAAAAAATATGACCTTTTTAAACAGCCAGGTACAACCCGCGATGACCATGCTGTTAGAGTACAGTGCACAGTTCTCTAGCGCGCAGCTTTTGACATGAATGAATTATCTCCTGATGCGAGGGACACACATGGTTTACCCATCATGTTGTTGAATGACTACATACTGTAATGTAACTTTGACTGTAACTAATGTTATTGTGTTTGCTGAAGATTGTTTGGCTGTCTTTTGGATCTATGCCTATGCACTGTTCTGCGTTTATTTTTGGCTATAAGGCACCTGGGCCAAGATGACAAGATCACATAAGGTTGATCCTATATACAAACGTATACATTTTCAAATTGACATTTAGCCAAGAGAGCTGGCAATATGTGCGATAATCTGTATGTATGCTGAAATACCACAGCCTTTTCAATGGATTTTCTGTCCTGTAACATTACCTATTATAAAAAAAACAATCATCAATTTACAGAGCTTTAGTGTTTAAAGTTGCCACCACAGGCACAAAGGGTCGAACACTGAAGAGCTGCATTGTCTATTTCTGCAACCTTGAAGATAGCCATATCTTACAAGGTCAAGAGAAGGCACTGATGCTTGTGCTACCTCTTATCAAGTGTGTCTACTTTAAAGAATTCCAGTAAACTAAATGTCTAAAGACACATTATAACTAAATTTATAGGAGCACAATTTTATTGCGGAACAAACTTTCTTAACACCCTTTACATCAGTATCAACAGCGGAACTGCTTATTTTCTTGTAAGGCCTTTTAGCTGCTTTCGTAGCACAAGCAAACATTCTTGTATCTGTCTCCTCATGCAAACAGGGCGCAAGTGAGTACATGATTCAAGCTGGACACAATAAAACCAAGCTAAGGCTTCTCCCGTAAAGTGCAGGGTTCTCTCTAGAGTATTGTCACACTCTCATCCTTCATCTGTGGTAACTATTTCTTAGTTGCCATATTTTATGTCTAAGAAAAGATAATGACATAGTTAACTGTCATCTACTCACAAGAAATTTTGCCAGTTTTTGGTACGGCATTGATTGACAGACCCACTGGTGGATGTCATTTCCTCGTTTTTCCCCTGTTGATGCTTTTAAACTGTCAGTTTCACATGTGTCGCACACTAACTGCACAAAAAGTATATATTACCTATCGTTTTAAGAACATTGTTCGTTTACTGCTCACTGAACAGTGCTAACCTATACACCTTTAAGCATCTGAACAATGAAGGCTCCGTCCAAACAATGACAACAATTGTGAAATCTTCTTACAAATGCCTCAAAGCCAGTCAATAGTTATACAACCAAAACTATGAGGCTTATCAGGCATTCCCCCATCCCCGCACCCCCCTAAAACATGAAATGTTATCATACCCACATAAAATAGACTGCACTAGACTAACTAATATTGCTATGGTTCGTTTACGGTAAATGAGACACTGGAAACATACTACTACATTTTAAGACAGTTCAATGACAGTATGGAGACAGTCCATCGACAGATCGTGATATGAGGTCTGTCTGCCACAAAATATATCTGTCTGTCTGCCTGTTTGTCTGTCTGTCTGTGAGTATGTGTCTATCACAAAGGTATATTGCCCTTGGCCATTGATCTATTTTAAGATACGTCACTGCCTTGGCTTAAAACATACTTTTTGCAGAGAGAGACGTCCGCAGGTCAAAACAATCCAAATTGGTCAACAGATAGAAAATATGTGGTGGTGACTTTGGACCACCCTGGTAACTCAGGTGGTGAGCGTGTTTGTCCAGTGTTCCAAGGGCTCTGAGCTCGAACAAAAAAATCTGATTGCATATCTGTCTGTCTGTCTGCCACATGCCTACTTTCCTCTCTGCTAAAAACTTGACTTGTGAGTCTAATAACAATTTTATATATGCTTAGCGTAGACAGGGCTCTTTTTGTGAAAGGTTATACTTGTAATTAAATGGGGCTGTTTTCTTCTAACAACACCTGTTTTAAAGAAACCAACTGTACATGCGCATCTAAACAGGTCTTTGGGTTCCTATATTGAAGACATGCTTCGGTCCTTTGATAGAGGCATCAGGTTTTGCGCAGTTTACAATAAAAGATAAACAGAATACCATTTTTGTACAATATTCAAATTTTATGCGCATGCGCAGCAATTAGAGAATGAAGAGGACTAAACTACAAACAATTAACATCAGTTATGTCATATTTTATAATTATACAGCCAAAATGACCCCTTTTTAAAGTCAAACTGTATGAAAGATCTGTGATAACTGCCTAAAATCAAAAAATGCTTTGCGCATGCGCAGTAGGCATTTCCCAACGTGGTTCTATATCCTATTCTTCTTAGTCTGTCATGGTCTACAACTGTGCCAAATTTCATGCTTGTATCCGGAATAGCACAATCAGGCTAAAATTTGGCTCTTAGCCGCCTAGCTATTGGAACTTTGTCAGTGACAAAATTGAGTCTCAATCGTGTTCGTTATATAACTTTCAAACCATTTTAGCTAGCATCGTGAAACTTCATACAAATATCAACCGTCATTAGACAACATGCAGATGGCAAGAACCATAACTCTAGCCTTTATACCTTTTGAGTTATTTCACTTGGAACTTTGGCCATCAACAAATTATGTCTCAGTCGTGTCCGCTCTATTACTTTAGAACGATTCAAGCTAGGGCCATGCAGCTCCACACAGATATCAACCAGCTTTAGTCGACGTTCTTATTTACCTTTTCAGGTATTTCCCTTGGAATTTTGACCATCATTAGATGGTGTCTCAATGATGTCCGCTCTATAGCTTGAAACCCCTTCAAGCTATATCAATGAATCTACATACAAATATCCAAACGTAGATCTTGTCAATGATAATGTGTATACACAATTTGGTTAATTTCTGTCCATTCATGTTAACAATATTTTTCTAAACAAGTTAAGATAACAAAGACAATGAATTGTGAAGATGACATATACTAAGAATGCTTACTGTTGAGTATTAATTGCTGATAAATTATCACGTAAAACCCTGATCACGAATTGAATAATAAACTGGGCTAACGACGGAAAGACGATATCTATATACCCATTAGAAGTAGAATCTAGCAGTCAAAAGATTCAGTTTTTCCTATATTTTGACAAGAAGTCAATCAATGGATCAATAAACCTAGTGTCTAATGTCAAGAAAGAAAATCCGACATTGAGGACAATAAGCGTTGATTATGCACATATTATCGACACATGCGCCGCTTATTGTTGACTTTGTACAATAACGGTTGCAACCGTTAATGTCTACGTTTACACTAAAGGTTACAATTGCAACCGTTATTGTAAACGCGTAGACGCCGTTAGTGTCGACGTAGACACTAACGGGCGTGTAGACACTAACGGGTGTTTTAATGCAGGCACAGTGTATACAAAGCTCCACATATGAGAAGGTAGTCAGCAAATCTCATCGAACGATGGAAGGCCGTCTTCTTTTCCTGATTAATTCAATCAAGATTTAAAAAGAGTGAGCTTTACCATGGCTATTATGCGACAATCTAGTTGGCTGGTTATAAACCCAGTCACGATTTGTACTATATATAATCACTGTGTGAGCCCGCCTGTCCGTCCGTTAGCAGTTGGTGAAAATGTGCATAACTCTTGGTTTAAACATATTTTATTCAATTGAAACAAGAGATATACAGAATACATACAATGTAAGCATACAATTCAAAGGATTAGAACGAAAGCATAACTGCTTATATAGTTTTTACTGATGAGAGTGACAATGTTATACATAGACAAATGTAAGGCGATATCATAACTTGAGTTTCAAGTCAAATATACAATATTGTGTTATAGAGATGAAACGAAGTAGTTACGAAAACATCTTTGAAATGATACAAAAACTACGGCAGCACTGAGGGGAAATGTGAAAAAAAATATTTATCTCGTTCCCACGACATAACATCTCGTTCCCACAACATAATTATCTCGTTCCCACGACATAAGATCTCGTTCCCACGACATAAGATCTCATTCCCACGACATGATTATCTCGTTCCCACGACATATTATCTCGTTCCCACGACATAATATCTCGTTCCCAAGGCATAATTATCTCGTTCCCATGACATCTTTATCCAATGAAAATGAGCCATTACTGACATTCGCCATTTTTGTTAAGCCTACAATGTGTTAGATAACAATGCTAGATATATAAAAGGTAAGTTCGTTTTGCCATGTTAAACAAGCTGTTGAATTATTTAAGAACTGTTCTAACATATGCTGGATCAAACGATCCACATTGTGAACATGACCATACAAAAGCTGATCTGAATTTAAAAGGGTAACGCAACTCAATATCAATCTGGGTCCCATCAAACTGATCCATCTTCTGGTTGATCTATTCAATTGATTTCCCTTTCTGATTTCATGATATGTTTGTCCTGAAAATGTCATCTGCTTATTATGTCTGCTGCATATATTTAAATGACTCTAAAGCCACTTTAAACATGGAAGAAAACACCATGAACCTTAGGAGCAGTCTGATATTGGTCCTTATTTTAAGCAATAAATGCAACTAAAGCACATCAGCTGATGAGAAAACAGACGACATGTTAATTCTGGGAAATGGGGTTAAAACTAGAACGTACACATTGCCTTCTGCAACAGACAGTGCATGCCAAAACCAACAAAATGACCTGTCCGACCAGCAAATACTTTTTCTGAGTGCATGGAAAAAACTAATTCCTTACAATTGTAACTACCTGTACCCATTCATTGTACACTCAGATTTATCTGGTTTCATGCAAAAGTTGTTCTGAATATTCGTTGGGCGCATATTTCATTGTATTCGTTCTGTCATGTACGGCATCATATACTTGTACAAGCAAAATTTAATGAGTGTTCTGTCAAAATTGCAGATTTTAGCGAGCCATGCAACTACTGGAGAGCCTGTGTCATTTTTGTTGTCTAGTATTTTTTTTGAAAAATTGCTTTCAAATTATGGCTATATACAGGGTGTCCCAAAAGGTATGAAACGTTTCTAAACTTGAATAAAAGTCCAACCTTTAAGCTTGGCATACCTAAATACCCTAAATATAAAATAATATATGTCAAAAATTTATTTCAAGGCAATTGCTAGCATTATCCTCTGTAAACAGTATGTTTCTGTGATGTCAAATATGTCACCAAATAAGATAATTTGTATGATTTTTTGAACTGAAATAGGCAGAAACATGATATTTTAGGCAAAGTGCGTTACTTGTTATGAAATTGTTCACTATTTAAAGTAAGTAAGGGTGCAAAGATTGGGAATCGATACAATCAAGTACTACACCTGACCTAGGATACCAATGGGAAAGTGACAAACTCATCACTATTTAAAGTAAGTAAGGGTGCAAAGATCGGGAATCGATACAATCAAGTACCACACCTGACCTAGGATACCAATGGGAAAGTGACAAACTCACAGTTATACACCATAAACGAGATCCAAGAGGTCAGCCCTTTCCCAGCAGGTGACCACAAGGCACAAATAAACAGACGCGCACAAAGGCATAACAAACACTAGACAGAAAATCATAAAAGATCCACAAAAAAGTACCGCCTTGGAACAGTCAGTACAATATTTTACTGGAGGGCTTAAACCAGTTGAACGGCGCCAACCTCCCCCTTAATTCTGATGGAGACTGGGACACATTTGGGAAAGTGATACAACACAACACACACAACAGCCAAGAGGTCAGCCCTTTCCCAGCAAGTGACCACAAGGCTACACGGAATAGACGCGACAGCACAACACACATCAACATGAATCATAAGTAACAAAAACATTCCACAAAAGAAACACCGCCTTGGAAGGGTCAGTGAAATCTTCACTGGAGGGCTTAAGCCAGTTTCATGGCATAACCCCTAGTTTTTATGTTAAGGCATAAAACAAAACAATAGTGTCATCCAAACACATCGATTGGTTTTGTTTTATTACATGCACACTTAATTGTCATATGAAAGTTCAAACTAAACAGCAGGTATCAGTGGCTTTTATAGAGAAAAGTGGGTGGGGTAACAATAAAGTGCACTCCTAATGATATTGTCAAAACATTTAGTTAAAGCAACTGTATCATCTAAATGAATTCGGCCATATATAAGAGAAGTCTCTTCAGTATTTTGACATAACATTAAAATTACAGTGTGTTGGTAACCATGGAAACAGACTTGATTTTGTAAAACTAAAAGGTCTTTAAAAATACTCATTCTGAACAAGGTGATTAATAGTTTGAGTCTTGATTATAAAACTTGAGGAACACTAAGAAAGGCAAAAGCTATAACAAAAAAAGTGTAGACAAAATATACATTTACAAGAGCAAGCATCAAGAAATGAATATCAATAAAATGCTGCAACAAGAATTCATAAATATATAGCCAAAAATAGTAAGTGAGTATGATCAGGAAATACCACAATCACAAACTGCAGACAACCCCGTGGCACAGCGAGGAAGAGCCGCTCAAGTAAAAACTGTGAAAATCAGAAAATTAGAACCCATTTTTTAAGAGCCCAACCTTGCATTGCCATAAAATAAAATCAAGTCAGTATATGGCATTCTATAATTTTTATGTTAAGTAAGGTAATCAATAAGCAAATTATCTCTGTGGAGTCAAATCTTAAAAGACTTTCAAAATGTTTAATGTGTTTTGGGACAACCGCTACATGTAATGCAATTGGTCAGTGTACACTCGAATGAAATTTTAAAAAATCAGTTCAAAATTGCACAGATTTCACATTTGTACAAAATTTGAAATCCGTGCAAACTTTAAAAGATTTTGTACTATTCAAAAGAGTGAAACAGCAAAGTAGAGATATCATCAAATGGATAATATTATGTTTCAACATGTTGTGTCAGCTTATTTTTTGAAACTGTTAAAGTGCATCTTTGCTTCCACTGTGCTTTGGTATAGAAATGTTAAGCGACATACATAATGGATACAAAAGATTATGCAATTTTGAACGTTGTATTTCTATTGAAAAAAAGCGCAATTTTGGGGTGAAAGGCTGGCCACATTCTGAATCTTTTTAACATTTTCCCAGCTTTACCAAGGAGGATAGTATCAACTCTTAACTTGTTTACAACCTTTTTGTTTACAACTTTATTTACTATTCTTTCTGTGAGAAGGTAACTTATTTACGTACACTATTCATTGTTTAATGTTCCTCCCATTGAATTGTGGGGGCTCTGTGTTTGGTCCTAGTTTTGTTATGCATTACTTAATTGTCGTTTCTAGTTTGCGATCATCTTGAGGAAGAGAGAACTGGTTGCTTTACTTTAATTGTCTTCCTGATGTCTTGTGACTGTTGGTTTTCTGTGGTTCTTCTTCCCAATGCCGTGGGTTGGTATGCAATGAGTAATTGTGCTATTTCCTGATCGTAATCATTTACTTATTGCGACAGTATATCCTGCGACGGCATTATGCAACGTCTCGTTTCAATGCCTGACAATTGGTTTTATGAAGCTGACAAGTGGTTTTATGCACCTGGCAGCTACAGGCTGTAGGCGCAACATGCAACATTGTCACTGTCCTTTTGAATGAAAATGTTACTTGTGCATTAGAATGGGGATTACCATACTCAAAATTATCATTTGGGGAGGTATATTGTCGGAAATGCGTTTAGAGGTCACGTTTCTGGCTCCACTAACGTGTCACCGAAAAACTAAATTTTCCTTCCATATGTCTAATGATAACCATCCCAAATGAGAATTTTGAATACAGTTATCCCCTCAATGCTTTTGTTTTAATTATTATTTATCTTTTAAATTTTTACGGTGATTCCTCAAATTGAATAGCTTGGCTTAGTTTTTGTCCTCACTTTATTTTGACATTATTATAAATGTGTCTTTACCTGGCTTTGTTGTTCCTGCTTAATTTAGGTTGCCTCTTTATGCATTAAATGTTTTAAGCAGCACATGAGAAAGTAAAACTTATTTATCACACCTGATGTGTTAAGTCACAGCATGCCTAGCTATCCAAAGTGGCTAGATGCTCAGCTTTTGGTCTGTGTCTCACTCATCTACTTCCATACGTTGTATATAAATATGTACTGGGATGGCTCATTAGCTATCTTTTCCGAGAATAGGGTTTTAACATTTGTAGTTATATTGAGAAATAAGACTGGTGGTTCCTTCCAAATTGACCCAACTTTTGTTGGTTCTTTTTAGTTTATGTTCTCCAAACATTTGTAGTTATATTGAAAAAAACGACGGGTGACCCCCTTCAAATTGACCCAAATGTTGTAGGTTCTCTTTATTTTGTGTTCTCTAAACTTACACTGTGCACGATACGTGTGAGTTTAGATCAAAAGAGATGGCAGGATCACTCCAATCCCTTTTGGTATAACTTACATTTACTAAACAACTTGAAACTAACATTTCTCCAGTGATAAATGGTAAATATTTTTACCCGTTATTGTTGGAGTCATTATCAGCACCAATACAATAGCGCAGAATATAGTTTTTGAATCAATTGAAAGGTCACAGACACAAACGATGCTGGTTACACTTAATTTTAAGACGAGTTAACCAAGGTTCATGCAATTTTACGGTATATGTATAGATACCAAATAATCCCAGGCGATAAAACGAAAAGACGCCAAGTGAAAAGAGGCAAATTGAAAAGACGAAATAACACCTGCAAAAAAATGAAATAACGCTAAAGGAAACCTGAGAAAATAATGCCAGGCGAAAAGACGTCAATATAAGCAATATCAGTAATGAAAGCGTGCATAAAGGTAACTAATTGAGATGTTCCTAAAAAGTAGCTATAAATTGATAATCAAATTTGACGTTTACTTTCGAAATATTTAAGTTATCAATTACTTTTAATTAGAAAAAATCTATAAACTCTTTTGGTGATATGGTGTCATACACGCCACAGTTTAATCATAAAAATAATCAAAACGCTTCATTTTACTGTGCAGAAAGATACTGGATGCTGTATGTTCCCATGTGACGTCATCAGCAGCGTCGCGTGATAGTGCAGCCAAATTAACGTCTGATTTATACCAATTCTGGGTTGCACATTAAAACCTGCGAGTAATTTTTCAATCGCATATACGGTTTGCAAGAAAAGTGCAAAAATATGGGGATGCGTTTTCAAAGTCCTCTAGTATAATTTGTGGTCTCGATTGAATTTTTGGATTACTATCAGTCTCTGGCAATACTGACTATTCATAATTGCTTCAGACAAAAGTAAGTTCATCTGAGTTTGCCTCAATGGTTTTTTTACCTTTAATACAGCTGTTGTTATGGCAGTTTGGGCCGGTCAAAACTTCGGGTGGTCAAAATTTGATTATAGCTGACAGTTGCATAGCCATACATTAAAGGGCTTAGGAAACCCAGAACATATAGAAAGTTCGCCATATGTACAGGACATAATGGCTTATGAATGAATATTGAGCAGCCATGAACACGAATTGCTGAGACTGCTATTTTCTGAATTATGAGGTCTCTAATATGCACAGTCTGCTTGATAGGTCAGTGCATTGAAGGTATGACTGCTTTGGGGTAGATTTCCGATCGCTCCTTCAAGTTAAATAATACTTGTCAAGCGGTGATAGACAGAGAATATATTATTATTTGGTACAATTTTCAGCCATGCTGCATTGCTGGTAACAGAGATATCACGCCAGGATCATAACTTTCGGAACATCCCTCGTATATCAATTTTCCCTATTTAAGTCTTATTACACCACATCCACTTAGTTTTAATGATAATATTTACCATGAGGGTAACATTTCTAGATTACCTGATTTTGATGTTTTTTTCTCTTTTAGATATCCGTAAACGCAATAACCGATCTCTTGGTAAACGCAAAAATGGAAATTTAAAACGCAAAAATAAACATGTTTTAACTCTTTCAGAATTAAGTATCATCTTAAAACATTCTGGCCGACATATGGCCCTTTCACGTTTAGTAACTCTTTCTATATCTTCACTTCGTACTTTGGATATTGAGGCTAATAAATTCTATGATAGAGCTCATCAACTTTATGATGCAGCAATTCTTACCCAGTGTTACACTCAACATGCTCTTCGGCCATATATAGATTCCGAAATTAATCATATTAGGCATTTTATCAAAATTCAATTTGTCAACAAGGGGATTGGATTCATTAACTTACCCAGTATATTTAAAGATAAATCTGTTATCTCTTCTATTCCTACTTATTTTGAAAATAAGGAATCCCCTTTCATTTGTTATAAGTATAATGAAACTATTCGTAGTACTGTTTTTAACTATAACAAATTAGTAACAGAACTTGATATTGAAAATTCTATTCCTGACTCTTGAGATTGTACGGACTCTAAGTATTGCTATCAACCCGCTGGCCATATAGTCACAGGGGATTTCAAAATCATAACTGATTCAAGAATTCGTTCTATTATATGTAAGGGACCTAAATATAGGTTTCCTGTGCCAATAGACTTCAAATCATGTCGTGAGGAAATTGCAGGAGCCTTACAAGAATTTTGTAATCGCTGGTGTAAACGAGAGCATGTTGAGTCTAATGCCTTAAATAGTTGGAAACTAAATATTTTTAAAATTATTGATGGTAGAATTTCATTGTATTGCAACAATTTAGATCTTCTACCACCTAAACCTAAATTCACTTTTAGACACTTGAAGAAAGGGATCCAGGAATTCCATAGGAAGTTTGTTTTGGCCCCCACAGATAAGGCTGCTAACAATGTTGTGGTCGTTTGAAAAAGATACTATATTAACACCCTAAAGCAAGAACTTAGCACTGCAAAACATATGAGCATAACAGGCTTGATGAGACGTCAATCGTTGATAGGCATCGATGCCATATGGCAGCTAAGTTTGGGTTGTTTGTTGATGAGGACCATAGCAAGCTTCCTACGTTATACTGGTTACCTAAACTTCATAAACGGCCCTATAAGTCAAGTTTTATTGCTAATTCTAGTGCATGTACAACTACTGAGTTGTCTATTCTTTTGACTTCTTGTCTCACTGCAATTAAAAACCATGTCATTAAATATTGCACAACAGTTTATGAAAGAAATGGTAAAAATTTATTTTGTTCTATTTTAAATTCAGGTGAAATTCTTAATAAATTGAAGTCTAGAGGTTTTCTAGCATCTGGTTTGTCTACATATGATTTCTCTACTCTCTATACTACATTGCCTCATAATCTAATAAAAGAAAAACTAACAGAATTAATTGAACAAACATTTAACAGAGAGGGCTCACTTTATTTGGCCTGTAATGATAAAAATGCCTTTTTTACTTCTGAACAACCTAAACGATATAAATTGTGGTCATGTCAGAAAATGTATGATGCGCTCCATTATCTTTTGGACAATATATTTATAAGATTTGGCTCAAAATTATATAGACAAATTGTCGGTATTCCAATGGGTACTAATTGTGCTCCTCTTGTTGAAGATTTGTTTTTGTTTTGTTATGAGAGAGACTTTATGTTATCTCTGTCAGACAATAATCAATCTGATGTTATTGAAGCTTTTAACTCTACCTCCAGATATTTAGATGACTTACTTAATATTGATAATCCTTATTTTGAACAAATGGTAGGTCAGATATATCCCACTGAACTTCAGTTAAATAAGGCGAATTCTTCTGATACTGAAGCTCCGTTTTTGGACTTGAACTTGTCAATAACAAATGGCATAGTTTCTTCTAAAATTTATGATAAACGGGATGATTTTAATTTTGAAATAGTAAATTTCCCATTTCTTGATGGAGATGTTTCTCGCTCTCCTTCCTATGGTGTATATATTTCTCAGCTTATTCGTTTTGCTTGAGTATGTTCTAATGTTGATGACTTCAACAACAGAAACTTATTTTTAACAGCTAAATTATTAAAACAAGGTTATAGATATCATAAAATTCGAAAATCATTTTCTAAATTCTACCACAGACACTCAGACTTAATTGTTAAATACAACATTGGGTTAAAAACTCTTCTGCAACAAGGCATATCAGAACCTATATTTTATGGTGATTTAGTCTATAAATTCAAACGAATTGTTGGAAAACCTAATTTTAGTGATCAATTCAAAAAGATAGTTAAACGTTATATAAGGGTTGGATATAACTTGGATATCATGCGACAATCTGCATGCCTAGTTGTAAATGCAATCACGGTTTATAGCTATGGTTTCCTCTTTAATTGCACGACGGTGGGTCGGGCCTCAGACTCTATGACGGCTCTGACGTAAAGCTTTAATTGGTGGGTTGGTGCCTGATGCTTATCTGTAGCTGGACCCACCGTGGCTCAACTTGAGGTTTTCTTTAGCTCTGACTATCTGTGAGTCATGAGCCCTTTTCTTTGTTTCATCATGGTGTAGTAATTTGATTAGAGTGTTTTTCCATGATGATACATTGCATTAGTTAGATGGCCTCCATGCGAGCTGAACGTTTTTTGTACTTCAACAACAGCAGAATCTAGGGCGAAGATTTGGTACCAGTAAAATGCATTTAAGCCCCCCGGTGGCTTAGGCTGCTGTCCGTTCTAAGGCGGTGGTTCTGTTGTTGTTGACTTTCTGTTTATTGTTACTCCCATTGTGGGAGTCTGTAATTGTTCTATGTTTTGTTGTACGTTACTTTATGTCCATTTTAGTATAGCAATCATCTTGATGGGGAAGAGAGAGCTGATTGCTTTGCTTAATTTGTCTTCCTGGTGTCTCGTGATGGTTGAGCGGCTCTTCCTCACGGTGCCACGAGGTTGTCTGCAGTTTGTGATTGTGGTATTTCCTGATCAGACTCATTTACTATTTTTTTTTATTGCCTTTTTTTCTTCTTTCAGATGAATCAGATGGATTGCAGACTTTATTAGAATTTGTGAAAGGATTAGATACCATACCCTCTCTTGGGTTTGACCAAAGTCCGAGGCTTAAATTTCATCATCTGAACTCAGTGGATGAATACGACGGTTATGCCAATATATTAACTGTTCCTGTCTTTATGAGTGATTATGACTTGTTTTAGGAAATGCGTTTTCTTAAGCTTTTAGTTTCTATTGTGTTTTTTACAAATGCATAAATTGATGTCACCAAAGAATATCATGCAGCTTACTTACAAATATTATTGTTGTTTAGGTCGATTTTTAAAATTATCATGGTATTTGAACTATTTGAAACTATTATTTCAAAGTAATACAATTATTTTGTATAAATTAAAATAAAACCTGACTAACTAAATGATTTTCTGCATCCAAACAAGCACAGTGTTTAAAGTCTTATCAATTCCACTGAACATTTATCGACAAGAGACATAGTATGTCATTCTAAACAAGCCCTTATCTGGAATGAACTTTTACAATAAAGATAAGTTTTGTTTTCTTCCAAGTAGTCATTTAACATGTATTTATATGCTTTATTGCAAATATGTTGAATTTGGCAGAAGACAATACAAATTATTTATATTAAATTCATGCTGCGGAAAAATAATAACATTTTAGTGCCATTCTATTCCATTGTGTCAAACGCTCTTGCTATTTATGCTCCTTCATCTTTAGAACACGCGATAAGAGAAGCAATAACTTCTCTTTCATTGATATCTAAAGCCTGCAAACAAGTATATATATGATTAAAGTCATAGTTTACTGGTTTATATCTGGAATTGCATTTTCAAATTTAATTTAGACTTCCACTGCAGTTTTAATCTGATCAGCAAACCAATGGTCGTGCAATTTTAATCTGACGAGTAAAGGTAAAGGTTATATAGGTAAATTGCTCTAAGGTTTATATCATAAGGGTCGTGCAAGATTATAGTGCAGACCAATGGCCCTGTTAGACTCACATAGTGACTATAGTGCAGAACCAAGGGTCGTACAATAAAGTGCAGACCCAAGGGTCATGCTATTTTAATATGACGAGTTAACCAAGGTTCATGCAACATAGTACAGACTTAAGGGTCGTGAAATTTTAATCTGAGGAGTACAGGTAAAGGGTATATAGGTAAAATGCTCTAGTGTATATTTCATATGTGGTGGTCTAGGAGGCTTTCTTGTAATCTAACAGCCTGGCGCACAGTGGTTCAAATCCTGGCATGACCACTATTTTTTCCGTATTTTTTTTTTGTAATTTCCCATGCCAATTTCAAAAAAATGTATAAGTAATCAAATATACCATGCAGTTCAGGAATGATGAGCATTTTCACTAACTGACCACAACCGGCCGATATGATGATCAGCAAACCTCGTCAATCAAAAATGGCTGATACACATGCCAGTGGTTAGATAATGTTGTTCGGATGGACGGACAGATGCTTGAAACTCTTATCTATATATTTCATTTTCATGATGAAGACAAGGACTTGGACACTGGTTAGTACTAACGACCTCCAGTGGTAGTTACGGGGGGACCCGCGTTGTTGTACTGCCCACAGGTGGCAATTACTAGGGCTCTGAGCAGTAGTAGTGACCTCTGGTGGCAGGTATTGGAATTGTGGGTACAAATCTAGTAGTGCAAGTGTCTTTCATAAGAGGTCAGTATTCTACATATTTGTACCCTGAGTCACAGTTCCTGTCACAAGAGGATATTACTTATATCATCCTGAGTTACAGTATACTGTAGTTGTCACTTAAGATCTACTCAGAGCCTCAGTATCTGTCACTAGATGTTTTCACAGCTGAATCTCAGTACCTGTCACAAGTGGCGAGTATTAACATCCTGAGTACCAGTAGCTGTCATTAGCGATTGACGTGTCTGCTCAACAAGTGAGTTTGACCAGGAAATGCCACAATCACATACTACAGGCCTAGGACAGTACTAGTATGAGCACTGGCGTTTGTGACCAGATGTCAGCATAGAGTTCTAGTAATTGTCTCTACAGCAGAAAATTTATGACGTGAGTACCAGTACCTGTCATAAGCAGTACATAATTTGCCAAGAGTTCCAGTTACTGTCATCTGAGTCAAAGTTCCTTTCACTTGAGGTCACTATATTTCCAGTATATGTCACTAGATATCAGTACTCTCCATCAGTCTCAGTACCTGTCACAAGTGGTCAGCACTAGCCTGGCCTCTAGGCGTTAAAATGAAAATATATACAAAAGGGGAAAATCTATAAAATCTAAGACGTACACCACATGGCTAGTCTACGCTGTTGTCTCAATATTAACATAAATTTAAGCCAAGGTGTGTAAAACGTAGACACGCTATCAAAAAGGGCCAAACAGTTTCTAACTTTACAGAAAAAAATCAAACTATTATCAATCAGACTAGAAGCTAGTCTATGTCAGCACTCATACCCTGAGTACCAGCACATGGCACTAGCGGTCAGTACTACTGCCCAGAGTTCCATTCGTTGTCACTAGGCGGTTCATACTACTACTATAAGTCCCAGTACCTGTCACAAGATGTCAGTACACTACCCTGAGACACTGTAATGGCCGGTACTAATACCCTGGTTACCATTAGAGGTCACAACTACTGTCTAGAGCTCCAGTACTTAGTTGTCAGTACACTATCCCGTAACTCAGTGCCTGACACTAGATATCAGAACATTTTTCAGAGCAGTAGTACCTGTCACAAGTGGCTAGTACTACTGTCCAGACTTCCAGCAGCTATCATAAAAGTCTGAGTCGCAGTAACCGTCACTGGATGTAAATTCACTGCCCTGGATCTCAGTACCTGTCACTAAACCAGGAAATGCCACAATCACACACTTCAATCTAACCCTCGGCATCATGAGGAAGAAGCAAAGAACATAATCTCTTCATGGGTTCATATTTCATAATAACCTCCTTAAAATTTGCCTTTGATCTGCCTGACATTGCCCCTAGTGAGTGGCACCACATTTAGAGTGCGAAAAATCAGATGTTTAATGTACTCTACGCTGAGCCTCAGTAAATGTCACTTGATGTCATTACACTATCCTAGATATCAGTACATGTCACATGTGGTTAGTACTTGTAGCCTGCGTATCTATACCAGCAACTAGCAGTCAATATTGCTGTCCAGAGTTCCAGTTACTGTCACTAGAGGTCAATACACTACCCTGAACCCCAGTACCTGTCACAATTGGTCAGTACTAACAAACTAAGTACCAGTACTTTCCTCAGAGTTCAAAACTACCTCCCAGAGTTCTGGTACATGTAACTGCTACTAGAGGTAAGTAAACTACCTAGAGTACTATAACTTGTCACAAGATGACAGTGCTAATAACTCTAGTAGCAATGCCTGTCTTTAGGCTCAGAACTACTGCTCAGAGTTCTGTAACTGTCACTAGAGGCCTGCACTGCTACCCTGAAAGTACCTGTCACTAGAGGTTGAAACTACCAGTACTACGCTGATTCCCAATGCTTCTAACTAGAAGTCAGTGCTAGAGTCTCAAAACCTGACACTAGAGCTCAGTATAATACCCTGAATCCTAGTACCTGTCATTAATTGTCACTTTTTTTAGAGTCACAGTAACTGTTATGAGATGTCAGTTCTATTGTACTGAGTTCCCCCGTCCCTGTCACCAGAGGTAAGTTCTACTGCCTTGAGTTCAGTAAATGTCACTAGAGGACAGTACTGCTACCCAGAGTCCCAGTACAGGTCACTATAGGTCAGTACTTATACACTGAATTACAGTTACTGTCACAATATAACAGTACTACTACTATTAGTCGTAGTATCTGCAAGTAGAGGACAGTAATATTAAGCTGAGTTCCAGTACTTGCCACAAGAGGTCAGTACACTACCCTAAGCTCCAGTACCTGTCACTAGAGGTTGGTGAAATGCTATGAAGTTAGAAAGAGGGCAAAGATCAGGAATCGATACAATCAAGTACCACACCTGACCCAGGATACCAATGGGAAAAGTGACAACTTTACAATAAGATATCACAAACCAGAGCCAAGAGGTCAGCCCTTTCCCATCAGGTGTCCAAAAGACATCAATAAACAGACACGCGCGAAAGCATAACAAAAACAAGACAGAAATAACATAAATGATCCACAAAAGAAGTACCGCCTTGGAACGGTCAGTAAATATATTTAACAAGAGGGCTTAAACCGGTTTTACGGTGCGCCAACCTTACCCTTAGTTCAGATGTGAATCAAGACACATAGATGTTTGGTTTGATTGAAAGATCCCTATCTTATAAATGCATCATCTCCTAGAACATATGAATCAAGATATAAAAGGATATAAAGCGAAGATAAATACTTGAGAGTAAATAAAACTGAATACCAGAGCTAAGGAAATCCAACAGGTATACCCTGGTGGGCCTGACAAAAGCCAAAGCATCAGGCCCCTACCATCTCATGAATAGATAATTGCCACTCATATCAGTACTACCGTCCATAGTCCCAAGCCCCAGTCACAAGAGGTCGGTGTTTCTACTGTAAATCACAGAATTTTGTTTCCTTTAACTTGTATACATGCTTCTTTTTCAGAATGTATTGAAAAATCATGTATTAAGCATGACCATCCTATAACATTTGTCATAGTGATCTGAGCATTTAATACCATGAATCGACCTCCAAAGAAAATCCATTTACTTAATATAAGTAGCAAACAGTCATCATTCTTTATGTTCATGATTTGGTTTTAAACCTATCATTTTCAGTAAATGTTGGAAAAAACCCGAAAAGACTCTAACCGCAGGCCACTATTCTCTTCAAATATTTGATATTTCTTCAAACAAAATTCAATGTTAAAAATTGGCTGACCAATACCCGTTTAACTGGAAGATTTGTCTTTCTATATTTTTTATGCAGTTGAAATCCTAATGTGTTTCCTTAATTGTTTAAGCTGATAATATGTATGTTGCTTCTTGGGCATCAGATGCTGGCACCCAGTTTTTATCTTTCATTATGGATATGCATGCAGCGTAGATATCTTCGTCACATGGAATAATGGGGCGAAATTCTGCTTCTTCTGCACACGCTTGTATGTCATCTGATGAAACTTGACAAAGATGATCTTCACTGTTCCTTAGACTGGGTACAGTGTGCATTGCGTTGGGGCGCACATATGGTACTTACTGAAATAAAAAATGGAATCAATTGAAGCATTTAATATGAAAACTGCGAAATACTAGTGATGAGTTAATACTTGATAGTTCAGACGTGATACTTACCATTTCATAGTTTTCTTAAACGTTATTGTGTGTGTGTGTGTGTGTGTGTGTGTGTGTGTGTGTGTGTGTGTGTGTGTGTGTGTGTGTGTGTGTGTGTGTGTGTGTGTGTGTGTGTGTGTGTGTGTGTGTGTGTGTGTGTGTGTGTGTGTGTGTGTGTGTGTGTGTGTGTGTGTGTGTGTGTGTGTGTGTGTGTGTGTGTGTGTGTGTGTGTGTGTGTGTGTGTGTGTGTGTGTGTGAAAGAGAGAGTGACACTTCATTTCAAAGGTCTCAGTTCATACGAGCACCCATCACACTTCATAGTTTTCTAAACTAAACGTCATTTAATATATGGAAGACAACAGAAAGTGACATTTCAAAGTTCACAGTCCATACTTTATAGTTTACACTTCTCTGTTCACGGTTCACATTTTATACTTCACACTTCATAGTTCGGACTTCATATGTCAGACTCCATACTTCACACTTTATCAAACGTACCATAGCAAAAACACTCAACATGTTAATCAGTAATACGTCACAGTCAAGTGTTTAAAGATTGGAGACTGTGAGGTGTGAAGCGTGAAGTGTAGAGCCTGAACTCTGAAGTTTGAACAATGAAGTGTAAAGTATGATGTCCGAACTATGAAATGAGAAGTATGACGTCTGGAGAGTAATGTTTGAAGGGTAAACTTTAAAGTATGAATTGAGAAGCGTTAAGTGTGAACCATGGAGTATGAACTATGTCACTTTCCATTGTCTTCCATTAATTAAATTAAGTTTATGTTTCAAAGTGTGAAGTATGAAGTCACCACCAATCTTTCATACCAGCCGTTCATCTCCTTGGTCCGAGAGCCTTTTCCGAATCATATCTCAAGTACCATTTGTAATTATAGCATGCAACTTCATAGGCCTGTGCGTCATATAAAGGCAAGGTATCTCTAACAAGAAAGGTGCCTCAGTTTTTGAAACATCTCTCTAGGTCTCAGGTTTACCGTTTGGAACTACGTCATGGAACTTCACAGGTGGCTGCAACACATGGAGGTGCAGTCTGCGATGGATATTTAGAGACTCTAACTCCTGTGGTTTCACTTTTGGAAGACAGGCACATTATGAAACGTCGTCATAAATATGACATCATTTATGATAATGTATGACGTCATAAGTGTAGAAAATATTTTGGGCTTTAAAATTGTATACCAAAAAATCATCTACATATCTTTTCACTGTAGCCAAACAATTTTTTTAATTAATTCTGGGACTGGAACTTTTTCAAAACGGTTCTTAATGAAAAGTATTTTTCAGACATAACACTACTGGCGTTATGACGTCAATTTCAAAACAAATGGCGTCACCTTTTGGCTGGGCTATCGTTAGTTTGCACATTACGCCAATCCTTAGCCCTGCGCACTTGAAAGACTTTCTTTAAAGGCTGACGTCTTTAGTTTCATTCGTTAAAATGTTCTTCTAAGCCATTTTCTAGGTGTAAACTATGGTGAAAAGCCAATGTTATTCGAAACTGTCAAATCGGATAAGAAACGACCAGATAGTTAAGTTAACGAGCATATAAAAAGCACAATAAACCTATTCCTACCAATATACTCTAGTTTATTTAATCTTATTTTAGATACTGGGATAGTCCCAGAAAGCTGGTCAGTGGGGGACATTCTACCAATTTACAAAAACAAAGGAAGTGTAAACCTACCTGAAAATTATCGACCAATAACCCCTCTGAGCTGTCTTGGAAAATTATTCACCTCAATATTGAATAACAGACTAAATAAATTTGCCGAAAAATACGAAATTATATGCCATAATCAAGCAGGATTTAGAAGAGGCTTGTCAACCTCAGATAACTTATTTGTTCTTCAAAGTTTATTTGATATGTCAAAATCTACTAAAAACAAGCTGTTTTGTGCTTTCATAGACTTCAAGCAGGCGTTTGACAACGTTTGGCGAGACGGGCTATGGTATAAACTACAAAAATATAACATAAATGGAAAATGTCTTAACTTGATAAAAAATATGTATAATAACATAAAATCTAGGATAGTCACCCCAGATGGCAATTCAGTTTTCTTTCCCTGTTGTAAAGGTGTTAGACAAGGGGAAAACTTGTCCCCAATCTTATTCTCATTATACTTAAATGACCTAGAAAACTATCTCATGTCAAATGGTGCGAATGGTATAGTTTGCGAAGCAAACTCTGAAAATATATATACTTATATCAAATTACTTGTCATTCTCTTTGCAAATGATACGGTTTTCTTTAGTAACAATCAAGTCGATTTACAGCATATGCTCAATCTATTTGAACAATATTGTGACCAATGGAAACTAACTGTCAACATCTCGAAAACCAAAATTCTTATACTCACCTCAGGAAGATCTGCACAAAACCTTCACTTCACATATAAAGGGAAAGAAATCAGAATTGTAACTGAATACAAATATCTTGGCATATACCTAGCAAAAAGTTGTTCCTATCTCAGCTGCAAAAAACACATTGCGGAACAAGCTAACCATGCAATGTTTTCTCTTCTTAGAAAAATTAGGGTCCTGAATTTGCCAATCGAAATGCAAATAGACTTATTTGATAAACTCATAAAACCAATTTTATTATATGGTTGTGAGATATGGGGGTTTGGAAATCTAGACATCATAGAAAGAGTTCAGCTAAATTTTCTGAAATTAATACTTAACCTGAAAAAATCTACCCCTTCATTTATGGTTTAAGGAGAAACCGGAACATATCCCCTCAAGATCGACTTACAAGCAAGGATCATATCATTTTGGACAAATTTATTGGAATTTAATAGTAATAGACTATCCAGCATGATATACAAAGTCCTACATATCCAGTTCGAACAAGGCAAATGCAAATCAAAGTGGATAGAAAATATAAAAAACCTTGTGACACATAACGGATATGCCAATGTCTGGCTATCTCAGTCCTGTCCCAACAAAGATTGGTTCCGTATATCTTTCAAACAAAAAGTAAAAGATCAGTACCTCCAACATTGGTACTCCTTGATAAATTCATCATCAAGCGGGATAACCTACAGAATATTCAAAAATCAGTATGGCATTAATAAATACTTCTCCATTCTCAATAATTCACAGTGCCGTATACTTACCGCATTCCGAACTCGAAACCACCGCCTACCAATCGAAGTAGGTCGATGGGGTAATATACCCATAAGTGAAAGAATCTGCCACAAACAGGAGACGAGTTCCACTACATTTTCAAGTGCACTTCTTTCAATGACGAAAGAAAAAGCTATACCAAACCTTACTTAAGAAATCATCCAAATACATATAAGATGAATGAACTAATGAACAGCACAAACACTTTGGTTCTAAAGCAGCTGACGTGTTTCACAGAGAAAATAATGAAAACACTAAAAGCATCAACATAAATAGTAACGACCAGCCAATATTGACTTATCCGTGATCTATAAAAAAGGCAACATCTACCACATACTAGCGATAACAAACCCCCCTGTCCATCCCACACCAGTCAACAGACACCCCCACCCCCACCCCCCCCCCCCCTAGCCATGTAAATAAAACTTTAAAAAACTAAATATATATTGCTCTGTGAATATCGCGGCCGACAGTATATTGGTAACGACGAAACTGCTCCAGAGAAAATCCCAAAACCTTGTTGCACTCAGAATGGATAATATCCGCCCTGAGTGTTATAAGAATAAACCGACCTTACGATAGCGTGTCCATAGTTATCAAATGTTAGCGGCGTTTATTTATGCATATGTACCAAAAGGCTGCAGTCAAGAAAACATTTTCAATATACATGTACTGTGAAAAAATCCTGACTGAGATAAAGTTGTGCCACCGCGCCTGTTCATCAAAGCGATTATCTTTTTTTCAATAATGTAAAGCAGAGAAGCTAAAACCAGGTCACCAGATAAGTGTGTAACAGAAAATTGTTTTCCTTATTTTCCAACCAAAACATGTGTTGTGGGTACTCAAAGGAATCGTCTCAATGAGACGGTTCTTTTGAACACCCAAAACACACGCTTTAATTGGTGGACAGGAAAGTATCACAATTTTACGCTAAAATCGTTTGCTTAACAGGCCCTAAGTAAAACTGTGTAATAAGGCCATACTCAGAGTGGCCAATACATTCCGAGTTTAGTAGGGACAGAGACCAAACATGTGATAGAGAGTCTTGAACGATGATGATACCAAACATGTTCTCATGCAGCCAAATTTTGGCTTCCATGGTGAAAAATCCTGGCTCCTATTAGCCTGTGCCTTCGCGCATGTTAATCGGAGCGATTATTTCTCTTGCTCCAAACGACAAAAATGTCTCGGATAGGCTGTGCCACTGCGCATGCCAATGTGGGCGATAATTATTTTCGCTAACTATAATTGTACGATTTATGCAAATATACCCCAGTGACCTATCTAATATATGTCACTGTATACCCGGAACGGTACGCAATTTACAAATGCACGGCGCACCGTCCAATAGCCTTCAAACTAACATGTAATTATCTGCTATTATAATAAATTGCATGATAAAGGTTCTGGCTCAAATAAGTGTGTGCTGTCGCACATGCTCGTCGGAGTAATTACCTTTGTGTAAAATACATCGAGGCAAATTGCCTATACCTGTGTATATATGTTATTATTTTCTTTCATACCGAACAATACAGGCCTTTGGAAAAAAACAACAACAAGGGAACACAATCAAAAATAATTATTGTCTCGAAACGGAAACATTTGCGGTGAGTGCTCAAAAGAACCGTCTCATCGAGACATCTTTTAGCACCCAAAACTTATGATAACAACATCCGCAGTGAGAGCTCAAAAGGACCGTCACAACGAGACGATTCTTTTGAGCCCCCCCCCCCCCCCCCCCAAAAAAAAAAAAAAAAAAAAATATTTAGACATTATAATACTCCATCCACCATTACGTGGAGATATCCGGAACGGTACGCAATTTACAAATGCACGGCATACCGTCCAGTAGTCTTAAAGTTTGTGCTATCGCGCATGCTTATCGAACCAATTATCTTTGTGTAAATTACATGAGGTTTCACAACAAACAACGAGACAATTTACTTATACCTGTTACTTTTGTACATGTATATATGTTTTCATATGGAACAATACAGATCTTTTGAAAAACAAAAAGGAACGAAATGAAAAAGGTACCTTTGTTTCCAAACCGAAATATTTGCGGTGAGTGCTCAAAAGAACCGTCTCACTGAGACATCTTTTTAGCACCCAAAACAAATGTCTGGACTTACGGATAGCAACATGAGCTGCGAGTGCTCAAAGGAACCGTCACAATGAGACGATTCTTCTGAGCCCCCGAAACAAATATTTATATTTTTCTCGAGTTTACATCCAACTTTACTCCAATTTATCAGGACCTATGAACAAATACGGATGCATTTTTGTTTCCTTCCCTGTAAGGTATATGGACCTGTATTGTCTCAACTTAATGTTATAAAAATCGCCTTTTTGTTTCCTGACGCATGATAGTACTTGAGTGAGTGCAAGTGTATAGATTATGACAATCATGCAACGCCTCGGATCTAGTGTCCACGATGAATTGCCTGTTTGTCATGATCTACACACGAGATATTAAAGATACTGCATTGGGTCGCCTGTTATGTTGCAAGCAGTTGATACATACCGTTTCCTGACTACAGGTCACGCACCGACCAGTATAATAGTAAATTTGTCTAACTAGACCAGCGTACTAAGGTCTCTCATCCCCATGGATTCGAATCGTGTAATCCATTCAAACCTCCTTTTATGAATGACATTCTCCTATCACGTACTGCAGTAAACTAAAAATAATATGCATGCTTGTGGCCGATTTCCTAAACATCGAAAGCGCCACGGTGATTGGCTGTGGTTTATGTGTATAAAACCATAGAGCGTATCGTAGCCCGCACGAGGAAAACATGGAAAGTAAACATTAAGGTAGCATGGACCGATTTTATTTTGTTCTTAAGGTAGTACCGGACTCATCGGCATGTGTCCAAAAAGTTACCATCTTTTGATATGTTAAAAAGTAGCTCAAAACTCATCTGTTTTGACAAAAATAACAGGACCTTACCGTGCTTTTTAAAAAGTTATTAAACTTTCAAAATCGTAAAATATGAGTTTTTTCAAAATATCAATTTCTCATATTTTAAAACAATTGAAAGTGAGAAATGACACATTTTCTCCTGGAATACGCTACATGCTATTGGCTAATAAAAAACACAAAAAACAGCGGAAAAAAAAGCATGTAGCTTATTTTTTTTGAGCTAAAATCTATTTTGTAAAAAAAAATTATGGCCAAAGAATCGTTTAAATCTTGAATAAAAATTGTCACACAATGTAACTACAGAAACAAAAAACTTATCATTTTGAAGGAAATTTTGCATAGAAACGTATAATTAATTAAAAAGCATATGTCACCGTGCTCATTTTTCTTTTTTGTGCTATTTTCTTTTTTTACCTCTAAAATAAAGACAGGCATGGGGTGCCATACCTGCTTCATTGTTTAATTTTGGTCCGTGTGCGTAGACAGTGTATTGTTTGAGTTGATGTTGTTTAATTTAGGTCCGTGTGTGAAAAGTCTATTATTTGTCTACTCCTCATTTGGCACTTTCTAGGACCCTTAAGACCTTTATAAGTGCGTTCGTGCGCGCGCTTGTGTGTGTGTGCCAAAATGAGGGTGAGAGAGAGAGAGAGAGAGAGAGAGAGAGAGAGAGAGAGAGAGAGAGAGAGAGAGAGAGAGAGAGGGGCAATTCACGTGGTGTTGATTCATAGCATTTATGATGTTGTTTTTATTCTTTTCTTTTTTTCTTTACTTTACTTTACGTACAGTATACGTATTCTGCATTCGTTTCAAAATTGACATCATCAGCTGTAACGCAAATAGAAGTGTTGTCAGGATGACGCAAGTCTTTGATCTGGAAAAATGTTCTATTTATGAAAACGTTGTTGCAAGTTTTCAAGCGAGAAAATGACCTTATATTTTGCAATAATGGTTTTCTAATATCTGCTAGACCCATCAGGGGTAGTCATAATCCTCGCCTTTCTGGTTTGGGTTTCAACACCACCCTGGTGTTCTAGCAGGTGGTAATGCATAGAAAATCACGTTTGATCCCAATATTGAAGTTATTAAACGAGCTGTAAAAAGATATGAAATGCGAGGCTTGCCAATAATTTTGTCACTTATTCGTGACAAGCTTAATAAATTTGATAATACAGGAGCACGACTGTTAGGTTCTATTTATTGTATGACCCTTAAACTACTTTTTAATCGCGTTCAGAAATTGCGTGGAACTATGCTTTAATGTTGCCATATAATTATGTGAGAAACCAATACGGACGTCATTACATAGCGTTACCAAAATTTGTAATCCACTAGTGGTACATTTCATTATGTCACTCCCATGATAAACACAAACGAACAAACAAATAAGTAAACAAACAAACAAGCAATAGGGCTCAAACCAGGGACTAATTGGTCTCAAGTTGAACATTCTATCACTGCAGCAATGGGTAAAAAAGGGCTGATACATGAGTTTAGTTCTTTTCATAAAATTTAATGCAATTAGTTAATGCTAAGACAAGCATGCATATGAGAACGGCCATATTAGATTATTCACAGCTCGCATATACATGTATATATATACAAATAAGCCTCAGTCAAAAAACTCCCCACTGGCTAGCTAAAATAGCGCAAAGGCACGCCCCAGCATTTGGCGAGCGCTCTCACAGTGTCCAATATGTTGCTCTTGGGTTTCATCCAAGCTAAAAAAAAGGAGCCCTTCCACCTACGACGTCATATTTACAAAGATAATGGAGTTAAGAAGCGCAGTGGCTCAGTTAAACTAGGGATCGAAGGATTGTTAATTTGTGAATCACCAGAGTCATAGTGTTGTGTCATGGGGCAAGGCACTTTATCAGCGAATAGTACATACATTGAATACGCATGAATATTAACTTTTCTAACCAGAATTGCCTGACTAGGTATTATTAGACTTTTCGCTTACTGTAAAGGCGGTAACTTTAATATTCGTATATGGGCGTTGTTCGGCTAGTTCATCTGCTAAACAAGAGAAATCAGGTTCTATTTTTAATTTGGTGAAGAATTAGTAAGTTGCTTGGGGCGCGCAAACGTGCGTGCATTTCATGAAAATCCTAACCGTATACACACTGAACTCACATTTAATAACCCTTAAAGCGCATAATCACAAAATGTATGTTTTTGTTGTTCACTAAAATATGCGAAGCCTGTAGGAGCAGTCTGATCTGGGTCCACAATGTTTGTCTCTATGCTTATGTTAAATAGACATTTTCAGATGCAGTTATTTTGCTGGCATTTTAAGGACTAAATAATGTGTTTTGCGTCTATACTGAGATGATGGCGCAAAATGATACAGTTACTTTTGAATAAAACCACGCCTCATTTTCAGCTTTTACCTATGCCCAAGGTTGATCAGTCCTAATTACGCATTCATGAAGCGCCGCCTTTGTCAAAGAATATAACTCGGAACGCATTGAGGGGTGAAACTGGACCAGACGGTCAAAATATATTTGGTCATACAGATGTGTTGATAATTGATATTTTTTGTGAACGCTAATACTTGTACGTTTTAAGACAATAAATAAAGATAACTCTTACTTTTTTAAAAACACTCGGTTATCGTTTCCATGGGTCCCGTACTACGTTAATTCGCTGTTTTCAATGATAGAAATGGCATTTGAATATCCAATTAAATAACGAATTTAGTCGCATAAGTTACCCTCAACAGCAAGACCCATTGCATTGGGTCGCTTTGTGTGTGTGAGAGTGTGTGCGTGTGTTTTTGTTTTTTTCTATTGCCGCCATAACACTACATAAATATTTGCGTTTTTGTACATATGCCTCATGTTGTACATGCTCTATGTAACTGAGAGGAATAAAGTTTGTATAAGTTTGCTTTCTTTAATTCTCCTGAGTATAAAATGCATGAAATTAAGAGGTTTTTTCGGTAAATACCAAACGTGCGGTGAAAATATCAGCAGATACACTCGTGCTACGCACTCATGATAATATTGATTTTTCACCGCACTTGACGAATTCTATTTAGCATATATCATAAACAGTAAATAAACTGTATATATTTATAATTTGTAAACCTTACCCAAATTAATGATTTGAAACCGAACAATACAAGATTCCTATACAAAATGTCTCCATTGAAACTCCCGATGTCTAGTACAGTAGGTGCTTAAACAATTCAGCCAAAAATTGCATGTGTTCCTTTCTTAAATATCCCCACCAGCTCTCAGTATTTGGTTACTTGTACTCTATATACCATATATGTATGGTCTGTCATCATCAGGATCGATGCGCCTTAGAAATGTTCAAAATACTGCTACATGCACATAAAAGTAAGGAAGAGGACTAAGACCAGGAATCGATACAATCAAGTACCACACCTGACCCAGGATATCAATGGGAAAGTAACAAACTCACTATTAAACATCACAAACGAGAGCCAAGAGGTCAGCTTTTTCCCAGCAGGTGACCACAAGCCATAAAAAAAACAGACGCGCACGAAAGCATAACAAAAACGTGTAAGACAAAGATCCACAAAAGAAGTACCGCCTTCGAACTGTCATGTCCGTTTTCTGTTCCGTAGCCTGTCCTTATTTTTAGAGGGCACCCACCATTAGATTTAACATAAAAAAAAGTAGCCACCAATGATTTTTGGGTCATTGTTGGTCTGATAAACATTTAACCATATAATTTTGCGAGAAAATCCACATATGCACCCGTTGATACATAAACCGTCTATATGCCATATGAACTTTGGTCTGCATGCATGGTGAAAACATCTTCTCATTGATTTTGCCTCACAAATCTCGAAACTAACCTGGCTGGATCAAAAAAATAGTGTAGTATCAATTGAGCATCTTTCATTTTGATGTTGATTCCATATATTCATTACAACGTGACCACATCATGCGGTGCCATGAAGTTGTCCTAATCCAAAAAGCTGTCATTGTATGAAATTAACAGCGATAGTTTCTTCTTTGAAGTTGAAGATGTCTATATCTTAAAAAATCGAATATTCGTGTTTCAATACATACTATATATCTCTGTAACACAATCCTTTATTAAAGTATTAAGTAATCAAATAAGCCACAGTCTCGGAATGCATGGCGTCCATCATGAATCCATTAAAAGTATAAACTTACCTGATTGGCGGATTATGGCGTGGGAACGAGATATAATGTCGTGGGAACGAGATAATTATGTCGTGGGAACGAGATATTATGTCGTGGGAACGAGATAATTATGTCGTGGGAACGAGATAATATGTCGTGGGAACGAGATAATCATGTCGTGGGCACGATATCTTATGTCGTGGGCACGAAATCTTATGTCGTGGGAACGAGATCTTATGTCGTGGGAACGAGATAATTATCTCGTGGGAACGAGATAAAAAAAAATTTAACATGTCCCCTCAGTGCTGCCGTAATAAACACAGAGAAAAAAAACAAGAAAAATAATTCAGATTGTTAGATATTTAAGCGCCAACCCCTCTCCGATGGCTGCAGCTGTTATTCGTTCTTAGATGGTGATTCTGCTGTTGTCGGTTCACTGTTTGTTCTTGCTCCTATTGCGTGAAGGGGTTTTCTCTTTTGTTCTGTTTTTGTTGTTATAGTTCTTTGTTTCCTTCATCTCTCTAAGGAAGAGAGAGAGCTGGCTACTCTACTCTATAATTGGGCCTCGACGTGAGAAAACCTGTCTTCGGGTCTGAGAATAACAAATGCACGCGCAGTCTGACCAGCGTCTTTGTTATTCGCTTATTGTAAAGTATCGTATCTAGACTTGTTTTGAGCGAAATTTCAATTTTCTAGCTAGTCTCTGTAGCTGAGGAGACTTGTTTGAGTCTCACTTTGTCAGAAACACTGAAGACAGGTTTTGTCGCGCCATGGCCCAATTATCAATCATTTTTTGCTGTTTTTGTGTGTGTTAGTTGTCTGTGCTCTAATAGCTCTACCCCATGGTGCAATATGTGTCTGTTGTTGCGGTCGGCCATAGACAGTCGTTTATATAACGCTCATGCAAATCACAAATCAAATTCAGGTTTTGACCGAACCTTTATGCCATGCTCAGGGTATTTTTATTTAGCCGATCAACGAGTGGCGTTCCAAATAACGTGGGTTGCGCGAAGCAAACTGGAGTGAATATGTAGGGTTACCTATAGCGCGAAGCAAACTCATGCGCGAATTTAATATACACAACGTAGGCTGCAAATCACAATAAACTGTCAGCATAACGGTCATGCGTAAGAAATTAACAGTAAAACGTCACCAAGTCAAAACGCCCAATATTTGCAGAAAGTGAGAGCGGGCTTCACATCAGTAAACGTACTTATGATATTTTCATCCACATCTGATCATATAGAATATGAATTCAGGCACTGCCTTATGACGGTCGTGACAAACAGGTTTTATGCCACCAAAGGGAGGCATAGAGTAATCAAACTGTCTGTCTTTAGTGTCCTAAGTGTTTGAGTGTACATAGCATATCCGGAGCATATCTCCTATATAATTTGAGGTAGGAATGCAAAAATACGTGTGTTAATGCATCTTGGGGTCACGGAACCTCACATGACCAACCCTTACCTCTGTCACCAATCTAGAAAAATCGTGTCACGAGCATAAATCCTATATTATTTGACATTTTAATCCCAAATTAGGTTTGTGAACACATCTTGGGGCCACGGAGTGCTGTACATATACAGTTTAGCAGCCATTGTGACCTTGATTTCTGACATCAGTTTTTAAAACATGGGCTGCCCAGTGTTGTCAAAAAACGTTCCATAAATGTATCGCATGCTTGATACATCATAATATCAAGCAACATACTCGCTGGAAGCACGTGTTAAATGTTAAAAAAATCACAGCTCAGACGTTAATAATCAGAGCTTAGAACAATCTACATGGACAAGCTTGAGAAGTTGTGCACAAGCAACACAGTCAGGGTTTCTCGCGCCGATGCTTTTATAATGCTGAAGCCCGCACCTGGCTATGTGCTTGTATCTACGCACTCTGGTCAGCGCATTGGTTATTCACTATAGCCAAAATAGTAAGTGAGTATGATCAGGAAATACCACAATCACAAACCGCAGACAATCCTGTGGCACCGCGAGGAAGAGCCGTTCAACCATCACGAGACACCAGGAAGACAAATTAAGCAAAGCAACCAGCTCTCTCTTCCCCATCAAGATGATTGCAATACTAGAACGGACACACAAACCTGCTTCACACTAAATTTATATTTCAACTAGTTCTGTAACTGAGCACACTGGTTTGAGTCTTACTTGGTCGGAATCTTCTCGCGACTAGGTCCATATCATGTCCCCTCATATGCTATCGATGATCCTTGACAAGTAACCAGAAATAAACTGTTGAATTCTGAAATTTCAAATAGTTCTCATATTATCCGACGCTCAGATGTCACCATTACTCTTAACCATTGGTATTCTGATGGGTTCTTCCACCTGATTTGATGCAACGAACGTGGGATGGTCCATTGTATATATTGAAGGGTAACAGGTTATAATTTCCAATTAAAATTGAGTTTCTTTCTCAGAAGATCGTGTACCACTGTCACTATTCTGTGCCACAGTACAAAAATAACTCGTGTAGTACAGTCACTGCTCCTCCGCGTTGTGTTTTTTTAAAGTCGATAATCAAAGACCCTAAATTTTGACAAGTTTATTTTACAAGTCATAATCTGGAGTGATTTATTTATTAAATTTAATTAACAATTTTTAGAAAACCTGACTGCCAAAAACCCTTTCCAAATTCATTCTCTGAAGTCAAGCCAAAAACTGACCAGAAGAGGCGAGACTCTCAGTTTTGATGTTCTAGCCTTTCCCGCGTACAATTTTACTGATAGGTAATTTCAGCCATTCCATGTGATTTGGGTTATGACGTCAGGCAAAAGGAATCTATTTCATTGGTCCAAATGATATCTGTTCCTTCTGGTCGCTCTGACAGCGGAAGCAACAACATCTCTAAACACAGTCCAACCTTTGAAATGCTGAATACCTGTAACTAATTTCAATTTCCACCCAATTGTTGTTCTATTGACGCCTTAAGGATGGCGTACGCCTCTATTCGAAATATATACCAGTGCAGACCTGACCAGACAACCACACCAAAAGCCAACTGATCTGAATCCACAGTGTCTTGAGATTGTGTTCACCATTACAAGCTTGGTCAAAATCATCTGACCAACATTTTAATTTAATCTTTAGTGCCTCTATATTACTTAATTCTTATGGCCTTCGAGCTGGCGATAAGTGTTCCTACCAGGGCACACCCATGTTAACGGATGTGCCTAATATATATTTATCAGAAGTTTGTGATGTTTCTAGCCTTTTAACCCTAATGTCCAGAGCTTAATTGAGAGGTCACTAAGATGTTTCATAACTGAAGAATTTAGGCCTAACTTCGAATACGGGGTTTGTCCAATGAACGATAGCTAAGATGGCGCCAAAAGGGCCGTCTATGATCAGTTTGCATTTGTGGAGACTCTAACTTAGTCATTTAACACTGATTTCTTCCAAATTTCATATATGGACTACTTTCATCAAACTATTGTTCATATCTGAATATGGGTGTTGTCCGATGGACATAATCATTTCCCATTATAAAAAGATTGGCTATAACATTAATGTATTGCAACAGACTGCCTGCTTGGTGGTCAACCCAATCACGGTTGGCAAAATTGCTTTCCTCTTTAATTGCACGCCCGTGGTTTGGACTTTAGACTCTATGACGGTTCCGACTTAAAGACTTATCTATTGATGAGATGGTAGGGGCCTGATGCTTTGGCTGTTTTGTCGGGCCCATCGGGGTTTACCTGTTGGATTTCTTTTGCTCCGGTATTCAGTTTTATTTACTGTTGAGTCCTTATCTTTGCTTTATCTCCTTGTTATATCTTGATTTATGTGTTTAGGAGATGCATTGATAAGTTAGGTGTCTTTCATGCAAACCAAATATCTATGTGTCTTGGTCCACATCTGAATTAAGGTTGAGGTTGGCGCCGTTAAACCAGTTTAAGCCCTCCAGTAAAATATTTTACTGACCATTCCAAGGCGGTACTTCTTTTGTGGATCTTTTATGTTTTTGTTCTGTCTTGTGTTTGCTATGTCTTTGTGTGCGTCTGTTCATATGTGCTTTGCGGTCACCTGCTTATATATAATTCAAGACGTAGCACAGAAATAACTATAAATACAATTATACAATTTATAATGCTATATATCGCCACGGAAATATGATTGAACACGAACAGTTTTGTGAATTTTCTGAGTCACATTTGTTACCCTTCATGTTTCATGTTTAGCCACGAGGCAAAATGATACAGTTGACCACACATTTTTTAACATTTTGAAAAATGAAATGGTACTTTTCTGACATACCAGTATCAATTTCCTTTCTTGTGATAGGAAGAGACAGTTTCGATAAAAATATCTTGAAAAAACTTTAAAACAGAGACAAATTAGATTAGTTCAGACTGTATCATTCTGCCCCAACCACGCTGTATCATTTTGCCCCAGTGACCTCCTGTTTACTGTTTTCGTAACAATTCAAAATATACGACACCCACAATAGTTCTGATTTTTTGGAGACATAACGGTACCTATAAAGTTCGATTTACACGATATAATTAAGATATATTTCTACCACATTTTACACCTTCATATAAAAACTGATACCTTCGAAATTTACTTATGGTTCCTCAAAAGTAATTTGTTCATATAATAAGCTTAACTTTGCTCTGTTTTGGCTGAGCGTTTCTTATACATTGTAATATGGCGGATTTCAAATGAGTATGAAATGTCATATATGGCACCATCGTTTGAAAAATCGTGATGTATCATTTTGCCCCATGTACCATTTTGCCCCGGTCTCCCCTACACGTCGTATTATGGTTCCTTTTCAATGGATTGCATCTATTTAGTTCGCAAATGAAAACCTGATGGATCCAAGGATACAAGTGAAATAAGATAAATATCAGAAGTGCGGAAATATATATATCAAAAGGCAACATAATTTTGTCTTATTCTATCTAAGACGGGGTTGGAACAGTGTACATAGGCCTATGTGCCCCACCACTGGTGTTCCAACTTACCGGCCATGTGTTACTTCACTATATGTACTCTACGCTTCAAAACAACCTTTAACATAAATGATAAGACCCCCTGCGCAGTGCCAACCGAACGTTACGTTCGTGTGTGATACCACACCATATACAGAAATATAATTTTAAAGGTACGGACATGCAGGCAATGCGGATCTAAAATGTCGAGGGTCGTGTTAATAGGGTCTGTTGGGTCCCTAGCCCTTATTGCGATCGCCTTTGGATACTTTTATTTATCGTTCAGTCTTATAATTGGATTAGCGATTATAATTTATTTCAAAAGTCGTAGATCCAGTCAAAAAGCGGACCCTAATGGGAAAGCGGTATTCATTACAGGTAAATATTTTAAACTGATTTATATCAATAAGTTTTCGATATGGAAATCGGTTTTAAGCTGCGCTCTGGTAAAATGTGTCTTGTGACGAAAATGCATATTTTTTTTCCTGAAATGAACATGGTGGGAATCAACAGGGGAAGGGGCTGGTTGGGGTTACTGGAACTTCCAAATGGAACTGTGGAGAAAAACAAAAATTGCCCCTAACGTTTGGTTTATGAGCAATTTATTAATGCCGCTCTCTCTCTCTCTCTCTCTCTCTCTCTCTCTCTCTCTCTCTCTCTCTCTCTCTCTCTCTCTCGTCTATAAAATGGTTTCTGACAGCTTTAAACTAGTTAGTTACATACAAATTTTATTTGCTTGCTAATTTCAAAGCATTTCTTTGTTGCCTGGGGAAGAAACTGCTCGTTTTATCCACTTTGAATTTAAACAGTCGTGTCAGTGCTGTACTTTAACTCTTCAACCCACAACAAAAGTCGTCTGCTTTTCTCGTCTGCTGAAATGTTTAAGAAGCCTCTATGGCAAACAATGTGGACCCAGATCAGGCTGCTCCTTTAGGAGTAGTCTGTTCTGGGTCCAGGCTGTTTGCTTCTATACTTTATATGTCAGTAATGTTAGGCAATTATTTGCAGCAGACGACTTCAGCAGACGGCATTTTCAGAAGCATTTTTTTCCTGGCGCTTTAAGGATTAATCGCTCATGGGGACCCGTTGCCTACTTTTAGGTCTGAAACCCACTGTTTGAACAGCATATGTGAGTGCGTATGGCCAAGGCTCAGATGATACCGCGCAGATACGCAGACTGTCGAGCATGTAGCTATGTGTGGGTCTCGTCGCGAGAAACCCAAACTCCATTACATACGAGCAACAAAGAAGCATCCGCGCAGTCTGGTCAGCGCCTTTCTTAAACGCTTTCTGATAGCTTAGGTTGCTACATGAACCATGTCTCTGTAGTTAGACTGAGCTAACCCTCAAGGCTTACTGTGATACGTGCCGTTTTCATATGAGCTAGCTGTTTTATAGACATAAACAGGGCAATATAATTTAGCTTCTTCAGAACAAAACCCTTGAGCTTTACCTTTACATTCCTGTACGAATACTTGTCATCACAGCCAATTGAGACTGCAAGTGTGCAGACGCGTCGCAGTCCCGTGGGTGTTAATATAGGTTACGTTTAAAAAAAAAAAAAGAAAAAAAAATATACAATTTGAAATCAATTTCTGGCTGCGAAATAAATTATCCCTCGTGCAAAGTTGATCTATTTCCACTCTTTTAAGCTTCTTATCTTTTTTCAAATGTCAGTGAAATGCAATATTTTGAACGACGAGTTACATGTACGAAAGTCTCGACCCGAATAGACTTCGAGCTAAAAAAGGTCCTGCTCCCCCCCCCCCCCCCTAGGGAATTTTGCAGACATATCCTATCTTGAAGAAAATTTCAAGCCGCATCTTTTAAGAGATGTTTGCACTCTGTGCTCCGGGGCGTTAGTCTCTGACAGCCTGTTACATATGTTACTGTAACAAACTAAGGAAAAAATCAAAATGAAAGTTTGAGCTACAGATAGAAGACATTAAACCATCTAATTATTCAATTTTCTTATGTAGTTTGCAAGCTGGATGCCTAAGCTACATAAAAGCAGCATTTTAAACAAAATTACAGCCTTCAATGGTGTTATATGCGTTACATAGATTAAATTTCTCTTTGAAAGTTGAAATCGTGACTAACATCATTCATTTTACAAACAATTTGTGAATTTTTACAAGTGTTTTTAATCTTAGTTTACTAAAATACTCATTTGACTAATAGAAAAAACAAAGTTTGCTTTTCTATCTCAAATACATTGTTTTATATGAGCTATTAAACAACCCTACCCCCAATTTTAAGTATCCAATTTTGATATCTATTATTGAAGAAAATATATGAAAATATTAGACGCTCGTTGATATCTTACATTTTTGGCACTGTCTTGCTAATGCAATAAAGAATCATACATTTGCAAGTTTGACATCAGGATCAGAGCACTTATTAAAGTATGTAACGTATGTTACATGGCATAATGAATGAGCTAGGAAATTTTCTTGGAAGTAAGAGATGATATTTCAGAAAAATACCGTTTTTCACATGTTTTCCTAATAATCTCTAGCCTCTGGTGCCTTAGTCTTAGTAATTACAGTCATTGCTGATAACAAGCCCATGGAATTGTGTTACCTATGTTATATATAACCTTTTAATCACATATTTCCTTATGCCTATAATATTTAAATATATAGACATATAGATAGAAAATAATAGTTCTCATTTAAATGACACAATTTAATGATATTTCTATAAAATAAAATTATTCAAAAACAATCTTTATTTATGTCACCCTCACAATGTCTATCATTGTGTCTGCTTCTATGGCAAAATAATCACTCATTTCATCACAACCAGTAGAATCATGGCATTGTATTAGGACTGCAAACTGAGTACAATCCTGTTCCTCTCCACCCCTTTTGGAATTGTGCAGACATATCCTACCTTAAAGAACAATTCAAGCTGCATCAAATAAGAGATGTTTGCACTCTATTAACTAGGGGTTTAGCCTGTAATGGTATGATACGTATGTTACCATATCAATTTAAGAATAAATGAATTGAAAGTCAGAGAAACAGGAAGAAGACATAAAACTATCTATCTATTTGAATTATTCATGCAGTTTGCATGCTGAATACCTTTGATACATAAGAACAGATTTTTTTAACAAATATACAGCTTCCTATGGTGTTATGTGTGTTACATTAATTAAGATTACTTTTTAAAATTGGTAATTGTGACAAACATCACTTATTAGCACTTCGTGTGATCCTCCTCTTTTGCCATCAAAAGACTTAAGTTTCTTTGTATGTGTGGCCAGTGCCAGCGTCAAACAACTTGACTCAGCCAAACTTGAATCCTTAGCATTCTTCAAAAGCAGAAACAGCATGTCAGTGTCATGGGATCAAACACCTGATTAAATATGGGTTTAATGCCATTTCACATATATGCATACAATGGAGTATGACTCTGGTATATGTCTCTTCCTGTGAAGTGGCAAGAGCAATCTAACTGCAGCTGCATCTGCATCCGTGCTAGTCAAATGATAACTTTGCTCTGATTTTGCAAAATCTATGTCTCTACCGTGTACCTCTAGGAATACTTTAAGATTTCTGACATTGGTCAAACAGAAATTTGATAGGCTGCTTTTTTTAATCATTTGCCATGGAACCTATCCAGTCTTTTGGTGCTTAAGTCCTCAGGTCTTAGATCAATAGTATTTTGCTGCGCCCAAAGAACTTTATAAGTTTTCTTTAGTTACAATGTTGACTCTTGATGGTTTTGGCAGACCGTCTGGAACAATTTCTGTTACACCTTGAAAGTTATCTGGTATAAGAGAAAGAATATGAAGTTGGACATTGCCATCAATTATGTTTGCAGTAGGTTGTTTTTTTGATGTCAGTACATTGAAGCATGTCTTAAAATAATGTAAAACCTAT
The DNA here is from genome assembly GCA_964019695.1 of Loripinus fragilis. Classification (NCBI taxonomy): domain Eukaryota; kingdom Metazoa; phylum Mollusca; class Bivalvia; order Lucinida; family Lucinidae; genus Loripinus; species Loripinus fragilis. Next base: position 32,301,765 of record OZ026516.1, read on the forward strand.
GATTTCTCAGTTTTTATAGCCATATCATTAGCTGTTGCATTCAAAAGAAGGAAAGTGGACTATAGGTAGAATGGGATAACCAATAGTTATATATTATGCTCTATGGAAGATTTATACAGAGTAAACAAGTTGATAAGGTGCCTCATTTCATGATCCATTGAAAACACTGAAATTGAAAACACTTGCCTCTGACTGTGTAATCAAAAAGGATGTCATGACAATGCCCTTGCTCATATATTATGACGAGTTATATATGTTACATCCTTTAATAAGCGCTCTTATCTTAGAAACTTAGTGAAACATTGAATTGAAAGGGTCTATTTGCGCTCTGTTCATCCTGCATTTCATTGCTTTACCTGCTGTGATACATCTAGTTTGTTTATCTGAAGGGAAAGAGTTACCTCGGTTTCAGCACTTCAGAAGTACTAAGACTTCAAATAAGTTTTTGAATGCTTGGGGTAAGTGCAGCGACATTATTAGATGAAAATAAGTGGGTTGCATGTATGGAAAGGCTACATTTATAAAAATTAACTAGCTAAGATATGATTCTTTATCACAGAAATATCAAGGTACAATTTACAGTCCAGGTACTCATTGCTCTAAATGGCATAGTTTTCCTCCTTGTAAAGCTTTAGTCTTTCTCCTACTTGCAGAGTATCACTTGAAACACATATTCAAAGAGCCAACTACGGTATAATAAGGAATTCATATCAGTTTCCGAATGTTCCAAGCCATAAATGGCAAAATTGGAAAGTTGATAATGGCTCATCAATTTTGAGTGGACTGGTAGTATAATTGAATAACAGTAAATGATTGAAATATTGTGTGATGATTCTACTAGTTGCAAGGAGGCGTGTAATAATAATGATTACCACAGAAGCAGACAACGACAAACGTTTAACATGAGTGTTAAATCGATGAGAAATAGTTTAGACCATTTCATTTATTGTCTTTTCTTGTAAAAATGTAAAACTATCTTTTCTATTTGTGGCTCTATATTTAGCATTATATGCACAGTATTAGGAAATGTGTCCAAAAGGTCACTGATAACATCTGTAAAAACAGTCCATGGGCTTGATAATCAGAAATGAATATAAATTCTAGTGTTTGGGCACCAAAGACTTATAAGTACACATTAAGTGTCCTGATCTTAAACTTAATGACATCTTGCAGATATATGAGCAAGACAGACTAAGAAAATGAAAAATATACACATGCTGTAATCGCTTTCATGTGTTTTACTTAAACGGTAATAACAAAATTCGCTTCTCTGTAAAACTGGGAGTAGGGCTGTGTATTAGCTCCTATAAGACAATATATTTAAGATAGAAAAGCAAACTTGGTTTTTCCTATTCATCAATTGAGTATATGTTTGTAAAATCTAATAAAACAGTTTGAAACCAAGTCATAGAAGTTGTTTAACTAAATGACGATAGCCACAATTATAGCTTTTAAATTATAATTAGGTTCATGTAACACACATAACACCACAGTAATAAATAGCCATATTAATGTTAAACAGCTTCCATATGTAGTAAAGACATCAAGTATGCAGACTATAAGAATGTCAATTTATTAGATAATTTTAATGTCTTCTTTTAGTAGCTCAAACATTCAAATTTCTTATTTTCAAATTGATATAGTAACATATGTAACAAGCTGTTACAGGCTAACGGCCCGACTTACAGAGTGCAAACATTTCTTATTAAATGCACCTTGAATGGTTACATAAGATGTTATTTGTCTGCAGAATTCCAAAGGGGATTAGGATGGAGCAGGCCCTTACTCAGCTTGATGTCAAAATACTGTTTGATGATTTTACTTATCACGCTAACATATGTAACGCTCTCTGATCATTAAAACTTGATGAAAACTAACAGATCTATAAGTCTTTATCATAGGAGCCAGTTTAAAATCCCTAAACAATGTAAGATATCCAACAGCTGCAAGTTTTTTTCACAATTTTAGCTCAAACTTTCAAACTACATTTCCTTTATTTGATATAGTAACGCATGTAACACGCTGTTTCAGACTAACGCCCCAACATAGAGAGTGCAAACATCCCTTATTCGATGCAGCTTGAGTTGTACTATAAGAAGGTATATGTCTGCAAAATTCCCTCGAGGAGATTAAAACATTTTTAGGCATATCTTACGTTTAGACAATGAGCTTGCCCATTTATTACATCAGGTAACATATGTTACAGCCTCTGATATTAAAAATTTTGCAACAAACTTGCAGATTTATGAGTCTTTTCATATGAGCAAATAAATCCCAAACAAACAAACACATTAATCAACTGCAAATATTTTTTAACTATTTTTACTTTAGTTTTAATACCAAACATTTCACCTTAAAATTGGGTAGGGGTAGGGTTGTTTAATTGCTTATTCCAGAAACAATATTCAAGCTAGGGAAACAAACTTTAATTTTTCTGGTAGCCAATTGCATAAGCTAGTCAGACATGGTTAAAAACATTTTGCAAAACACACAGAGAGATTGTGAATGTAAATGATGTTAGCCACACTTGTAAATTTTAATGGGTTATCTGATTTATGTAACGCATATGACACCTTAGGAAGCCACAATTTTGTTCAAATGGCTGTCATATGTAGTTAAGATATCCAGTATGCAGACTATATGAATGATTTTTAAAAAATAAATATTTTAATGTCTTTAATTTGTAGCCCAAACTTTCAATTTACTTTTTCTTAGTTTGATTAAGTAACGTATGTTACAGGCTCTTACAGACTAACGCCCCGGAGCACAGAGCGCAAACATCTCTTAAAAGACTCGGCTTTCAATTCTCTACAAGATAGGATATGTCTGCAAAATTCCCTAGGGGGGGGAGCAAACCCATTCTCAGTCATCCGTCTAGAATCTATGAATTGTTAACACTTTCGACTGCAATGTGAATGTTATAGTCATACCCTGGTTCTACGTAAAATAAGAAACGTGGATCCACGAGCTTTAGCGAGTGGACTATCTCCCATACAGTTTAACTATTTTATAACATGTATCTTCATCAGTTTACAAAACGAGATAGTTTGGGTTAAAGCTGGCAAGGCTGGTATAAATACATATAAGCCTTTACCAAGTCGTCATGCCCGTTTGATATTCTCAAGAGTGCTTGAGGTGTGACTTTATCCCATATAGGAAATTTACAATTTACTTTGTAAATATTATAAACTAATATATCCATTTTTTCTTTAAAGGGACTGTTGTCGAATTGATTTCTTCCAGCGTTGCTTCATAAGTGTTGTTGCCTTGACCTTTGACCTACTTTTGAAAATAAATAAATGAGCCAGCGGATGCGCTTTTATGCATACATGTATGCGCAGTTTTGTCAGACCCATGCTCACATTTACAAAGTATGGAAGTAGAGGAAGGTCCAAACCGAACTTTAGACCTCTAGCTTCACTGAATACATCACCATGGGTGTTTGACTGAGGCTTTTGCGCATATGCGATAAGTACCAAAATCTCGCAGGCCTATCCTGAGTTAAGAGTGCGTACCAGGATTGTATATTCTTATTTCTCAACCAAAACATATGTTGTGGGTACTCAAAAAATCGTATCATTGAGACGGTTTTTTTGAGCACCCAAAACATATGCTAAAATTATGGGTAAGAATATATTCACAATTTTACGCTGCGCTTTTTGTTTATCTACATGTCAACCTGTGTCTCGTGTGTTGGCTCAAATAATAATTTGCTATGAATCTGTAATTGACAAACGTATGTTCAGGGGCACAAGTAGCCTGGGTTACAGTCTGATCATTTTTTTTTCATATTATGGTCAAATATCTACAGAAATTACTAACGGACTACCGATACCTTTGATGTGTTATCGTTTATTATCTTCATTTTTAGAATATTAGCATAAGAAAGTAATGGCGTATGGACCCAGGCTAGGGCATAAACGTGTTTTCATAACCTCACTTTGTTATCTTGTTGTTGTTTGTTTGTTTTTGTTTTTGTTTTGTTGTTGTTTGTTTGTTTGTTTTGTTGTTGTTATTTTTAGGGGGTGAGGGGGTCCATAACTGGTAAACATACAGATATAATCTTTATCTATTCAAAATCCACTGATAAGTGCACTTCATGAACTGTTGTAACTACATTCATATCTAAACATGTTCGGAAATAAAACTGTAATAAATCGATGGTCAATCAGATGGATAATTGGTTAATCATAATAAAGTCCAAATTAGTAACCATAACGATGTCAAATGACCACAGTCTAGTGAAGACCCTTCTTATGCCTTAAAATGACGATGTAAGTTTTTCTTGGAAACATACGTTATGCATGTGTAATAGTGGAAGTGCCTCGTCGAGGCGCTTCAAATAAGTACACATTGCATAGGTTTCCGTGGGTAAATGTGAAATTGAGGGATTTGAAATAACAGTCTTATCTAGAGCGCTATAATTATTTAAGGGCGATAAGTAGATTGTCATTATCTGATGCTCGATCATGTACAGACGATCACTGAATTGTATACCCAATCGATATGCGCGCATCCGCACAGGGCCGATTCTGTAAAGAAAGTAATAGCTTAACTATACTAAGCAAACTGTTTCAGAGTATAATTTTAATCAAAAAAGGTCTTGCTGAAATTATAGTACCGTACAGAGCTTATGGCGGGCATTCAACCAAATTAAGCTATGATTCAAAGGGAATGGTGACCGATAAAGTTCTATTTTCATTTTTATGAATAAGTGTTTTAATTATTGAAATAAGTTTTACAAGGGCTGAATTAATGTATTGAATTTGTTTTAGGTTCAGTCAGAATTTGCATTAGAAGTGTAGTTCAGTTTAAGATAACCATTTTCATTTTGATCGTTTTTCACATAAAGGTATGTAATTACACATTTTGTATTTAAACATTTCTTGATTATAATGCATTGCTGTCATGAAGATTTGTTTTGTCCTTTCCAAACAATGCAAACCCTGATGAATGCCACATTCGCATGGATCTGCACTGTTTTCGACAGTGCCTGTTTGCAGGTATGCAGAATGAAAAAGGGTTAAATTGCCCACATCGAGAGCAAAAATTATTTAATACATGTAACTTCATAGTGGCTATTCAAATAAAACTTGAAAGGGGCGTTTTAACTCTTTAGAGCTGAATTATTTTGCGTACTTCTGATAAGCATATTATGCATGCTACTTTTTCTGCTTGCAAAATGCATATTTTGCATATTTATCTGTTCATATACCATGACTATAGGGACACTTTCTCACGTTTACTTACCTTCATAATTCGGTTACCTGTTTCGATGTTACGTTCAGTGAAAAAGAAACCTTATCGATATTTCTGTTGTAGAAATCAATCATAATTGAACACATCGTGCTTCTATCGTTCATTTGCTTTACATTTATTCATAAGTTTTTTTTTTCTCTGATAAGTAGCCAATACTTTGAACAGACTAAACCGCCGCCCGATCAGGTTGCAATAGATGTGTTTGGAACTTCTATAATAAATTTTGAGCCGTGACACGAGATTTCCAACAATGTGGTATGTGCGACCAGCAAAGCCTCAGATCAGCCTGCGCATACGCGCAGTCTGATCAGAGCCTTTGCTAGTCGCTTGAGTATCACATGAGTGTTAAGCTACTGACTGAACATCATTTGGAGTTTCTAAGCCTAAAAGGAAGCTACACATGCTGGTCTAAGTTTACACTTGTCAAAATGTCAAATTGTTGGAAATCACATGCTACGGCTCATATCACTTGATACGGCACGCATTAAATACGACCCGTAACCGCACAATCCCATAGCTTCCTAGTTCAATTTTACAAAAGTCACGACTTGTTATAATATTATTTTGCTTTTCATACCATATTTATAAAGTGCTATAATATGTCATAAACTACGCCTGCTTTACTTTTATTAGAAGAGCCTCTCCAAATTAAGTGACGTCACATTTCGAAGATGAAATAGCAACAATTGTCAGTCTCTCCCCATATATCGATATTGTGTCGGTATTGTTGCTTCTTCATATGCTGGTCAATTAGGCACATTTAGTTCTGGCAGAAAAGAGACGAAACCACTTTAGGCGCAGCACTTCCCATAAACCCTTAAAGCGCAAACCCTCTACACTTACATTGATTCTACATTGGTCAATAATGTGAGCAAATATATGCAGCAAACTACTTAAGCAGATGACATTTTCAGAGGCATTTTGCAGGCGCTTTAATGGTTAATTCGCATGGGCATATTCTGCTGTTTTCAAATTTTGTAGATTTTATCTTTTCCTAAAGGATTCGTTCTTCCAGATTGTTAGCATCTTGTCCCAAGGTACGAAATCTACGGTGTACACGGACCCAGTGAATAATATAGTATTGTTGTGTCCGAGCTGTTTACAATAACGCGACATTTACCAAAATCCCGAAGGCTATCAGTATCAGGATTTGCAGTAAAAACAGTATTAATTGACTTTTCGCTTACTGTAAAGGTGGCAACTTTAATATTCATATCTGGGCGTGGTTCGTCTATTTCATCTGCTAAACAAGGGAAATCAGGCTCTATTTATAATTTGGTGAGGAGTAGATAAGTTGTTTGGGCCGCGCAAATCGTGCGTGCATTTCATGAAAATACACACTGAACTCACACTTATTAACCCTTAAAGCGCATTATCACAAAATGTATGTTTTTGTCGTCCACTAAAATATTTGAAAGTAAGAAAGAGGGCAAATGAGAAGCCTCAGAGACAAACAGTGGGGACCCAGATCGGACTGCTCCTGTAGGAGCAGTACAATCTGGGTCCACAATGTTTGCCTCTATGCTTATGTTAAATAGACATTTTCAGATGCAGTTATTTTGCTGGCGTTTTAAGGACTAAATAACGTGTTTTGCGTCAATACTGAGGCAATGGCGCAAGATGATACATTTACTATTAAATAAAACCACGCCCCATTTTCAACGTTTACCTAAGTCTAAGGTTAACCAGTCCTAATGACGCATTCATGAGGCGCTGCGTTTACAGTATGCGAAAAGTCAAATAATATACACAATATTTTGTGATTTGCAGGATGCGACAGTGGCTTTGGTCATAGTTTAGCAGAAAGATTAGATGTCCTGGGATACACAGTGTTTGCTGGATGTCTAATGCCAGATAGAGAAGGGGCCCAACAATTAAAGAAAAATTGTTCTAACAAGTTGCATGTGGTACCCATTGACGTCACGGATGATTGGCAAGTGCGCGGAGCAGTCAAATATGTGAAGGAGCATATAGGGGACAATGGTAATATAAGTGGAATGAATTTATGTTTTCATGAAGTGCGTTTAAAGAAATGCCCCATCCTGACTAGCCAAAGTTCATATATTCGAAGGTCTTCAAAACAAACAGTTAACTGAGATCATAGAGCAGTTTACTGAATCCTGTACTCGGTAAAAATATCAAAATCGAAGTCAGTGTCTGGGTATGTGCTGTTTGTAAATGTTCTCGTTTTAAAGAAGCAATATATAAATGCATTAAACGTGTGCACTTTTAAATTTAGTCCAGCTACGCTTCTGTCAGCAAACATTGACTTCGAGTCATTTTCATTTTTTGATCAGAAACCGTAATTTTTTGTAGGGTCGAACTGTTTATATCGCAGCCCAGTTGATTGTCCAGACACATTGTATATTTTTTATTATAAGTATTACATATGCGTACTTGATTCTACTAGCTGAATGGCAGTTGGCGTGAGTTCTAATTGTTAGTGTAAACATTTTATTGATATGTTGCGAAGTCAAACTCTTTCTTTTACATATCCTTGCTTCGACAGAGGTTGAGATAAGATTGCTAATAAGCTCTATTGTCAAAAGCAAATATCTGCAAAATATCAGACAATTCCTACACATATGAGAAATCAAGACCTATACTAGGAAGCTGTTAGCCAAAGGTAGTAACCATAGCCTTCTGGCATTGACCTAATTAATATTCTTTATTTATTATAGAAAAATGACATTTGAGCGGCAACATGAGATTTCTAACTATGTAGTATGTGCGACCAGCAAAGGCTCAGACCAGCATGCAAATACCTGCAGTCTAAACAGAGCCTTTGCTAGTCGCATGAATATTTTATGACTCTTAGGCTACTGGCCGAACATGATTTGGTGTTTCTAAGCTTAGAAAGAGGTTGCACAGGTTTGTCTGAGTCTACACTTGTCATAATGCTTCATTGTTGGTAATCACATGTCTCAGCTCTTTTATCTTTTTTTTATTTTTGTTTCAGTGCTTTGGGCCGTAGTAAATAACGCAGGGATAGCAATATTTACGGAGATCGAGTGGTGCTCTGTGCTGCAATTTCAGCGTATTATGGACGTTAACGTCTTTGGCGTAGTTAGAGTAACTAAGGCCTTCCTACCAATTGTGCGTCAAGTGAATGGGCGAATAGTTAATGTGGCTAGTTTAGCAGGTGAGTGGTGCAGTTTCAACGTTTATGTAAGTTATAGACCTTAACTGTTTTGTGGTAGTTAGAGTAACGAAACACTTCCTGTCAAATGCATGCAAGTGAAATGGACAAATACGTAGTTAAAGATAGTTAAATTGGCTAATTTAGTAGGTAAATGGTGCTGTTTCAACGTATTAGAGACTTAACGTTTATCTGTGATAGTTCGAGTAATAAAACCTTCTTACCAATTGTTCTAACGTCTAGTGAGTTGACGATTTGTCACTGTAGGTGTTTAGCAGGTAAAACGTTTTAGATCAAGGTAGTTTACTCATGAAACGCCAAAACTGAAACTTATCATTCACCAGGACATGTTATAATTTAGTAATGGAATCATCTCTTACTTTAGCAGAGAAAATTAAAGATTAAAGATTCTGGGAGGCCGTTCCAATCCCTAATAGTCTGTGGAAACCATATTTATTTAAATGTATACACGTCGTGGGCATATACATGGAAACGACACGTTTCACTTGAATAGTTCTTTAAAGTAGCCATAACATATATCTGACAGGAAATATGAAACGAAGTATTGTTTTGTTCGAATATTATTTACAAACCATCTCATACTTATTTGAATCGACTTAAAGTCGAACTCAAAACTCTGACCCCTTCTTTTTCAAGCTAACGAGGACAGACTTTATGTCTCTTTTTTTCTACAGATATCATTTTGTTTTGTTTTCCAGGGCGTTTCACGATGCCAGCATTTTCTGCCTATTCTATGTCAAAGAGAGCATGCATCGCATTCTCGGATGCTTTAAGACAGGAAATGTTGAAATTCAATGTGAAAGTCATCACAATAGAACCCGCCCTATACAAGTAAGTTCTTATTGCATGCCTTATACCCATCGTTCCATGAGGCTATAAACTCTTGTCATGCTCGACCCAACTGGTCATGAAAGTTATCCTGCTCATAAATATTAAAATGCCAACAATTCTTGGCTTTCCAACATTTATTTATAGTAGGATAAATATAGAACATCTGATAGTTTTAAAGCAAGAACAATCTTTATTTTTTAGCTTTTCATCTTTTACGAGCAGTTGATTTGAGCATGGAAAAAATAATCTTGAGGCCTGATATGGTATGGGATATAATCAAATACTATGGTAAATCTGGACCCAGAGAATAAATGCATCATTATTTGATCTAGAGCCCCGGTGCCAGAGACCAGGAAAATCAGCAACTAGATATGCATGTAGGTCAATTATTACAAAAATGGACATGGTTGACCATGGCAATACTGGATGGTACTCGTAACTGACTCGTGCATGCTGGGTAACTTTTCAGTACAAAATGCTTTTGTTGTCATCTGCTGATTTTTTTTTCAAAGTTATTTTTTTAAATAAAAAGTCCATGAACACCATGATAGTTTCAAATATCTTTTTTTCCAGATCAGAACCGAGGAAAGAGTTGAGCCTTGAAAGCTCTAAAAAGGTAGGGGAATTATGATTGCTTGAAATCCCCCAGTTACATGTTTGTTGAAGATACATCGACGGGGAGTGAACTTTATAAGCAAACCCACGTTTAATTTTGTCTTGTTTTTGTTGTTTCAGAACACCCATAGCTCAACCTGATTATCTTGTTCAACAAAACCGGAAGTCCTGGAGCGAGACCCCAACGGAAGTGAAAGATGTATACGGAGATGAATATTTTGACGCGTTTATTGACAATATCTCCCAACAAATGCAGCGTGCAAAATCCAATGTGAGTGAAGTGGTTGATCTCATGGTTGATGCTGTCACAGACGTACAGCCCAAAATACGCTATGTCCCAGCAAGCTCTGTAGTTAGGGCAGCTATTCTTACATTACTTCCGTCTAGTGTTACTGACAAGCTATTTAAAGCGTATCAACCAAAGTCAAAGCCGAGACTCAGTTCAAGTGGAAGCGTTTCTGACACAGAGTCGGTTCACAAATGAAATACGAATGTACGTGAAATGGTGTCCTAGTTTGATGGAAATATAACACTAGCCACTGGTGTGTAGATTGGTTTGTGCATTTTATCCAGCATGCACAGAGGAATCAGCTGCTACAAACGTATTGCCAAATATTGGGATTTTTATGAGCCAATAAAGAAGCTCACGTTGACTAGACCGAAACATCACAGTTTGAATAAAACTTGCCCAGTTTTATCCCACCTTTGGTAATGTACATGTATACTTTAGGATTGCACCGCTATGCAGAAAGTGGGAAATTGTGGCTTATGGGTCCAGACCACATTGGTATTGCTGCAGACTATATGTATATACTATAAAACACATGCATTGTACGTTTTGAAACATGTACAGAGAACATTTATGGTCAGGTCTTTATCGCCAAATGGTCAATGGTCAAGAACTGTTCTATAAGAAACACGTGGAGATTTGCTTTAATTCTGTAATTTCAAAAAATATGCAAGTAGATTTATTTGTAGAAAACAATCAAGCGTCCAGATCAAAGCGTGTAAATAAAAAAAAAAATCTTTCTCAGCTACAACATATATTGTGGGTACTCAGAATAACTGCCCCCACACGACTTTTCTTCTGAGTACCAAAAACACATGTAAAACTATAATAATCAAATAATCACAATCGTTTGCATAAAATGCCTGTTTTATCATATGACGTTGAGTCGGGCAGTGAAATAATGCCATGCATTTAAATCGATAAACCACTAGTGGTTTACAGATTTCAGCAAACGTTATGACGTCCATAACAACGTTGCTTACATAATGACAAAATAGTCACTTTTAATGTAAGAAAAGAAATTTCAAAGTAATCTTTATGTCATATGATAAAAAGGATCTAACATTCCTGCTCCTGTATTATTGAATTTATTAAACTTGTTGCAAAAAGTAATAAAATGCTCGGAAAGCCTCACATTTTATCACTTTCCCTCAAGTCATTTAATAAATCTAATAAAACATGAGCACTTATGTAAGATCCCTTTGTTGTGTATACTCAACTCCAGCAATAAGACTTACCACTATTATAATATTGGGCCCGTGTCCAACAAAATGGTCAAGTTGAAATGTGAATCCCTAAAAGACTCCGATCAGGTCTGTGCATCTACACAGACTGATAAGCGCTCTATGGGTAGCCAAGGGTCCAATGTTTCTTAAGACTCTGATCAGACTATGCTACATATGACGAATGTGGCGCGCATGTCAGAAAAACTGTTTACCCAGTATTGCTTATGTACAGCGTCATGCATGAGTGTTTCCCCATTTTCAACAATGTGGTACATAAATGCAATTGCCTAGCAATAATAATCATCTGTAGGCTAATGCATTTTCCAATACACATGAGTACAATAAGAATGGGACTGTCTGTGTAGCTCTTAAAGGGGTCATAAGTAGACTTTTCAAAATAATTATGTTTTCTGTCCCCGCGAAGTGTTTTAATCTTAGCAAACATTGCATACCCTGATAAAATGCAGCTATACATTTCGTCTGGGTCATCACTGTTTGCTAAAGTATCTGTTAAGGGGTTCCAGTATACAAAGGGTTAAAATAAAGTGGAGCATCATTCTGGAGTTGAGTATATTCTAATTGATCTGCATTAAAAGTAGAATTAGAGATGATGGCACAAGATTCAGATTTCCATTGTAATCTATAAGGGATAGTCACGAGTCTGAAAGTTAGGCAGATTTCTTTTTATCAATTTTTGGTTTCTTTATTTTTACTTTGTATGTAACATTTTATCTATTAAATATTTCTATGTACATTCCAACTTTCTTTTGTTATATACAAATGCAATGAGAAAGCTAGGTGGATGAACAGAAAAGCAAACGTACATACAGAAAACAATTGGAAAGATGGATGGACATGCATGTACATATTTACAAACAAACATACAATGGATGGAAGGACAGGATAACAGAAAGACAGAAAACTGACGAACGGTTAGACAGACAGACGGTTAAGGACTTGCAGACAGACAGACAAATAAAATAAAATAGTAGAAGGATAGAAAGAGGATATAGAAAAGTCATGAAAGTCAAGCTTTGTTGAAATATATTAAGTAACAATACTAGTAATTGTACATTGTGCCTACAGTTCTAAAAGCTAGTTCATGGCTATTAGGAGGAGAGGGCTTGTTGCTATGCTTTTATTGTCTTACGGATGTCTTGTTACTGTAAATGTTCTGAGACTCTCCCTCACTGTGCCATAGGTTGGTCTGCAGTGTGTGATTGTGGTATTTCCTGATCATACTCACTTTTTTATAGTTAAATCACATTAACCTACCTATTTCTAGACGATGGTATCATTTCAGACCATGTGTGGAATGTTAGGTAGGTGGTAAAATATGCAACCCTATTTATGACAACTGCATATAACAGCATATGATAGTTTTATGTATACCAATACTGGTGATGCTGCTTTTGATTGGATTACTTAAGATTCTTCTAAGGCCAAAGAGTGGTATTATTGCATATATCGACATATTATTATTACAATATATTGAGATGGTGTGGGTCTCTCTATTCTCAAATATCACATTTCCTCCATTTGACTTACATGGGTCAGCCCATGAGAAAATGATACTCATTACAAACACAAACAGTCATTCATAAAGAGCACATCTGCAGTTATTGAGCCTTGGTCTATTCTGGACTGGCCCTACTGGATAGGTCATGATTCACTGACCGGTTTCGTCTTGGATGGACGATTTTCAGGCAGTATAAATACTGCCCCTAACATTATGATTAATTGTGATTTGTAATATTATTTTTTCTTGATTTAAAATGAGTTTAAATGGTAGTTGTGTCAAATGACATAAAATTCGAAATTATTTTCGACTCCCAAAGCTTTGAAGCTAGGGGAGTTATTGCAAAAAGAGTAATTAAACAGTATATAATATTGAAAGCATGTAGTGAGAAATTCGACGCCACTTTTGATATTATTTTTCATAGTATTGCCTTTAAAATCTACACACTCATGTGGGTGTGAATGGCTGGTTACTTCCATGTATTTTTTAATAATCAGATGAACTAAGTAGGAGTCCTAGGGAGGATAAGAAAAAATAGTTGGTGGGTGATAGTGCAGCCTCAGTATGCACGTTTAATGTTTGATATGACGTACATGTATATGTGCGGTACGTATCATATGATATATCCATTAATTTAAAGCCAAAATAAAAAAACGATCAGCTGAGCTTTTATTTCATATCAAGTACATTTCATCCCAGAGTTCCAAGGTTTCCAATATGGTCGTATCTGAAAACAAAAACCCACATTGCTATAATTGCGTCATGTCAAGCACAGCACGCACATAAATGCTGGCCACTATCTGCACGCAAGAGAAACACAGGTCCAAAGGTATTTCGCTGGTAGGCCACCGTATGGTAGCTGGGAGATAAAGCCAGTTGATACTTGTTTTATTTTATGCCCTCCAGACCAGAGACTTTACTACGCAAAAAAACAATGGCTTTGGCTGCTGTCCGTTCTATGGAGGTGGTTCTGTTGTTGATGATTCGTTGTTGATCATTGCTCCCATTGTGGGATTCTGTAATTGTTCTATGTTTTGTTATGCGTTACTTTGTGTCCAATACTAGTTTTGCAATCATCTTGATGGGTAAGAGAGTGCTGGTTGCTCTGCTTTGTTTGTCTTCCTAGTGCCTCGTGATTGTTGTGTGGCGCTTCCTTGCAGTGCCACGGGTTTGTCTGCAGTTTGTGACTGTGGTATTTCCTGATCATACTCACTTACTATTTTTGAATTAAAGCAAGTTAGTCGATTGATAATAAATAAACTAAAAAATGATCATATTCAGTTTTTCATATCAAAACATATTCTTTAAAAGAAACGTCCGACTGAAACGTTTCTTCTGAGAAATGTTTGGATAGCAAATCAGTAGAATAGTTCATAAATACACTATTCGCTTTCTGCATCCAACGTTTGTGTAATCCAAATGAAATTCAAGTGGCAAGTAATTCGAACTAACTGAGTTCGAATTATCAAGCTATTACTGTATCTTTACTCAACCAAATAAAAAACGATTGTAGCAAACTGTATGTTACTGTATGTTACCTATCAGTTTGTTGATTTTTTCTGAAATAAAATAATATTCAAAGTGTGTTTGTTGCATGCCAAGAATAACAAAGGTGCAGACCATCCTGTGCATCATCACAGTCTAATCAGCGATTTTGTTATTCGCCCTCTGGGTAGTATAATAACGATTAATGATTAAACTAGACATGAATAGTTTCAATATTCTAGCTATTATCTGTATCTAAGCAGGCTTGTTGAGTCTTGCTTAATCGAAAATCCCAAAGACAGGTTTTCTTGCTTCAAGGCTTATCATTGGTTTACCCATTCCTTCTTGCTTTTTGTGAGAAGTGATATGCAATTCTATACTTGATCATACTTACGCATGCTTGAAACAGTAGTCTCTAATTTCTTTCATTTCCAGGTTATTATAGGATACACTTCCAGTTAAATTTCTCAGTTTCATCTGCTGCATTTCACAGATTTGGAATGGAGTAACCAGCTGACTGTTACTGACAACAATAAAACCTGTAAAATTATTACTGTGTCTCCAGGCTTAATGTGACTCCCGTTTTTTGTCGTTTTTTTTTTTTTTTCCTTAACGGTTATTTTAATTGAAAATAAATTAAGAAATGAATAAAGATATAGACCCGTAATTAGAATACTTTTCTCACTTAAGTATGAGTTTTTATATAGAATTAGATAGAATTTCTGCATGATTTTGTTCCTCACCTTTGAATCAGTCCCCAAGTGTACCTTATAGATATATAAATAAACTACCCATCAGTTGTTTAAAATTCGTGCATTGTGTGTATGATAACTAATATAGAGGCGCAAATGGGTAAATATCTCAAGGAAAAAGACTAAGTTATTCTGAATTACATTGTATTTGGGCCTTAGATCATAATAAGGGATGCTCCCAAAAATAAGTTTTAGTTACGCGGTATACATTTACATCCACATGCTAAGCGTCGACCGTATCAGTAAGGATTAAAGTCGTTAAATAAAAGAAAAACGGGGGTCACTTTAAACCTGGAAACACATTAGTATACTATCACCTTAAGTTAACACCTATGGCGCCACCAAAAACGAAAATGTGGTGCTTTCATCTTGCTGACTTTTGTATCCTTCAGTACTCATTCACCATTTTCAAGGAAAAGGCTATGTATGGCAACAATACATGTTTGCATGTTGTCCTTCAATTTGATAGTTAATATGACAACTTTCGAGAAAAAATTATTTCGATTATTGGACCCACCTCGTTCTAATAATAAACCGATGATGTCTTTCTAAGAATACATGATGATCTCTTTTAAAAAAAAAAAAGCCGATAATCTAATTGTAAAAAATAGAATTCTAAACACATGCGATGACATAATCCAAGATTTCAACGCGCAGGTGGGGCCCAACTGACTCGATTTTTGAAAATTATTTTTTCTAACATGTCAGATCATTCTTGAAAGAACTGGTGATCACTGGTAAAGTGCAATTAACAAATCTACGCGTAGTAGGCAATCTGAAAATTATATTTTGCTGTATAAAACATAATATTGGGGAGAATTTCGGTCCCCAATTTGAAACTATTCAACATTCAAATTTGGTTTAACCCAAAAGGGCAGATATTTTACTGGCACAAACGTTTAGTTTATTCATCCCGACTTAATAAATTTATTTGAAATTCTGTGGACGCGCACCCCCCCCCCCCCCACGCACACACACACACACACACACACACACACACACACACACACACACACACACACACACACACCTGGAAAATCACAAGTGGCTATAGGTTTCCTTAAAAATACTGGTACTTTGCATCTCGAGTGAGGTTCCTACAGCCCTCTGTGAAATACGTTGATGACTAAACACACACACCAACACACACCAGTGGCGGATCCAGAGGGGGTTCAGGGGGTTCGCTCGAACCCCGCTCCCCGCTTTAAGTATCCTATGAAAATTAAATAATTTGGTCTCAATGAGACCAAATTATTTAATTTTCATAGGATATATAAGAAAAATTAGATAAAATCAGCAAAGCGAATCTCCCACACCTTTATACACATGGACCCCCTTTCCAGAAATCCTGGATCCGCCCCTGCACACATACACACCACGTCAGGACTCCCCCTCCCCGACAGAATTTTCTGGATCCGCCCACGTGTGTAATGAAACTTACCGACAAAAAAGCCAAACAGAAGCACCAAAACACTTAGTTGCTTCATGATCCTGGTAGAAAAGATATCTACTAGTAATTTTAAGAATATCCGAAATGCCACCGTGTCCTTTTCTCCTTTAGTTGACCCACCGCGAGAAACCCTAATTTCACGGTAAGAGACCAAGTAACACACAAAACAACCTCATATAGCTAAAGAGACAAGGCAGCATTTTCAAAAGTTGAATGCAAAATACATAGCTAGCATGCTGTTCAAAAATGTGAAAACCAAAGGCACTTATCAGACTGTGCAATTGCGCAGGCTGGTCTGCGACTTTGTTTTTCGCACACTACAAAAGTAGGTTTTCTCCCAATGTGGCTATGTTATCAGCCGTGATTGTCTGTGAAGGTCAGCATGCTCTTATCTTTGTGAACCAAAATCACTTGCGTTTTTCCACCTTAAAATTTAAAAGGAAACGCTGACCAAATAAGATCAAAGCACTGAGAGTACTGGTGGGGACGGCTGCATTGAAGCGTTCAAATAGGGAGATTGCTAGTTAGATATCTTTTCTATAACCTGCAAATGTAAACTGGAAGTCCCGTCTCTGATGTAGGGTCAAACATATTGCCACAAAGTGAAATGGGAAAGCAATCTTTCTGACGACATTGGCATTTGTTCATTGGACAAAAACAGTCTTTTTTGGGGAGAGTTTATCAAATGTAATCCATTATTGAACAATGCAAGAAACCAGATGATAATTGCTAACTTAAGAAGTGAATAATCAAACTTTATTTTCAAACGCTTTTATTATAGAGTGTTAAAATGAACCCTCAATAAATGTTTGTGAAAGCTCTTCAGGCAGGTAAGCCGTAAACAATTTTCTCTTAACTTTGTTTGGCACAACCAAAACTAAACAGTTGTAATTTGTTTCCTAATACCGTGGCATGTTTTTTTTCTCCTTCAGATTTCCATTTGGTTTCTGTTGGTTAAAGATCTTATGAGGATGTGGGAAAGTGTTTCCTAGTATCTTACCTAATACAAATCCACCCACTTATTCAAAGAAATCAATGATAATCAAGAACTGATTTGATAAAGTTCTATCCACTTTTGTATATGTTTTTCCTACTTTTACTTAATCGCCACCATAGACATTATGTGCAAGCTTGAATGAAGTCTCTTAATGGTGGAGCCAAACCAATTGTATAATTTTGGTAGAGTGCATCATTAGGGCCAAGTTTGTGAAATTATTGTACATTTTGAATCATTGGTTCAGGAGGAAAAATCATTCAAAGGCATTTCTTATCTGGAGCTTTTGCGGATCCATTGTTCAGTGGAGTGGAACCATTTGTGCAAAAGTGGTAGAAGACACCATAGGGGACAGTTCTGTGAAATTAACTTGCTTTTGGGCCAGTTGTTCAGGAGGATATTCTGTTAAAAGAAGTTTCTTAGCTAGAGCTCTGGCAGTCATTTTGTTCAAAAGAGTGGAACATCTGGTCACGAATCTGAAGGCCTAAAGTCACGGAAAGTAAGAAAATGAAATAGTACATGTTCTTCAAATACAAATGGTTCTATAAAATAAATGGTATTTCCGCCCAGCAAGGAATTATTTCAATTTCCGAAACATAAAGAAATCACATGGGGCAAGATCTAGGGAATGCAGGAGGTGAGGCAAAATAGTTACTTTTTCTTTCTTCAAAAACACTGTAACTATTTCAGAGGCATGAGCAGGGACATTGCCATGTAGAAGACAGATATGTTTAAAACCAGTGACAGGGCGTCGTTTCTGATATGTTTTAGGCTTCTCCAGTACTATATGTCTTTGTAGTCCTTTCCAGTGATGTGTTTGCCCTTTTCCACCAGCACTTTTATTGCGACTCCTTCACCAGAGAAGAAAATTGCATACCAAACCTTCCTTGCACTGAAAGACCGTTTGACAATTATTGGGCGTCTGCTATGTTTAGTGGCCAAGATTTTATTGCTAACCTTTCTGACTCGCTCAAATTAATAGACCCGATTTTCATCACCTGGGACGACATTGGCAAACTGCTTTTTGTCATAAGTTTGAAACATTTTAAGCAGCTTTTTGGCCACTAAAACCCGTTGTCTGTTTTGCTCATCAGTCAACAGATGTGGCACACATCTAGCAAAAATATTTCGGACTTTTAAATGTTTCTTCAAAATAAAATGAACCGTTGATAGTGACATGCCTACTTTTCATGCAATATCACAAACTGTAAATCTGGCATTTCCTTCAATGATTTCCTTCATTTTTGAAACGATTTCTTTACAAGCTGCGATTTTTCGCCTTCTTGATTTTGGTGCATTTTTGATGGACTCTAAGCCAGAATAAATTTTATTGTTCCAGCGCCTAACTGTGTCATAAGACACACAAGAAGGTCAGTAAGTAGTAGAAAGTTCAATCATCAGCTGCTTCAAAGAACAGACAAGTTTTGAGCGAGCTTTGATGTAACCCCTTATTTCATCTTTCTGGTTGACTCTTCTACATGTACCAACTATTTTTATTACAGTGGTCACTGACTGCGTGTATTAATATGGCAAATTTAGTGTCTTACATTAAGTCTAACGTGTACATTTAAACACCCTTGTGTAGACCTTAAATAAACCTATATAGGTATATATTGGTTTTTATCGTGTCCCACGTGGATATTGAGATATAGGACAATAAGCAATTCATTTCGAACATCCCTCGTAGATACCATCATTAAAGTGTGCCCGCAAACGCTCACATTGTTGAACTCGCCACTGTTGTTCAAACCCAAATGATTCTAAAAAGGAAATAAGATGTCCTAGATTTTGACCTCTAGCCTCAGAGAAATGAATATTTTTGGGGATATGAAGATATATGGATACTTTTTTTGGAGGGGGGGGGGGGGGTTCACCACGAAATTGGACTATATCTAGGTGTAATTTCTATGCATTTTAGGGTATTTTCTTTACGTCAAGGATTTTTTGGGGGTTGCTAAAATTTCAAATATTTTTGAGGTCCTTGAAATTCCTGATATTTCTTGGGAGTCAATGGTAGATGCTGGGCCAGACCCTTCGTATGAAGAAAAAAAGAGTTACCCACCCCTCCCAAGCCCCCTTGGACACGCAAATACTCTTCTGTGACAAGAATACACTTTTACAAAGAGGCTCTGTCTACACTAAGAAATTGAAGCGGTTGATTGGGCAGGCTGGTTGACTGACTGACTGATTGATTGACTGACTGAGAAAGCAAGCAGACAGACAGATATATTTTGCTGCATACTGCTCTATAACACTGGTCAGCTTTTTGGCGGGAGTGGGGGGGGGGGGGGTGGCACACTGATATTATCATATATAAGTAGGTTCTGTCCATTTTGGAGATTCAAAATTTTGAAATACATTTTTGTTGGGGGGGGGGGGGGCAGGAGATCAGAAAAATAAATATGTTTGGAGATATGATGAAATTAAGATTTATTTTTTTTACGTTTTGGGGGGGGGGGGTCATTTCTATCAATTTGGGGCTTTTTAAGGTCAATGTTCAGATTTGGAAAATGTTTTTGAGGTCGCTAAAGTTCGAATATGTTTTGGGTATGCCTGATATTCCTTATATTTTGGGGGTAAACAGTAGATGCTGGGTCCAATGCCAAGCCTAGGTATTTAGAAAACTTGAAAGTATCCAAAATATGGTCAGGCACACTTACCACCTGAGATACTAGATAATCTAGCAAAACAGGCATGCAAAAAAGTCAAAAGAGCAAAGAACGAAACAGAAAAAGCGAGACAGACAGCCATTGGAAAGTGGACAGACAGAGAAATGGCTAGATTATGCTGCTCACAGCCTTCAGAACATTGGACAGGCGCTCCAACCACCTGAGCTACTAGACACATGTAAGCAGGCTAAACGAGCATATAAGTAAAAGAAGGAAGAACCAATGCAGACCGACAGACAGACGGACGGATTAATGGACAGACAGACAAACAGCTAGATTTTGCTGCTCACAACCCTCAGCACTTTGGTCAGGCGATCCTACTACCGTAGAAACTAGATAATTGTGCTAAATCAGCATACAGAAAAATAAAAAAAAGCGAAAACCAAATGGCTACATTCTGATCTAACAGGGTTTTGATCCAGTCGTTTCAGCACACCAGCTCCCTATCTTTTGTCATAGATGATTCTGACGTTTTGATTTTTAGGATTTCCGTGGACAAGAAAGCATATTGCAGAACCCCGTGGCCATGAACAACACCAACAATGGTCACATCCGCGGTAAGATTAGGAGCATGCTCTCAACCCGCTGTTCAGATTTGCATCAAACTCGCAATAGAACCAGTATCAGCTGTCCCTGCTGGTAGAAACTACAGGCTTTCAAAATGTAAGTGCCTTTGAGCCCATTATTAGTTCTTGCCACTTTAATTAATATGTGGAAAACGGTTCTAAAAAGCCCTGCCCCGCGGCCAGATAACAAAACCCCGCGGACGCTATAGTATTTTTCCACTCACCTCCATGGTTTAGACTTGCAACCGTCTAAGGGGTAGGGGCAGAAATCCCGTTCTCATAAACAATCGACGCTTATTTAAGCCAAATCATTAACATACAGGTAAAAACAAGTAAATGTCGTTTCACCAAAAACGCAAAAATATAGAAACCATTTCTGTAAAAATGTGTAATTGTCAATCAATCCCAAAGTGTCCCGATTTCAAGGACTCTATTTCAAGGACTCGTTCATGATCTATTTGCATTTTTTCTCGCATATTTAACCCTTAAAGCGCCTATCGCAACAAAAGTCGTCTGCTTATCTCGTCTGCTGAAATGTTTAAGAAGCATCTATGGCAGTAAGTGTGGAACCAGACCAGACTGCTTCTATAGGAGCAGTCTGTTCTGGGTCAACGCTGTTTGCTTCTATACTTGATTCGTCAGTAATGTTAGGCAATTATATGAAGCAGACGACTTCAGCAGACGACATTTTCAGATGCATTTTTTCTTGGCGCTTTAAGGGTTAAGTACTGTAATGCCTTAGCCATGATGTGATGTTAAAGTGACTATTCAAGAATATGTATTGTCCGATTTTATTAACCTGACACAGGTGCATAATTTCACGGTTAGTGCACACGATATTTTTACCTTCCGTTGATTTTCGGTGTTTACCGTAAGTTTTAAGAGAATTTTGCAAGTAGTGATGCAGATAATGAAACATATTGCACTGTACTACTGACTAGTCCAGCGGTTTTGGTACAGAGTTTACAACCAAAAGGTCCTGAGTTCGAGACCAGGTATATTCTCTCTTTTTTTTTTTTTTTTGCATTTTACCTCTTTAATTGATTCGTTTAACTTCATTATTATAGATGTACCACGACCTCTGAGTAATGTCTTTTGGATCATTATATTCAAAAGGTTGATGAGTAACGCATACACTGAGCCAGTCTGTCTGGAACATCTACGTGCTTCAAAACAGAATAGTATACGTGAAAAAAAATGCCTGAAACCCCTATTTCTAGATCCGTATTTTCAATTTTGTAAATATAGTCACGCTTCAAAGTTATTTGTTTATCTATACTTACATTTGTTATGTTTTTTGTAGGACCCTCACCGAAAACGTTTACCGTTCGCTCGATATGTGAAGTTGAATCTCTGTGCTTTTGACATATTTTTTAAAGTAATCGCAGATATTTAAAAAAAACCTGTTTTGCCTTAGTGCTAAGACTTGCTGCATACTTTTCTTCAGACATTTTCCCACTGAACTTAAGAATACATTTTAACCATATGTTTTGGCTATAATGTGGAACAATATTTTCCAATAATCTCTGAATATGTTTCGGACAGACTGGCTCATTTTACGCGTTACGCATCAACCTTTTGAAATAATATGATCCAAAATTTCATTAATCAGAGGTCATTTTACATCTATAACAAATGAAATTAAACAAAACGAATAAAGGTAAAAAAAACACACACACACACGTGGGCTCGAACTCACGACCTTTTGGTTGTAAACTCTGTATCATAACCACTTGACTAGTCAGTAGGACGATAGAAAACGTTTCATTATCTGCATAAATAATTGCAAAATTCCTGTAAATCTTACGGTAAATACCGAAAGTCGACGGAAGGTAAAAATAGCTTGTGCACTAACCGTGAAATTATGCACCTGTGTCAGGTTAATAAAATCGGACAATATATGCCTTTAATCGTGCCTGACAAGTGTTCGTAAATAAGTTTTAACTATTTCAAATGAGAGCCCCTACCTTCAATTTCAGTTTATTTATTCTCCGCGAAAAGACTAGTCGAACAATATCCGCGGCCAAGAATTCGGTATGATACCAGTGGTGAAGCCCGCAAAATAATAATCTTTGCTAACAGGTTGGACCCAGATCAGACCAAACAAAACGTCGAGCCTGATCTGGATCCCAAATGTTTGACGCTGTAGCGATAGAACCGCAGGGGCGCATCCAGGATTCCATGTTGGGCGGGGGGGGGGGGGGCAATATTTAAAACATGAAATATTTTCATGCGAGCGCAGAAGACGCGAAGCCATGCTAAGGCGTGGGGGGTCGTTATGAACTTGGCACACTTTCACACACCGAAAATAATTCCAACCTATACTCAGGGTCGTAGCAACGAGTTTGGGAATTAATGTGAGTGTTTTGATTCACAGAATGCATGAATGCGAGTTCTGTAGGTGTCAAGCGCGGGTAAGGGGGTCTGGGGCATGCTTCCCCAGGATTTATTGAAAAATCCGCGCACTTTGGTGCCTTCTGGCACATTTTCATGCAGTTTAATTCTTTATCAGAAAGCTTCATTTTTTCAACAGGCAAAGTCATAAAATTTTGAAATGAATGGGTAAAATGAACTTCGATGTCATTTCTTCAACTTTCAAATGGTTTTCTAAACGAACTTGTAGACTATATCATGCGCGATTGGAAAAAAACTGCTTTGTGAAAATGCGAAGAACATAATTATTTGCAGACAAAAGTTTCATCGTGTGTACGTCCGAGAAACATGTTTCAAGAGATTTTTGGAGTTTCATGAAACAGTTTCATCGAATAGGACATTGCTATACTTTCTGAAACTTGTCTCATACTTTTCCAGACAATTAGCCAATCACAGCTCGGCTATTTCTGAAGGTCAGTTTACCTGTAATTTCTACAAATGTGCATACACAATTAAGAAAGGGTTTTTTTTAGCTAGGTGCAATATGGTGAGCCCTTTATACATTTCTTCGTTGAATCCAAACTTCGTATTATTCGCGGTCCATTTAAATGTTGCGTTGCAAGTGCAATGATCATCAGACACAATGGGACAGCAATTTCGTCCTCCTCAGCATGCTCAGTAAGCACCATGTTGAAAAGGTATGCACAATTTTAGCGGGAAAGAGCAACAGGTACTGTGAAGTTGCATCGTCTGTACAGTAGTGTATGGTACACACAAAAGTTGCATACATAAGTTGCAGACAAAAGTTTCATCGTGTGTATCAGGCTTCAAACTGCTCTGATCCGGTGCCACAATGCTTGACCGTATGATAAAATTGGCAATTGTTGTGAGCATTAACACATAGTGCTCAGATGACTCCAGTAGACGTCATTCAGAAGAAGGAACCGAAAGATATGGTAGGCTACAATAAATTGACAGGATTTTAGCAGGGCGCCGCCGATCTGGCACCTTTGAATTTAGATCACTATATGTACGTTTGCGAGCGGAGCGAGCAAGAATAAATCAGACTATTTAAAATTGAAAAAAAAAATCAGCAACAAAAAACAGTAGCCGCTGCTAAAAACCCTATTAACAAGAAAAACAATAGCATGAAATATCATGTTATACTGGGGCGGTTTAAGTGGCTCATTAATGGTTTTACCGAGTTTATGATAGAGCAGTAGATATCTTTTTAATGGACTGATACATGAGGATGATGCAATATGTAATCCAAGTGCAGCAGCTAGGGTTGAGGGTTGGTGCTCAAAAGAACCGTCTCAATGGCATTGAGGTGATTCTTTTTGAATACCTACTATGTATTTCTGGATTTAGAAGAAAGGTTTTTATTATTATTATTAAACACCCCTGAAAGTATCTGGTGGTCTGGATGTTATTATGGCGATGTGCAGACTGATCTAAAGTCATGAGTTGCACCTCTTGAGTAGGTAGATCTGTTCTCTAAACACGGTGCCTATTTGCTGTCATGTGTACAGCTGAAAGAGATGTCGTAGTACGTTAACAAGTTGTCCAGCTTTCTTTTCATTATGCGTAGGAGCTTTGGCTACTGTTCTATGATCTCTATAGAACAGTACGTAATCTTTATTCTCAGAAAACATATAAAAGTGGGCCACCATCGGCCCGTCACCAAAACTCCATTATGGCATTTGGTTGGCGGGTCGACAGTGGACAACCGGGCATAGTTTTGGTAGCGCTCAATGGCATTTTCAAATGCACTTAAGTGTTCAAATGTACGGTCCAATGTGACAAATATGAACCATTCTGACAATATAAACTGAACCTTTTGTGAAACTGAGTCAAATTGTAGAATGAAAGAATAATGATCAGTAATTACTTTTGGTTTGATTTATCTATTATAAAGACCGATAGTTAAAAGACCCTTTTGATCTGTTTGCGGCAGGTAGCAGGTAATAGGGATCAAAGACAATAGGATAATTTCAATTTATTGTTTTCGTCGTATGAAACATAATGCTCTATGCTTATGTTTTTCGCACACACGGCACCCTATAAACTGACATTGAGATAAAAAAAAATATTTGGGCCTCGGAACGTGAAAGCCTGTCTTGGGGGGTGCGAAAAACAAATGCGCAGACTAGCCTGCGCATTAGCGTAGACTGATCAGCGCCTTTTTCATTTGCTTTTTGGGAAGTTTCATTTCTAGAATTACTACAAGTGAAATTTCAATTTTCTAGCTAGCCTCTGTAGATGAGGAGACTGCTTTTAGACTCGCTTTTTCAAAAGCCTCAAAGACAGGTTTTGTCGCGTTGAGGACCATTTTGTGTCGAAAATTGCACAACATGTAACACAAACGCAGTAGCCTACCTAATCAAAGCAATTATATATTTTCTGGCATCAATGGAACATTGCAAACTGTTTGTAAACGTCCCTTGATGTCAATATACCAACCTGAATAATGATTATGCTACTGTACTCCTAGCTTACTGATACACACTTCCTTTAGTAAAAGCCAATACTTATTAATCATGACCTACATCCGTCATCGATAGGAAACAATGAACGAGCCTGTTATATTACAAGGCCGTCGTCGCCGGTCCGGCAGGACGGCGAGCGCCGGACCACTTTTTTGGCCGAGTATGCTTTCCGCCGCGTCCCCTTTTCTCGTTTCGGCTCATTTTACTTTTTACTCTGATTTTATTCAATCTGCCAAAATTTATTGATGCAATTATCAATAACACTCGTTGCGCGTGTCATCAATAGACCGAACTACCCAAGGTGTGAAAGCATTGGAATATTATAATGACACCTGATTAATTTCATAATCTGATGGTCTTATAGTCATGCAGTGGACGTTATCATTCTTATGGACCGTGTCGAGATGCATGCGAACATCAAAGGCGCAGACCAGCCTACACATCCGCGCAGTCTGATCAGCGCCTTTTGTTCGCTCCCAGGAAAGTATAATTGATAAGCTTGCTACACGCAATATTTCAGCATTCTACTGAACTAATCTCTATAACTGAGTAGGTTGGTTTGAGCCTGCATTTACGGAAACCCTGAAGACAGGTCTTCTCGTTGAGGTCCAGATAATTTCTGTGATCCAGTTTCATTCCCTCAAATTGACATATTGTTTTTTTTTCACCTTATAATTAACATGTCGAGCGACAAAGTATGTTTCAAACGTTTGGACTTTACATATATACTAGGCCTAAAAAGAAACGCCGCATATGAAGATTAAAAATATTGCGCGTTAAATGAGAGTTACAAAATTTCATCTGCTATCTATGTTTCGCTACTGTTCCTGCCACACATTATTCCCATTGTTTTATTGAGCTCAGTCAACCGAAACCAGTGTACTGGCTGTCTTTTTATTTTCAAGTTTTTCACGTGCACATTCATTTTATTTAGATTTACACATGTAATTACTACTGAAATCACTAGTCTAATATCCACTCTGTTTGAAAACATTTTAAAAATTTGAAATTAAAAGTTACACATTGCTAAATTACGATGCCAAAATGGACACATGTTGAAAGTGAAAAGGTGATTAGAATGTTACAAGCTAACGTGACGCCATCGGTGATAGCCCAACAACTTCGATGCCCTGCAAGGATGACTGAACGTCTTAGGAAACGTTTCTGACAAATTGAAACAATGTCAGACCGTGCGCATTCATGACGTCATCACCTAATGGCGCGACGTCAAGATCGATAAAAACGTGGGTTTAAACTGGTGAATCAATTTCGTCCGGTAACAATGGTAGCTAGTACAACCCCAGGAACTAATAATCCAAGAATCAGCGCTCAAACTGTGACAAATCGCTTGTGAGAGATTGGTGAAACTTCCCCCATATAGAATGTATGTTTTATATGCGGCGTTTCTTTTTTGGCCTAGTATATATGAGCATTGTGAGCCTGTGTAATTACAATGCATTCCGTTACGGATATATGAGTCCCGCTTTGTGTTCCAATTCAGCCCAAGACTTTTCGGTTCCCCCAAGGTCCACTCGACTTTAAGAATCCTGAGCAAAGAAGTGTTAGCCGTCGTGGTTCGACAGTAACTGTTGTTACGATGAAGCGAAGGATCTCATGTTATGCCTACCGACGCTAAAAACTAGATGAAGCCTGCATCCTAAACGGGTGTTCTAAATGAAATGACGCTAAATTAAGTGTATACATATCTTTTCGAAAACATGACTCTTTGAAGTACCACCAAGGATCAGTGCTAAAAGTACTTTGCTAAAACCTGTGGGGACATAGATTAAATAATGTCAAAGAAACATGCTGAAGAACAAAAAAAGTAAAAAAAAAAACAACATGTGACTGTCTGAAAACAATTTTGGCATTCGGTTTCTCACGCGACAAGAAATATCTTTGTGACCAAAACGACTAAAATCTGGTCCCAAACGCATAAAACCCCATTAAAAACGCACATAGAAGCGCTCAAAATTCAAAAATTTTCTCGGGGGAGCCCCCCCCAAAAAAAATCCCCCTAACGAGAGGGGGAATAATCCCCCTCTCGTGCTCTCCCCCTCTCGTGCCTTCGGCACTCAATGGCTTCCTCCGCCGGACCACTTTTAAATACGCGGCGACGGCCCTGTATTACTGGGTCTGAGCTGTTATTAATTCTTTTACAATTAATCATCGTTTCCTTTGTTGAATTAAAAGGGAAAACTTAGATTTGTTCTTACATTTTCAACTTTCTAAGCGTTGTCGAAAACATAAAATTGATCAATGCCTGACCGATTGTATATATATAAATAGAACGTACTAAATCGCGTTGCGATTGGCTGTGTATAAATAATTTACATATACATGTAGTGTGTATATCACATGACCGTTTTGGCGGGATAGGCATAAAGTAAAACTTCGAATGAAATCATACAAGTAAGATTATTTAATCCCCAATATTTAAGCGACTTTTTGGGGTCAGCTGAGATAATTCTTGATTTATATGAATGTTATATTATTTACATACATAGCCGCGTAAAAAAACACGCCGACTTGTTTGTTTGTTGTCAATGAAAGCAGATTACAATGGCAAGTCCACTATGTCTTTTACGATATGCCTATCATTATTATATTACTGCGCAAGGTATTATTTTTTTAAATATATTTGTATTTGAATTAGCAATTGGCAATAAATCATTGCTTCGATACCCAAACTGAAGTTTCTAAACTGCAAAGCATAACAAACTATAAAAAACAACGAAAAAAAGAACTACTTTTTAAGCGTAATATTTTCCAGAAAGTTGTTCGGTTTGCATTAAGCCTTTATCCTGCGGAATCCGGATATACCCCGTTCTGGAAAACATTGTAGATCCGGATCAGTTGGCTTCTCAGGAACAAACTAGTCAGGATCTTTACGACTCTTTATCATGCATCTAATTAAATTGTTAATATTGAAACCATGCTACTTATATGTCTGAAAATTTGCAAGGAGTGTAGCATATATTTAATGTATGGCCTGGCAAGGGTGAAAAATCGACGTGACTGAAAAACTGTAAGTGTTAAAATTGAGTCCGGATGCCAGCATCCGTCCCCAAAAATAGATCATGCCGGCCAAGCGTCTCCTTGTACTTTGTTAATACTGGTTATTTAGAAAAATATATGACCATATATAGAAACAACTTGCACACCTTCACACTATGAAGAAAACAAATGTTCAGTTTAAAAAAGATCACTATGAAACTGTAAGAGGGAGTTGCGCTCAAGGCACCCACTAGGTAATAGATATATAAAAAAAAATGCGGTGCAGAAAAATGACAGGGTTAACACGCTGAAAAAAAATGGAAAAATTAAATTCGGGATAATGTTAAAAACACATGCAAATCTTCATACTATAAAGAAAAATCATGCAAAAGCTTCGAAAACATTGATATAAAAGCTTAAGAGGGGTTTAGCTCACAAGCTCACTGTGTATACAGATATTAAATTGTGATGACGAAAACTGGAAAAGACAAGTAATCTGAGAATAATTTCCAAACACAGCCAAATCTCCATACCTTATACAAAGCACGTGCAAATTTTCATAAAGATCGGGATAAAACAGTAGGAAGAGTTGCACCCACAAAGTACACACTCGTTGTGTATGAGATGCCTAAAAATAACTAAGTTCACACGATAAAAAATGGAAAAAATAATTTGATGACAATGCCCAAACCACATGAACTTCTTCAGACCATGAACAAAACATTTGCAAGGTTTACGAAAGATCTGAATGATATTGTAGGTGAAGTTGCGCTCACAAAGTACCCACTCATTGCATCTGAGATGGTAAAAATGACAAAAGTTGAAAAAAGTAAAAAAAAAAATAATAATTTGAAGATAATGTCCAACCCACATGCACATCTTCAGACCATGAACAAAACATCTGCAAAGTTTAAAAAGATCAAACTAAAATTGTAGGAGGGTTGTGCACACAAAGTACCCACTTATTGCAACTGAGATACCGAAAAATGACTAAGTTTACAAGTTGGAAAAAGTAAGGAAAATTAATATGACGATAATGTCCCATCTTTAGACCACGAACTTCTACAAAGTTTGAAAAAGATCGGACTAAAATTGTAGGAGGAGCTGCGCAAAGTACCAACTCATTGCGTTTGAGATGCCGAATAATGACTATGTTCGCAAGTTGAAACAAAAGTAATAATAAAAAAGATTTTTCGACGATAATGTCCAAACCACATGACCATCTTCAGACTATGACCAAGTTACGTAAAGAAAATAATTTGACGATAATGTCTAACCCACATGCACATCTTCAGACCATGAACAAAACATCTGCAAAGTTTCAAAAATATCAAACTAAAATTGTAGGAGTTGCGCTCCCAAAGCATTCACTTATTGCATCCGAGATACCGAAAATGACTAAGTTTACAAGTTGGAAAAAGTAAGGAAGAATTATATGACGATAATGTCCCATCTTCAGACCATGAACTTCTACAAAGTTTCAAAAAGATCGGACTTAAATTGTAGGAGGAGTTGCCTAAAGTACCAACTCATTGCCTTTGAGATGCCCAATAATGACTATGTTCGCAAGTTGAAAAAAAAAAGTAATAAAAAAGATTTTTCGACGATAATGTCCAAAATAGTAAGTGAGTATGATCAGGAAATACCACAATCACAAACTGCAGACAACCCTGTGGCACCGCGAGGAAGAGCCGCTCAACCATCACGAGACACCAGGAAGACAAATTAAGCAAAGCAATCAGCTCTCTCTTCCCCATCAAGATGATTGCAATACTAGATTGGACATAAAGTAACGTACAACAAAACATAGAACAATTACAGACTCCCACAATGGGAGTAACAATAAACAAAAAGTCAACCACCGCCTTAGAACGGACAGCAGCCTAAGTCACCGGGGGGCTCAAACCACATGAGCATCTTAAGACCATGAACAAAACACACCTGCAAAGTTTCATAAAGATCGAAATAAAACTATCGGATGAGTTGCACTCACAAAGTACACACTTATTGTGTATGAGATGCCAAAAAATGACTATGTTTGGAATGATATTGTAGCTAGGAGAAGTTGCGCTCACAAAGTACCCACTCATTGCATCTGAGATGGCAAAAAATGACATAAGTTCACAAGTTGAAAAATGTAAAGAAAATAAATTGACGATAATGTCCAACATACATGCACATCTTCAGACCATATACAAAACACCTGCAAAGTTTCATAAAGATCGGGATAAAACAATAGGAAGAGTTGCATCCACAAAGTACACACTCATTGTGTATGAGATGCTTAAAAATAACTAAGTTCACAAGATAAAAAAATGGAAAAATAATTTGATGACAATTCCCAAACCACATGAACTTCTTCAGGCCATGAACAAAACATTTGCAAGGTTTATGAAAGATCTGAATGATATTGTAAGTGAAGTTGCGCTCACAAAGTACCCACTCATTGCATCTGAGATGGTAAAAATGACAAAAGTTCACAAGTTGAAAAAAGTAAAAAAAAAAATAATAATTTGAAGATAATGTCCAACCCACATGCACATCTTCAGACCATGAACAAAACGTCTGCAAAGTTTAAAAAAGATCAAACTTAAATTGTAGGAGGGTTGTGCACACAAAGTACCCACTCATTGCAACTGTGATACTGAAAAATGACTAAGTTTACAAGTTGGAAAAAGTAAGGAAAAATTATATGACGATAATGTCCCATCTTCAGACCATGAACTTCTACAAAGTTTCAAAAAGATCGGACTAAAATTATTGGAGGTAGTTGCGCAAAGTACCCACTCATTGCGTCTGAGATGCCGAATAATGACTAAGTTCGCAAGTTGAAAAAAAAAGTTATAATAAAAAGATTGTTCGACGATAATGTCCAAACGACATGCGCATCTTCAGACCTAGAACAAAACACATGCAAAGTTTCAAAAATATCAAGCTGAAATTGTATGAGTTGCGCTCACAATGTACCCCCTATTGCGTCTAGGGATGGATGGGAGACAAAGGGGCTTTCAGAGTTTATCAAGCAAGAATTTGCTAGTGCTCTTTCAGCTAAATTCCCAGATAAACCTCCATTTCTGAACAGATTTCTCATTAATTTGAGTAGAAATTCTGTGGACGCGAGAATTGAAATCACTTTGCAGACTTGACATCAAACAGTACATATGATCAGGCCCTTAAATGGCTGATAACTGGATCCGAGCTGATAAGGAGCACGAATAAAAAAAAACATTGACACTACATAGATCACCACTCAATTACCAAAGAGGATTGGAAGTCAAAGCTTATCGTTTTCACATCATGCGTCTAATAGATATGGAGTCTGAATATAATTTTGACCAGAGGTAGATAATAATGAAAAAATATACGCGTAACCCACCCACCGCCAAGAAGGCAGAGAATTGTTGATGAAAACAAAAGTGAATAATGGTGCCAGATCAACAATATAAGTTAACAAACTGATATTAGTATCACAAAAAATATACATTGTAGATCATATGGGCCATGGTGCGAGAAAGCCTGTCTACGGGGTTTCTGACTGAGCAAGACTCAAACCAGTCTGCTCAGCTACCGAGACTAGCTAGAATTTTGAAATTTTGCATGAAGCAAGTTTAGATATATTTACCAATAAGCGGACAACAAACTAGGTCAGTCAAGTAATGATACGGATTCAGTTTCTGATCTTTGTCTTCCCCTTTACTTTGGATAGAAGCATTTATCTATAGCTTTCATTAACAGGATAATTATGTATTTCACGAATATTATATACGTTTAGAGGAACTATTAATTGGGCATCGAGGCGAGAAAACCTGTCTTCGGGGGTTTGCTATTCGCTTTTTTAAAAGTATCATATATAAACTTGCTACAGGTGAAGTTTCAATTTTCTATCTAGTCTCACTTGTCGGAAACCCCAAAGACAGGTTTTGTCACGACGAGGCCTAATTTTAATGAGAAGTAAAACGTTACAGGGACACTTAACGTAAATCTAAAGCTTAATTTTCGTTGATTTTTCTTGGCTTTTCTCCGCAGCCATCATCAGTAGCAAACTTATTTCAGTGTTGTTGTTTTTTTTAACATTACATATTATTTACTATTTATTCAAAATAATTGTACCAATAATTATGCGGCAAATCAAATGCATGAGAGCTCGGGTCCAAGATGAGATAAAAAGAAAATAGCTATCTCACACACATTAAAATAATAAGGTTTTACATCGATTTCATTTCTAATGTGAGCAAACGGAAGAATAAACAGTTTTTTTATTTTTATTATTATTATTATTATTATTATTACTACTATTTACCGGCAGCGTAGCGCAGTCCGTAACGTGTCTGGCTACAGATGCGTGTCTGACTGCAGATCCAGGGGTCAAAGTTCAATCCCGGCCTGTTCCTATATTTTTGTGGAGATTGATCATGAAATAAGTTCTGTGGTCATTCTCCGCCCTTCCGCTGAATCATTCAAGAAGGGGACAGTCAAATTTTTATTCGATTTGGCACCAAGCTGATGCCTTGAAGGAATGGAAGATTAACATTTTTGAAATTATTGATACTCGTATTTCATTTTACTCTCGTAATACACATCTTTTACCACCTAAACCTAAATCTTCATTTCGTCATGTTAAACGAGGTATCCAGGATTTTCATATGAACTATGTTTTGGTTCCAGCAGATAAAGCTGCTAACAATGTTGTAGTTGTTTGACGATTGTATTATATTAATACTCTTAAGCGTGAGCTTGTTGACACTAATGCCTATAAACTGCAGCCTTCTTTGAGTGAGAAGGGGATTGTTGATGGGCATGGTTGTCATACAGCCCTACATTTTGGTGTCAAAGCTAAAGAAAATCAAGACAAAGTTCCTACGTTGTACTGGTTACCTAAACTCCATAAAAAACCCTATAAAGCAAGATTTATTGCTAATTCTAGTTCTTGTACAACAACAGAACTTTCTAAATTGTTAACCTCATGTCTTACAGCTGTTAAAAAACGTGTAATCAATTATTGTGAAAAGGTATATGAGAGATCTGGTAAAAACCTGTTTTGGTCTATTAAAAATTCAGGTGAAATTTTAGATAAACTTAAAGCTAGAGATTTCAATGCGACCATTTTGTCTACTTATGATTTTTCTACTCTTTACACTACTTTACCTCATAATTTAATTAAAGATAAACTTATTGGTCTTATTGAAAGAACCTTCCAGAGAGAAGGCTCTCCTTACCTTGCATGTAATGACCGAAATGCATTTTTTACTTCAGAAAAATCTAAAAAAAATAGCATGCATGGTCGTGTCAAAATGTATGTGATGCGCTGACCTTTATGTTGGACAACATTTTTATTCGATTTGGCACCAAGCTGTATACACAAGTAGTAGGGATTCATATGGGCACTAATTGTGCTCCCCTGGTTGCAGATTTATTCCTGTCTTTCATGCAAACCAAATATTTATGTGTCTTGATCCACATCTGAATTAAGGGTGAGGTTGGCGCCGTTAAACCGGTTTAAGCCCTCTAGTAAAATATTTTACTGACCGTTCCAAGGCGGTACTTCTTTTGTGGATCTTTTATGTTTTTGTTCTGTCTTGTGTTGGCTCTGTTTTGTGCGCGTCTGTTTATATGTGCTTTGTGGTCACCTGCTGGGAAAGGGCTGACCTCTTGGCTCTCG
Organism: Loripinus fragilis; assembly: GCA_964019695.1. Taxonomy (NCBI): domain Eukaryota; kingdom Metazoa; phylum Mollusca; class Bivalvia; order Lucinida; family Lucinidae; genus Loripinus; species Loripinus fragilis. The sequence continues at coordinate 32,336,098 of OZ026516.1, forward strand.
TTTGTGGTGTCTTCTGTGAGTTTGTCACTTTCCCATTGGTATCCTGGGTCAGGTGTGGTACTTGATTGTATCGATTCCTGATCTTTGCAACCTTATTACTTTGTTATGAGAGGGACTTAATGATGTCTCTTTCTGATGATAAGCAGGCTGATGATATTGATGCGTTTAACACTACATCCAGATATTTGGACGATATTTTAAATTTTAATAATGTTTATTTTGACAATATGGTTAGTCAAATATACCCTTCAGAGCTCCAACTGAATAAAGCTTAAATACCTCTGATACCAAAGCCACATTTTTAGACTTGCATTTGTCAATTTCTAATGATATTGTTTCTACCAAAATTAATGATAAACGTGACGACTTTGATTTTGAAGTTGTCAATTTCCCATTTTTGGATGGTGATGTTCCTCGTTCTACATCCTATGGAGTCTATATTTCTCAACTCATTCGTTTTGCTAGAGCATCTAGCATTGTTGCTGACTTCAACACTCGCAATAAATTGTTTACTCAGAAACTTCTTAAAGAAGGCTATCGGTATCATAAACTTCACAAAACATTTTCAAAATTTTATAGACGATACTATGATTTGATTTCTAAATTCCAAGTTGGACTTAAATCTCTTTTGCGCCAAGGACTTTCGGAACCTGATTTCTATGGTAACTTGGTGTATAAGTTGAAGAAGATTGTTAGCTCTTATAATTTTTCAGCGCAGTTCATTAAAATAATTTCCCATTATAAAAAGATTGGATATAACATTAATGTATTGCAACAGACTGCATGCTTGGTGGTCAACCCAATCACGGTTGGCAACTTTGCTTTCCTCTTTAATTGCACGCCGGTGAGTCGGACTTCAGACTCTATGATGGTTCCGACCTAAAGACTTATCTATTGATGAGATGGTAGGGGCCTGATGCTTGGGCTGTTTGTCGGGCCCTCCGGGGTTTACCTGTTGGATTTCTTTTGCTCAGGTATTCAGTTTTATTTACTGTTGAGTCCTTATCTTTGCTTTATCTCCTTGTTATAGTTAATTTCATACCGAGTTTTCCCGACACATTCCGATCAGCTCCGAGCCCTCCCGAATAGAACCATATCTAGCCAATCAAAAAAACTTCCCAACAACGTGACGTATATTTAAATAAGCATTGCAGATACAAAATGTCGGCAAGTGAAAATGTGCTAATTTATGTAGTTTTCGTTCATGTTAGGATTTTCTATCGCTAGATTGACTTGATAGCCCAATGCCACATTACCAATGATGTTTTTGACGATATTTTGAGTCATTCTTCAAATGGTGAAATGTTTACATAAACACTGACTGGCAACATCCTGTTATTGTCCGCTAACGGACGATTATTTCTGCCCGTCTTTCATTCAACTAGATTGGTTCCCCACGTTGATAAAGCTCCACTTCCGCTACGCATATGACGTTTGGTAACTAGTAATTTTTTACAAGTAGAGAATCCCACTCATCCGACTGCGCATGCTCCAGAAAGAGCATCTGTTTACATCCTGGGTCAATTTCGCACATCAAAATGAGAAATGAACATGTACTGAAAACTGAGAAGATTTGCCGCTCTTTCTTTTCGATACAAAGCCTTTCAAATATTGCTATTATTGGTAATTTTGATTTTAATATTTTTTTAAATGTAATTAGATTTTGATGTAATCGATTAACGATACCTGCCCAAATAGCGCAAGTGGTAGCGCTTTAGCTTAACGAGGTAAGGGTCCAATGATCGAAACCCACACACCTAATTTTTTTTCTTCCGCATATGATATTTTTTCAAGTAGAGAACCTGCGCATGCTCCAGAAAGAGCGTCTGTTAACAAGCAAAGGTGTTGAAAAAGTTCATAAATAGGCCAGGTATTATATGAAGTCAGTGTGACCCAAATTCAATTAAATTTTTTTCTATATAAAAGGCACAGAAAGTGGCTCATACTCACTTACTATCCAATGATGCAAACCATGTTTCAAGGTCACCAGTCTTGTGGTTCATGTAAAGAAGGTTTAAAGGGTATTCACTACCTAAACATAGTATGTGAGCATGATCAGGAAATACCACAATCACAAACAGCAGACAACCCCATGGCACTGCAAGGAAGAGACACACAACCATCAAGAGACACCAGGAAGACAAACTAATACATCCGTGGATCATCGTGGCTACAGCATGGGATAGAAACAGGGCTGTGGAAATACCATGCCCGACTTGTCCGACCTGGTCCCATTTCATTCAGGACAAGTTGAAAATTTCAATTTACTTGTCCTTGGACAAGTGCAAAACTTGTATAAAGTTAATAAAATTTTGTATTTCATATTTTGATTAATTATTATGAGTTCACATGTTTCATTGAAAACAGTGTGGATCCTGATCAGCTGGCTTCTTCAGAAGCCAGCTGATCTGGATCTACGCTGTTTTCAAGAGAGTTGATATCTGCATGGTTTCATACTGTTTTCAAAAGTGTAAATTGTTTAAGCACAGAAAGGTATAAGCTAATCTGTACTATCGGACAAGTAAAATTTTCGTTGGACAAGTACATTATGGCTATTTACTTGTCCCTGGACAAGTAGAAAATTTTACTATTTCCACACCCCTGGATAGAAATGTATAGAACTCCCGTAAAACAAAAATCTGCACCCTGCAGAGCGTGTCTGCATGGTCTGTGGAAAGAGCGCACAAGAGGTCCGAAGGATCGAATCCACAAAAAGATCAGACATCAACGCCAAAGCATTGCTCGCCAAATATGGGGGCATTAATGTAGAGAGTGGCGTTAGGCTTAAATGAAATATATGTGTGGTTCCTGTTGCCTACCTACCCTAATTTTTTTTAACCCTATATACCCTAAACAATAAAATGGTCTTTGGAGAAAAAAATGGGCACTTTTTCAATTTCTGTCACTATTTTCTTTGTTAAATGTTATAACAAAATTTAATAATTTCCCTACCTACCTACCCTAAATTTTCTTGGCATGAAACAGGAACCACACATATATTTCATTTAGGCCTTATGTGTAGAAACTGTTACTCGAAATTACAGAACCTCGATCAAAGATGTAGACTTTTTTATGAGGAGTGCCAACGAAATGCAAGGATAGTGATGCGTGCTAATACTAAAAGAATGATGCGCTCCTCTCCTCTCTCTGAAAATGTTGGACCCCCTCTGGATCCTTGAGAAAGTATAGTTTTCTCTGCAATAAAACCATTGCCCCCCCCCCCCCCTCTGTAAAATAAGCTGAGGACTAAAACGTCTCAGTCTGGACTCCCCCCCCCCCCTGTCAAAAATTCCTGGATCCGCGCATGATATTATACATGCTTTAAAGTCAAATTACGGGGGTCGCGCACATGCGTTCCTTTTTCGCCACGCTCCCTAACTGTGAATGATGACCATCCCGCCCCCTCCCCTAAAATATCCACAATTTTATCATAGATCCCATAAAATATTTATTCAATCTGAACCCCCTAAAATTATTGAAATTAAAAGATAGACCCCCTCCTTAAAAAAGGTCCGAGTCCACAAAGGCTACGAAATGTCAGAGTAGCCCCCATCCGATCGGAAATCCCCGACACAGGCATGCACGGACCCAGGAAGTGTTGTTAGAGGGAGTCCAATTTATCTTTAACAACTTTTTTATGGTGAGAATCCAAATACCTTTCAAGGTGTATCACCATCGGCCAATTTCAATGGCGTTTCGCTAGCGGCCGAATTAATGGCCCAACATTGAATTCTGACTTGCCTTTGAGATTTTCAAGTGGATCCAGACGAGTATTGCTAAATAAATCCTATAGCTTTGTGATTTTGCTGGGCCCGGAGCCCCGGCCCCCTCTGGATCCGCGCATGGATAGTTTTCCTCGTAACCTGGCTTATTTAATGAACATGAGACAGAGGGGCCGCGGATTCGAGCCTCACAGGCGTCACTGCGTTGTGTCCTTGAGCAAGACACATTAATCATAGCTTAGTACCGGTTCAACCCAGCAAGACCCATCCCTACATAACTGAAAGATTGTTGATGGGACGTAAGGATCAAATCAAACAAATCTCCTTCGCAATGCTGTGCTCCGGAAACATAAACTTCTTTTAACACCAAACACATTATTCAGAATACAGGCACAGAGGATTTTGTAATAATGCTAGGTTTACACTATGTTCCCGGCAGCCACGGCAGTCACGGTAGCCAGAAACGTAGCTCGCCGTGATGTTTTTAGTCATTTTTGTCTTTGTGTTCAAGTTCTGTTAAGTCTCGCTACGTTTTCTCACGGTCTGTCAAGGTCTGCCGTGGCAGAGGCTCGCCGGCGCGCTACGGTCTGTCACGGATGGTTCTACGTTTCATCCCTGCCTGCCACGTTCTGTTGGGACCTCTCACGTTTTGTTACGTTGCGATCAAGTTCTGCTACGTCTATCAAGTTGTGTCAAGGAACGTGGGCGATGAATGGTGTTTGAACCCCAATATGCCCACGGTAGAAAGAGGTGGTCCACAAAGCTGCTGCAAGCGTTATATTATGCACCCTTGATCAAAAACATCATTACATGTAATGGCAATGAAGAAGCTGATTTCGTATTTATATAATTGCTAGGAGCTGCGGCAGAAAGTAGGCCACCAGCAGCTGTGTAGAAGAATGGTCGTCTAGCAGGAAGGTTAAAGACGGATGCAAAGTGCGGGCATGGTTTTCGGAAGAACGATTGCAACAATTGGGATATTTCTCACTTTTTATAACAAGAGAGCTTCGCATCGAAGATGTCAACGATTTTCAGGCCTCAAAAGCTCTTCGAAACTGTTCGATGAGAGTCTTGAAACAATAACACCATGAAATAATTTCTACGGTCATTCTCCTCCCTTCCGCTGATTTATTCAAGAAGGGTTGTTGTCAGTTACAAGCGAAAGTATGTGCACGAATTACTGGTTAACCGCTTGTTCAAGCCTGCCCAGGAAAAAGTGTGGTTAGGTGAACTGACCGTCCCGCAATGACCATAGCTGTTGACCTGGGACGTAAAGCAACAAAACAAACAGACAAACAAACAATAACACCAGCCATTGGTATCAGCATTAACCCTTTGTACTGTAGTTACTTATTTATTAGTGTTTTTAAATACAAAAGATTCTAATGAAATGGCACACAATGCAGCATTTTATCAATTTCTACACTGACTGATCTTCAGAGAAATAAATGCAATATTCTGCCACGGGAAATTATAACCTATGACCCCCTCAATAGTACAATGAAACTACCCAAGTCTTTATTGTATTAAACCAGAAGAAGAAGAAGAAAAAAGGTACAAAGCACGCACGCACACAAACACATTCGGTAATGATTATTTCTACCCTTGTCACTACTTTCCTCCTCAGATGCATCTATCTGAGATTCTTAGACTCCATATAGGGGTTGGAGCTGTGGGGTCGGGTTAGGAAAACGTGGCAGACCGCAACAGAACTTGATAGACCTTGACAGACCTTGGCAGACCTTGGGTTGCCGTCTCGTAACAGGCCGTCCCGCTACGGACATACTCCAAGTTGTGTTAAGGTCTGTTACGTTCTGTCACGTTTTGTTGCGTTCTCCCCGTTCTACTACGGCACATTTAAGTAGGTCAATCGCGCCGTGGCTGCCGTGGCAAATTTTTTGACTGTTTTAAAATCTGTCCCGGTGATCACGGCGACCACGGCGAGCTACGTTTGTCGACCCCGTTCCCCTACGTTGTGTTACGGTCAACCCGTTTCGTCCACGGTGGCCGAAATCGTGACTGCCGTGGCCGCCGGGGACATAGTGTAAACGTAGCATTATATAGTGGTGTTTAACAATGAGAGAATGGTCGACATTGTTGCGTTGGTACAAGGTCGCCCACATTTCCACCAACTACCATTGTGGGCCCAACGTATCTTTGCTATCTGTGTAGTGACCCCAAACACAAAACATGACGTCCGCTGATATTGTTCACGAATTCCAAGCATACTCGCACCTGGGTGAGAAAGGGGGTGGGGGGTACTCTGATATTTTCAAACATACGTAGGCCCGGACCATTTTTGGGGTTAACTTTTTGGTGTTTTGTGATGACCCCAAAAGATATCCACAAAATCTTCATACCCCAAAAACTATACATTTTTCTGAAAACCCTCAAAGGTATTGAAATTAAAAATTTTGAACCCCAAAATGGTGCGAGCCCACGTATGAATGAAAATATTATAGTACCCCCCCCCCTCCACCCTCTCCTCGCAGATAGAAACAGGGGCCGGGGGGCGTCCAGACTCAAATAACAGAAAAAACTCTGATAAGGGTGTTTTTTGTTGGGTTTTTTTTTTGCAACTATATTTTTTTACGGTTCAAAAGGGTCGAAACATTTATCGGGGGGGGGGGGGGGGGGGGTGCAACTTTTTATTATTATTTCTTTTTTTTGGGGGGGGGGGGTGCAAATCCTTATTTCTATAGAAACCTATATAACTTGTGATTTTTCGGGGTGAGGGGGGAGTCCGGACCACCTATCCCTCTCTGGATTCGGGCATGGGTAAGAAATAAGTAATTGCCCACTTCCCTGTCACGGATTGAGTTTTCTGGAAGTCTCAGAAGGTTTACCGGCCGGCGCAGTCGGTAACATGTCTGACTACTGTTTTTTTTTTTTTTGTTTTTTTTTTTTCGGGGATGGGGGGGGGGGGGGGCAAATGCTTATTTCCAACGAAACTTAAAGAACTTGTGATTATTATTTATTTCTATTTATTTATTTATTATTTTTTTTTTTTTTGGTGGGGGGGGGTGTCCGGACCACCTATCCCCCTCTGGATCCGCACATCGGTTAGAAATAAGTAATTGCCCACTTCCCCGTCACGGAATGAGTTTTGTAGGTGCAAACTGAAAGTCTCATAAGTGTTTCCCCTGTGAACATTTGAAATTCCAGAAAATAGTTGTACAGGGCCGCGTTGCGTCTGACTAGATGCGGGGTAACTGTATTTTTGTTTATTTTCGGGTGGCGGGGGATGCTTATTTCCATAGAAACCCATAGAACATGTGATTTTTTAGGGGGATGGGGGATGCTTATTTCTATAGAAACCCATAGAACATGTGATTTTTTAGGGGGATGGGGGGGGGGGGGTAGGGTCCGGACCACCTAACCCCCTCTGGATCCACGCATCCAGTGTTAGGTTGGGGATGCTTATTTCTATAGGAACCTATAGATCTTGTAATTTTTCAGTTGCCATATTCCTGATAATAGAACAAAATAAACTTTATAAAAAAAATCCAATCCGCACGTACAATTGGGCCACTATCGGCCCGCCAACGAACAACCATCCGCAGGTGACGGTTCGTCGGCGGGCCGATAGTGGCTCGTGATGGGATGCTAGCTTGGAGCAGTTGTTTAAAAATCGCAAATGCACTTTTTATACAATACCGAAGATGGACTCAAGACGCCACAGGTATTTTCCAATACTACGTATTTTTCCATTACTACGTCAGTGTATATGCCTATAAATAGACGCAATGGCGTTTAGTAGTTACCTGTCTTAATATGCTGACAAGCTATTAAAGGGAGAGAACCAGTCTATCATTCAACCGAAAATGATGGCAAAACCAGTCTGATGCTTGATCAGGGTCACCAGGCGCTTGGTTCCCATGATATTCATGGATTTTTCGTCGCACTGCTGCTATCTGCATTAGATTGTCACGAAGAAAAGGAGAAATCAGTCAAGCGAAATATGAAATGTCGTATTTACGCACACTTTGATATAAACGCATACTGAATATCTGTTATGTTATTGCAGAGTATGAACAGTCTTTGATTGATGCAGCTTATTCCGTTAATGTTTCTATTTACGGAATAAATCCCATTGCAGAGTTTGATCAGTATATGATTGATGCAGCTTATTCCGTTATTATAACAACGGAATAAACCGCATCAGTCATAGATTTGTCGTACTCTGCAATGAGATTCATTCCGTAAATATATACATTAACGGAATAAGCTGCATCAATCAAAGACTGTTCATACTCTCCAATGCGATTTATTCCGTGAAAATACCTTAGCGGAGAAAGCTGCATCAATTTCCCTGCATCAGCCATAGACTCGTCATACTCTGCAAGTGAGATTCTTTCCATAAATATACATTAAAGGAATAAGTTATTTACGGAATAAGCTGCACCAGTCACAGACTAGTCACACTCTGCATTCAGATTTATTCCGTAAATATACCTTAATGGATTAAGCTGCATTTATCATAGACTGGTCACACTCTACAATGAGATTTATTCCGTGAATATAAGCTTGACAAAATAAGCTGCATCTGTCATACAATGCTCATACTCTGCAATGCGGTATATTCCCTAATGATATATCAACGGAATAAACCGCATCAGTCATCATAAAATGCACCCCAACAAAATTTTACTAATTTTAAACCATCCGATTAATTTAAGGTACACAGAGTAACTATGGTAGTACACACCTTCGCTCGCAGACACACCTCTGAGGTCTATTATGGGGGCAAATTATGCACTGGAAAGGCACAGACATTATCGTCCGTGGCAGATTATTTCCAGCCTATGATAGTAATAGCTCAAAATATTTTGTGTCTGTAAAGATTAAATAGAAATAGCGTAATTTAAGACACTTGACTACCCAAAAAGATTGCCAAGCCCCATTTTCTTAAGTAATTCTCCCCCAAAGAAAACCCTTTTCCTTGGGAATCTTCCCCTTCCAATGCAGTTTATATCTATTTTCTTCAATTCGTCTCTATATATATACTCCTGTTATTGTCCGCAGACGATAACAGGAGTATATATATAGAGACGAAACTGGAAAAAAAATACTTAAATGCCTTATAAGGGGAAGATTCCCCTGGAAAAGGGTTTTCTTTGGGGGACAAATACATCAGAAAATGGGGCTTGGCAATCTTTTGGGGTAGACAAGTGTCTTAAAATGCTATATTTCTAAAAATTCTAGACATACGGTAATACTATAATATGTTGGAAATGATCTGCCGTGGACGATAATGTCTGTGTCTAATTGGAAATGAACATAATGAACTGATATTTTAGAAATAATGCATTTTAAGACACTCGTCTACCCCAAAAGAATGCCAAGCCCCATTTTCTGAAGTAATTGTCTCCCAAAGAAAACCCTTTTCCCACGGAATCTTCCCCTTCCAAGGCAATTAAGAATGGGGTTTTCCTTAATTTCGTTTATATATATATATATATATATATATATATATATATATATATATATATATATATATATATATATATATATATATATATATATATATATATATATATATATATATATTCCTGTTATTGTCCGCGGACGATAATCGGAGTATATATATAGAGATGAAAAAGAAAAATCACAAATTAAAATGCCTTGTAAGGGGAAGATTCCCCAGGAGAAGGGTTTTCTTTGGGGGACAATTACTACAGAAAATGGGGCTTGGCATTCTTTTGGGGGTAGTCAAGTGTCTTAAATGGAGATAATTCTACAATCTCTACAGACATAAGATGCTTTGAACTAAACTATTATAGGAGGGAAATAATCTGCCGCGGACGATAATGTCTGTGTCATACTAGAACACAGGCAAGTCATAGGAACCCCAATAGTATTTCTGCATATAACGTTATGTCTGTTTTAATTGAAATTTCACGAAAGTCACAATTATAATGCCAGGCACATGCAAATGATTCTAATTATAATTTATTTGCTCTACATGCTTAATCCCCACGTCTCGTGCTACGGATCAATCGACTAGACAAACAGCAATCTAGGGATATTCTGGTTTGGGAAGCGGTCTGTCTATTTTAGGCATGCAAGCGTCTGAGTGATCAAGATCAGAGAGGTGCCTTGTAAACTGTCGCTATCGCTAACTTCTCAAAACTGTCAGAATTAATTGTCCGCTAGCGGGCAATAACAGGATATTGCCCGCTGACTCAGTAAGTGACACCGTTGCTATGACGTACTCAATAATGACGTCAGAGGGGTAAACAACCCAGGGTGTTGTTTGAAAAACATAAAATTGGTTTTCGAGGTAACAATTAACATACAAAGCGGCGCTAAGTGGGCCCTTACAACTAATCCTCACTTCGTATGCTATATATACAAGCCTGTTTGCTCACAAAACAGAATTTCTTTTGGTGTTTTGATGCTGGCCACGAGCACGTGGCTACATGGTCTTGTGGTAATAGAACAAATTTCGGTTGGCTGAGAAAGTCATGTGATATAAGTACATGTGACTTGAGTCCCGATGGAAATCCTGAAAAGTACGGAAGGCCTATGAAATCAGCTATATCTTTATTTATATGTTTTAGGAGATGATGCATTGATAAGTTAGAGGTCTTTCATTCAAACCAAATATCTATGTGTCTTGATCCACATCTGAATTAAGGGTGAGGTTGGCGCACCGTTAAACCTGTTTAAGCCCTCCAGTAAAAATATTTTACTGACCGTTCCAAGGCAGTACTTCTTTTGTGGATCTTTTATGTTTTTGTTCTGTCTTATGTTTGCTATGTCTTTGTGCGCGTCTGTTTATATGTGCTTTGTGGTCACCTGCTGGGAAAGGGCTGACCTCTTAGCTCTCGTTTGTGGTGTCTAACTGTGAGTTTGTAACTTTCCCATTGGTATCCTGGGTCAGGTGTGGTACTTGATTGTATCGACTCCTGATCTTTGCACCCTTACTTACTTTGTTGTCAGTTACAAGGGAAAGTATATATGTGCACGAAGTACTGGTTAACCGCTTGTTCAAGCTTGCCCAGGAAAAAGTGTGGTTAGGTGAACTGACCATCCCGCCAACACAAAATATATATAAAAACTTTTAGCAAACAACCCACCCCCTTTACCGCTCGGTCCGGGTGCGTTGATAAATAAACGGCGGAAAGTTATCATTTCGTAGTTTAGCAATATCCAAATCAAGTTGCCTGAAAGCTTTATCTCGAAATTCAAGCTTCTTACTAGTAAAGTCGATCACTTACATAATTTTGTTCATTTTTCCTTGTTTGTGACCAAATTTGGTCGTAACCAGACTTTCATAACCGAAAATGTCGTTCTGTTCATGGTTTGGAGGCGAAAAATTCAGAGATCATTTCGAGAAAGGTGAGTCTGGGTTACCTTCAAATGAAAAATGCTTTTAAGCAAGAGCTTTCTAAAAATGTCAACAACAAAAAATATCCTGGCACAACCAGTTTTCGACCGCCTAAAAAGTATTTTGTGTTGTTTTATTTACTTTCAATGGTTAGTCTCTGATTTACTGGGCGCACTTTATTCTATTTGTTGTTTAGGGGTTTCTACCATGAAAATTTTATATAATGAAATTTTATTCATATTTTGATGGAGAAAACACAGTTTTTACTGTCGGGTCTGAACAGGTTGGGGAAAAGCCTAAAACCAACTATTATAGCTTCTTTCAGCTATAATAGCTTCAAAAGGCTAGCGAATTGGTCACTGGAAGATATGTTTTTCGGAAATACTTTTAAATCGCTCCGAGTCGCACCTCCTCCTTTTTACAACACACACGAAAACATAAGACTAATGTCCACTGTATCTTATATTCTCTCAGCACCCTCCCGGTTTTGGGGTAGAAAACACTATTTTTGCCGTTCTTATTCAATAGACTGATGATTTTGATAAAAGATACAGATTAAATGTTTATTTCTTCAATTTTCTTGAAGAATATCAAACGCTCGATGTTCAGTTCCACCATTGCTATCCCAGAGGCAGCAATTTATGCCTGGTTCCCGGCCTGCAGCTACTTTCAGAATCCATTGGGTAAAGTATGGTGGATAATATGTACTTTGATAGGCAATCGGAATTCGATTATAATGTTATCCTTACGGTCTGTATTGTATATCTCCACGTCTTCTTTGTTTGATTGAGTTAGTGTGGTTATGAAATGAATTTTGATGCCGAAGTTGGCACGGTGTTTACACAATTTGTATTATTCATGTGCGGATCCAGAGAGGGGGGGGGGGTCCGGACCCCCCTGGAATATTACAAAAATATATGGTTTCTTTAAAGCTTTTCTTAGCAATACTGGTCCGGACCCCCTTAAAATCACAAAGCTACCAATCCAGCATTCAATGTTGGGCCATCATCGGCCTGCCATCGCTGGCGGGCCATTGATGGCCCGTTAATAGTGGTATTTGGATCCTTCCTTCCCTCATCAAACTAAAAACAAAAAACAAATCCGCGCATGTTTATTCAGCTGCCCGATGATGAGCATAATTATATCTTTTTTATCCATCAGTATGATGTCTGTAATTCAAAGAACACATGCACATATTAACCCAGTAATCAAGCTATAAAAGTCGCTATAAAAATTCAGGGGTGCGAACAGGGTGTCATTGAAGAAGAAGATATATAAAAAAAGAGGACCCCCTAACCCTCTCAAAAATACAAGAGATTTAGACACTTTTTGTTTCAGCAATTATTATTCAAAACGAAAATCCCGCCTGAGAGAATGTCGATTAGTGAGAAAAAAAGTCCATGAACAACGGGTATACATGTGTCAATGGTTTGCCTGTCATCTTTTGGGTTTCCGCAATGCACAGGGGATTTCATGGCCGAACGCTGAGAACTGCATTGCCGCCCCTCCACCCCAGAACAGTTGGCATCTTAGAAGCAGAACTGCTTAAGTCTGCCTTCTATCTCCAAAAAGCCTTAGTATAAAGGCACTTTTGCAGTGGTTATTTATTGTTGTCATAGCTTGTGACAATCAAGCAAATTGCTCGAATAATGCAGGAAATGACAGACATGTCTGCATGGATTATGTGAGCTGCATATGCGCTAAATTCTATACATGTATAAATAAAACGTCAGTGAAATGTGCTCTCTATCCAGGACACTGGCAAATAAATTAATCAATAATATTTTTGATTTCATATTATGGTACGCATTATCTACCATACTTTATCCAAAATGATTCTGAAAGAAGCTGCATGCGGGAAACCAGGCTGAAATGCTGCATCCTGGGATTGCAATGGTGAATAGAAACAGCAGTTGATTGAAATTCTTCAAGAATTTTTACAAAAAAGCATTCCATCGGTATCTTTTATCGTTATTGGTCGTCTTTTGGATAAAAACGGCAAAAACAGTGTTTTCTACACAAAAATCAGGAGGGTGCTGGAAGAAAGTAAGATACAGCGGACATTAGTCACATGTTTTCGTGTGTGGTGTAAAAAGGAGAAGGTGCGACTCGACGCGATTTAAAAGTATTTCCGAAAAACATGTCTTCCAGTGACCAATTCGCTAGCTATTTGAAGCTATTATAGCTGAAAGAAGCTAAAATAGTGGCTTTTAGTCTTTTCCCCAACCTGCTGAAAAGCCTTTCGAGCCGAGCTGCCGACTCGCCGACCTGCTGAGTCAAAAGTTTATTTTTTCAAAAGCATCTTCCGTGGAGATAAATTATAAATATTGTTTATATAAAAAATCATAATCTAGACTAAAAACAATAAGTGGAACATAAAGAAAATTTATAATTTTTTATAATTTTGATTTAATTTCCATTTTATTTCTCGCAGGGGGTCTGAAAGCCCCAGCCGAGTGAATCCCAATTTCAGTTGATTTGCGACATCATAATAGGGAAATTGAGAAGTCTTCAAGCAATTTTGACAACTAATGTGAAATAAAGATATAAATGAAGATAATGTATAAAGATATCTTACGTAAAAATGCGTTAATTTCACGAAAATGATAATTTCATAACGGCAACTTCGAGTTCCACTTATTTACGACTTGATTAACAACAATGACCGAAAACGGACAAATGTAAACGGCCCAATACCACCATGTACGGTATATGCAGTAAGCAAACTAAATCGGACAACCATCCACCTGCCACCAAAATGTCTTACCTTACCTTGCATGTAGTGACAGAAATGCATTTTTTACTTCAGAAGAACCTAAAAAATATCATGCATGGTCGTGTCAAAATGTATGCGATGCGCTGACCTTTTTGTTGGACAACATTTTTATTCGATTTGGCACCAAGCTCTATAGACAAGTTGTTGGGATTCCTATGGGCACTAATTGTGCTCCCCTGGTTGCAGATTTATTCCTGTTTTGTTATGAAAGGGACTTTATGATGTCTCTTTCTGATGATAAGCAGGCTGATGTTATTGATGCGTTTAACACTACTTCCAGATATTTGGACGATATTTTAAATATTAATAATGTTTATTTTGACAATATGGTTAGTCAAATATACCCTTCAGAGCTCCAACTTAATAAAGCCAATGCCTCTGATACCGAAGCCGCATTTTTAGACTTGCATTTGTCAATTTCTAATGATATTGTTTCTACCAAAATTTATGACAAACGTGACGACTTTGATTTTGAAATTGTCGATTTCCCATTTTTAGATGGTGATGTTCCTCGTTCTACATCCTATGGAGTCTATATCTCTCAACTCATTCGTTTTGCTAGAGCATCTAGCTATGTTGCTGACTTCAACACTCGCAATAAATTGTTAACTCAGAAACTTCTTAAACAAGGCTATCGGTATCATAAACTTCGCAAAACATTTTCAAAATTTTATAGACGATACTATGCTTTGATTTCTAAATTCCAAGTTGGACTTAAATCTCTCTTGCGCCAAGGACTTTCGGAACCTGATTTCTATGGTGACTTGGTGTATAACTTGAATGAAAATTGTTGGCTCTAATAATTTTTCAGCGCAGTTCATTAAAATAAGGCGATCGCTATTGACAGCCGGCTGTCAGCAGCGAAATCGCTATTGCCAGCCGGCTGTCACTAGCAAATTCGCTATTGCCAGCCGGCTGTCACCAGCCATTTCGCTGCTGACAGCCAGTATAATTTGTGGATGAAACTGGGGTGTCTATTACATGGATCAATATGTTTGGCCTATGGTCCTTACTTTAAATAATTTTGTGATCATTTATTATTGCAAAGAGTTGCAGATAATATACATGATACAATGCATTTATAATTATAACTGAGATATAATTTAAAATGCAAAGAAGATACTTAATTACTTCAGGGTTAATCCTAGCCCAAAATGATGATGGGCCCTTAAAATGGGCCAATGGCCCATATCCCATTCAAATTCATGCAAATTTCCAAATTATAAAGGGCTATTTGCAAAATTTGATGGGCCCAAGAATCCCTAATATCCACATCAGAGCATAATTGACATGAAATTTGAATAGCTTGTATATGGGGCCCAGCCAAAAATAAAGTCCATTTTAGCAAAACATTAATAGTTTTCTCACAAAATAGGATGAACCCTGTGACTTAATTATTATTCTGTTGGGGCAAGAGTTGGTGGGGACATTACTCTGATTGTTGCTCTACCCTATGCAATGGCATAGCCAGAATGCTGAAAAAGATACACACATCAAAGGGACACTACTGGATCAAACAGTGTTTCTCTTCAATTACGTCCCTTTTCAAATGGGAACTTCTCTTAAAGGAAAGCATTTGCTCCTAGAGGGAATTCTTTCCTTTAAGAGCAGTTCCTTATGATATGGAAAATCACTTTTACCATATTAGGTGACCTCCCTTGAATGTTACTATCTTTATTATGCACATGCATAAGTGCATATTGGGGGCTATGCCAATGCTATTCGAAGATAATACTACCTCATGAGGGGATATTATTCAAGGTGTTGACACTCTACCCTATGTGGACTCATGCTACTTAAGGTGGGGGCATTAATGTACGGTAATACACAGTACACTAGAAGTTGACAATCAGCCCTGATGGGACATAACACTTTCTGTTGAAACCCGCTTTTCAACACTCTATCCTAGTTCAGTGTTAAAGTCTAGAGGGGACCATTGGTCCTCTTTTTTAGCTCATCTGGCAAGAGGCTCACATGTGAGCTATTAGTATACCAATCCATCCATCAATTGATTGTCTGTAATCATTTTCAAATACAATGTATCTTCTATTGGGGATATGGACTCTACCAAGTTTGCAGAAATGATGATCCTAGGTTGACAATGAGTGAATGACCCACTGTATTGCAAGGTTGAATTTGTTCCCAAAATGCATTTATATGGGAAACATCTTAAAAAGGCTATTTATGACCCAAAAACAAAAACCATTATTTTCAGAGGAAAACTATGTCCGTCCAACTGCAAATTGAGTCGGCATGTGTACTTCTCCAAAATCTAATCCACTCTTAACCCTCTTCTAACAATATATCTATGCAAGTTTGGTTAAAATTGAATCCCTGTTTAGAAGTTAGTGTGTGATATGGCTGATTTATAGTCTTTATAGGATTTTGACCTTGAAAAATATGTCAAGGTCACCAAAATTTAATCAATTCTTTCCAACTTTCCAACAATGAATCTGTGCAAATTTGGTCAAAATCCATCTACTAGTTAAAAATGTAGCGCACAGAAACCTTATTTCGGACATTTCAAAGTGCCGGTGTCAGTGACCTTTAAAAATTAGGTTAAGATCACCAAAAATCTAAATAATTTCCTACTCCTAATAATGTATCTAGCCAAGTTTGGTTCAAATCTATCCGCTGGTTCAGAAGATAACGCACAGAAACCTTATTTTGGACAAGACAAAGTGCTGATGTGACCTTGAAAATTTGGTCAGGGTCATCAAAATCTAATCTACACTACCCCTTTTCCAACAATGTATCGGTGCAAGTTTGGTCAAAGTCCATCAACTGGTTCAGAAGATAACACACAGAAAAGAAGCTACACAGGCACCCAATGCAGACAAGATCTGCACCAAAAACAATATGTCCCCCCTCCCTTTGGTTGTGGGAACAAAATTATAGATGCTAGAATTGCAGGGGGGAAAAGGATTGTCATGTCAGGACCTTATGCAAACATCAAGACCCCCATGAAATGTCACAGATTGGGGACTTCTCAATATTACATGTACATTTTATTCAGGAGGTATGGTGCAAGCAATGAAGACTCAGATGCGCCTGTTCAAGGTCATGATGAATAAACTTTATGAAGTTGGTGGGGTGGGGGACATATGCTGCTTTTTTCTTCTGAAAACTCCATCTACCTGTAGTTACACTAGATGTTCACAATACACCATAGGTGGGGACACTATTGTCACACTAGATGTTTGCATTCAACCCTGGATGGGGATATACTACCTCAGGTGTCTGTGGGAACATTGCGATAAATGTAATCTCTCTACTATAAGTCATTTAGGTGTTGTGATATTACTTTAGGTGGGGACATTACACTGACTGTTGAAATTACTCTAGAAGGGGGCAATTGTCCCTTGGGGGATAGGTGGTGGGGGAAACAAGCTATGAAATTAGATACACACATGTTACTGTGTGTAACATGTGTTACTGGATGGGAAAAAAGATCCAAGGGCAGGGTATCACTGCTGATGAGGTCACTGGCAGGACACTTTATCTGCTACTTAGTACTGGTCCAACCCAGGAAGGCAGGAATGACTGAAAAACTGTTGACTGGGGTGTAAAGAATCAATACAAACAAACCAGGACAGTTTATCTTGTCTTCTGATTTAAAAGACCAACATCATTTATTGAGAGCATCAACATCATTTAATGAATTATTATGTTCCCTGCAAATCAGCTTAAGATACCCAGGATAATTGATAAGAGGCCTTGGGGGCCCACATTTAAAAAAGTATTTTATAGTTTAAAATAGATGAAAGAAACAAAAGATTATGGTAAAAGTACTTTATATGTAAGTACATAATTTCATCTATAAATATTGCTGGCTATTAAGAGCGAAAAACAAGATGACAAGAGTTTGAGCTAGGGACTTGATATTTATTCAATAGTTTCATTTTTAGAAGATGCATCAAGACATATAAGTGCTAGTAATTAACTGCTGTTTCAGTGCTATACACGTAATGAACTAGAATTATCATCCACAAATTCTACTGGCTGTCAGCAGCGAATTCGCTGGTGCCAGCCGGCTGTCAATAGCAAAATCGCTGCTGCCAGCCGGCTGTCAATAGCCACTGAATTGCTTCTGACAGCCGGCTGTCAATAGCCACTTCCTTAAAATAATTTCCCATTATAAAAAGATTGGCTATAACATTAATGTATTGCAACAGACTGCATGCTTGGTAGTCAACCCAATCACGGTTGGCAACTTTGCTTTCCTCTTTAATTGCACGCCGGTAGGTCGGACTTCAGACTCTATGATGGTTCCGACTTAAAGACTTATCTATTGATGAGATGGTAGGGGCCTGATGCTTTGGCTGTTTGTCGGGCCCACCGGGGTTTACCTGTTGGATTTATTTTGCTCCGGTATTCAGTTTAATTTACTGTTGAGTCCTTATCCTTGCTTTATCTCCTTGTTATATCTTGATTTATATGTTTTAGGAGATGATGCATTGATAAGTTAGGGGTCTTTCATGCAAACCAAATATCTATGTGTCTTGATCCACATCTGAATTAAGGGTGAGGTTGGCGCCATTGAACCGGTTTAAGCCCTCCAGTAAAATATTTTACTGACCGTTCCAAGGCGGTTCTTCTTTTGTGGATCTTTTATGTTTTTGTTCTGTCTTGTGTTTGCTATGTTTTGTGCGCGTCTGTTTATATGTGCTTTGTGGTCACCTGCTGGGAAAGGGCTGACCTCTTGGCTCTCGTTTGTGGTGTCTTCTGTGAGTTTGTCACTTTCCCATTGGTATCCTGGGTCAGGTGTGGTACTTGATTGTATCGATTCCTGATCTTTGCACCATTACTTACTTTCAAATGGCGTGTCGCTGGTCCTAAGGTGTTCAAGGGGGGGGTGTACTCTGATATTTTCATCTATATGTAGGGTAATTTTTTTTGGTTCAAAATTTTTAATTTCAATATTTTGAGGGGTTTTCACAAGAAATGCGTACCCCCCACGGGAACAAGACAGTTCACCGACAAGACAATTCACCGACACGGTTTTTGAAGACAGTTCACCGACAGATTTGAAGACAGTTCACCGACACTTTTGAGAAAGTTCATCGACACTTTTTATCACGTTATTGACATATGGCTCGAAAATATAATTGATTATTGTGAAGAAATATTGATGAGTTATAATTAGAGGTGGTATGTTGATAAAATTTGTTGATAAAGCGATATTTTGTTTGTCTAATTAATGATTAATAGACAGGTATTTGATTGCTATATGAAGCTATATTGATGTGATCCTATAGCCAATCGTACATTATTTTTGATGAAACTCGCCAGCAATTCAAAGCATTCCTTTTGAATATTTAAACAGATTTGTTCAGGCCTACTTTTTTATAGTCATATTACGTTAGTGATATAAGACGTATTTGCGAACAGACAATGAAATGATCTCTATTTAGGCAGTTGTATGCATGTCTAATAAAATCATATTGCAATAGCAAATAGGGAATTTAATTAGCTTTATATTAGGCCTTCGTTTATTATAACATCAATAAATGGTAAAAATTGTGACATTCTATAAATACAGTATAAAATTTGTCGATGAACTGTCTTCAATTCTGTCGGTGAACTGTCTTCAATTCTGTCGGTGAACTGTCTTCAAAATGCGTGTCGGTGAACTGTCTTGTCGGTGAACTGTCTCGAATCCCCCCACCCTGTGCGAGGTTGTATGCTGACTGTCAGTCAGTACTGAAAAAGAGTAATGAAATAGGGAAGGGTTTGAGCTCAATACTTTAAGACTGGGTGGAATCATACAATAATTTTGGGTTGTTGAGGGGTGATACACAGTGTTACCACCCTACAACCTCCTTTAATTTTGATGTTTATGATTTACACTTACTATTGAACTCAAACCCTTCCCCCATTTCATTACTCTGTTTGGCAGTACTCAGTCAACATACAACCTCGGACAGTGGGGGGTACCCCCATTTTTTTCTGTAACCCCCCAAAAATATTGAAATTTAAAATTTTGAACATAAAAAATTACCCTACATATGTATGAAAATATCAGAGTACACCCCACCCCTCCCCCCCCTCCCTTGAACACCTTAGGACCAGCGACACCCCATTTGAAAGACGTTTTGCTTACTGCATACCGTACATGGTGGTATTGGGCCGTTTATATTTGTCCGTTTTCGGTCATTGTTGTTAATCAATTCGTAAATTAATAGAACTCGAAGGTGCCGTTATGAAACTATCATTTTCGTGAAATTAACGCATTTTTACGTAAGATATCTTTATACATTATCTTCATTTATATCTTTATTTCACATTAGTTGTCAAAATCGCTTGAAGACTTCTCAATTTCCCTATTATGATCTCGAAAATCAACTGAAATTGGGATTCACTCGGCTGGGGCTTTCAGACCCCCAGCTAGGAATAAAAAGGAAATTAAATCATAAATTATAAAAAATTATAAATTTTCTTTATGTTCCACTTATTGTTTTTAGTCTAAATTATGATTTTATATAAAAAATATTTATGATATATCTCCGAGGAAGATGCTTTTGAAAAAATAAACTTTTGACTCGGCAGCTCGGCTCGGCAGGGGCTTTCAGACCCGACCAGTTTTCACAAATATTTCCGGGCAGTATAATTTCTTATTTTTTTCTTTTTTAGGGGGGGGCGAAGGGGGGTGGACATATCACCGCATCTTTCACCTGTGTCCAATAGCAACAAAAATAGAGCTATAAAATTTTGAGTTTCCTCTTGTAAATAATCTTGAAAAACAGATCCTTCAGAAATAGAGAGAACCTGCAGTATAAGAAAACAGCTGGCTCGGTTTTATTGAGTCTGTTTATGAGAACAAATGGAAAGTTTAACAATTATCATACCCCATAGCATTGGCTTAAGCTGTATTCTGCTTTCCCCCAGAACCCAATATTTCTGAAGGACCAGAACATGCAAAAATATCAATACTATAGCGATGTATGGGGAGAAATTTTACCAAGTCCACGTGGCACAATGACAATTGTTGCGACCTAAATAATCTGAAAAAAAAACGGATTCTTCTGAAATAGAGAGAACCTACGATATAAGAAAACAGCAGACTCGGTTTTATTGAGCTTGTTCATGAGAACAAATGGAAAGTGCAACAATTCTCATGGCTAAAGCAGTATTCTGCTTTCTGTCAGAATCCAATCTTCCGGAAGGACCAGGATATGAAAAAAAATTAACACTATAATCGATGTACAGGAAGTGTAATATTCATTACCAGTCTAACGTTACGATGTTGCATATAGACGTTGGTTACTAGTAATTGTCTAGTCAATTCATTGGTGACGAGAATAAATACAGAGACATCAGTTAGATAGAGAGCATTTTGCAGAGCAATAGAGAGTGTAAGAAGACGACGGCGCCTTATCAAGGAAGTAGCCAATTTTGAATGACAAATTACGTAATTGACATGGCAGAAAGTGCAGCAGTCACTGTTATCGCAACTGAAAGTAGATATCTATGGGCACTTTGGTTCCAACCCACTGAAGACATATGCATGCAGCTGACTACAGGCAAAGCGTGGGAGGAATGGTTGGGTGACATTGAGAGGGAGTTAAGATACTTCAGAAATTGGCAACTCTGCAGACAGAAAAGATGCGATGATCCTCTATGGAGGTAAGGAGATTGCCAGACTCGAAAAAAGTTTGCCAGACCCTATTGATGCGGCTAATGAATAAAAAAAGCTGCGTAAAAAGCTAAATGATCATTTTCTACCAAAGCAAAATAAACATTATGCAAGATATGTGTTTTTGAAAATGAGACTGACATAGAAATGTATAGCGAAAAGTTGGGATCTATCACACTTTTTGTTAGAAGCAACACAGACTGAGGATATATCCCTGCAGGTGCATAATATGAAAGACACGCTAGACGGCTGACATATTGCAAGGGTACGGATTCCTAAAAAGCAGAGAGCTTATCGGAACCATTGTAGCAGCGACGAAGAAGATGAGGCCATGGTGTTCAGATACTGCGGATACTACAAGAAACATAGAACGAGTGAGGACTGCCCAGAGTATGGCAAGAGATGTCACAAGTGTCAGAAACTAAATCATTTTGCCTCAGTCTGCAAGTCACAGAGATACTGGGATGACAATTCAAAACAGAAGAAGAAAATTGGCTGCATTAATAAAAGCAATAAAATGAAGAAAACATGCGAGACAGATACTTCGGATAGCTCTGATGACAACTTTGTTTCCAAATCTGCGGCACATATGCTGAGAATAAAGACAATAAAATCGGTGTCATGTGTAGAAGAAAGTGTAACAGATGCACGTTTTCTCGAGAAAGAAGATGTGAATTTCTCAGACCAAAAGAAACAAGTTATGGAGGCAATAATACAGATGTGAGACAAATTACATCGGCATACACAAGAAATAGAAATGAGACTTGAACAAAAACTTAGCAAGTTTATTGTTCAAATGAGCGTATTGATAAACACAGAGGCGCTTGTTGTTCCTTGTGTTAAGATGGCAAGCATGACGATGAAGGACGAAACCAATAACGATAGCCAGAGACAGAGCCACATGAACAGAATCATTGTGCAATCAAACAACAGTCAACCACCACAACAAACACAAAATGATGGGTGCGTAAGTATTGGGAGTGATGACAGACTAAGAAAAGAAGACAGTGACTGGGAGGATAGTTCGTTTATAGATGGAGGATGCGCTCCAAATGCATTAACAGCTATAGACAAGTCTAATCGAAGAGGAAGAAAGAAAAGAAAAGGACAGACATATAATTAATTGATTTGCACAATGATGAATTCAGTATATATGTACTTTGTATTCTTTACCCTTAAGGTTATGAACTTATCAATCCGTCTATGGAAACAGCAATTATGAACTCTTACCGCTTCATATATATATATCACATTTCAAGTTTAATGAGTATGAAATTACAAAATAGAAATTTTGCAATTGATAATACTATTTGAAAACAAGGGAAATATGTAATATCCATTACCAGTCTAACGTTACGACATTGCATAAAGACGTTGGTTACCTAGTTACGTTGTTGTTCATTCTAGCTTATAGACGACATGTAATGCTTTAACTAGTAATTGTCTAGTCATTTCAGGAAGATGTCTGACAAGGACTTTCATTTAGAAAGTGGTCAGTGGTAAAATTCATGTTATATAGGGACAATTTTTCAAAGAAATTATAGAAAAAAAACATGAAACGCCTTTGGTCATTTTCTTATAATTCCTTTGTAAAATTCCATGGTAAAAAGATTAGGGAGCCATATGACTATGTTATATCCAAATCTGTGTTATAATGAGGTGTGTTACAAAGGAACTGCACTGTATTTACTTAGTTTGCTTAATATCTAGTAGGCCATTGAATATTATATGTATTTTGCAGGTGTATACGCCTGTGCCAACTGTGGTACTGAATTATTTCACAGTGCTAAGAAATATGAGCATCACACACCTTGGCCAGCCTTCTATGATACAATTACTCCAGACTGCCTCTCCAAAAGACATGAATCAGCTACAGCAATAAAGGTACTGTTACTACTGTTTGAAAATTAAGATACTGTATGTTATTAAGGTACTGTGTGTCAATTTAGATACTGCATTGCATGAACCCTTTTCATTCTGGATACCAGTACACTGGTCCTTTAGCAAACAGTGAAGACTCAGACGAAATTTCGCTAAAGGCAGCATTTCATCAGGGTCTGCCCTGGTTGCTAAGATAAAAGCATTCATCACTCATTAGGGACATCTAGAAAGTTTGACCTGTGACCCCTAAAAATACAAAATGGACAAATCTATGTTTATTGTATGAATATATTTTGGAAAATCCATCAGAATGAATAGGGTTATGGTACTCTATGGCAATTAAAGCTTCAGCAATCAGCTGTAGGGCTGTAGCAATACAGATACTTTATGATGTGATACATACCACAATATTTAGGGCGCGCAGTGGCTCAATGGTAGAGTGCTTGACTTGAGACAAGAGGGGTCGCGGGTTCGAGCCTCACCGGCGTCACTGCGTTGTGTCCTTGAGCAAGACACATTAATCCTTGCTTAGTTCTGGTTCAACCCAGGAAGACCTGTCCCTTTATAACTGAAAGATTGTTGATGGGATGTAAAGAATCAAATCAAACAAATACCACAATATTTACCTCCAGGGGTATGTATCACGATACAATTTTGGCGAGACAAGAATTTAAGTAACATAGAAAAGTTTACAGAAAATCTCTAGAGCTAGGAGTAGACAGTACTCAGATATTAACCCTAATAAATCATGCTGGATATTTAATGCAAGTCCTTTCCCCATTTCTATTCAATTAGCTTTAATATTAGCATGTGTTTACAAGCAGAGTGAAAAATTGTGTAGATCCTGATCATCTGGCTTTTGAGTAGCCAGCTGATCTGGATCTACACTGTTTTTAAAACATAATATATCTGGCAGGGGCGTAGCCAGAGGCTTTATCATGTTGAAGCCCACCAAATAAAATGTAGAATTGAGAGATATCAGACCTAGTTACTTTATTTTAAATATAGGGAATAACAAAGGCGGTGACCAGACTGTGTGGACACGCAGGCTGGTCTGCGCCTTTCTTGTTTGCAAGCAACAAAGTCAGGATTTCTTGCATCGAGGCTCATAATGATGTTGAAGCACAGGCTTACTTTCCTGGCTTCCGCCTGGCTACGCGCCTGTCTAGGATTCTAACACACCTCTCTTATAGAGTCAATGCTAAAGAAGTGTGATATATCAAACAATAATATACAGTTCTGAAAGCACGAGGAAAGTGTGTGCTAGCTGACGTCATTTGCTGCTGGAAAATGACGTCATTCATTGTGTTAGAAGGTGTAACGTCGTTTTTACGCTTGAAAGACATTACAAACACACGTAAAAGAATGCAACATAGCCTAAGTATTGGCGGGAGTTCTTCAGGGCAATGGCGGAAAGTTGGAAGAAGCTGATGATCTCAAATGTGTTTTCGTTGTTTATTGTGTGTTAGAATCGAATAGATCAGCTCCAGTGTGTGAATTGTTGAGTAATAATTCACTGTTTGTCGATCAGTTGTACAAAGATAAATCACTCGCGCTGTGTGCTCGTGATTTGATCTTCGTTACAACTGACCTCCACACTGCTAGCGCTGATCTATTTCTTAATTATTAGCATGGAAAAAGTTAACCAATATAAGAAGGAAAAAATAAGGTAACAAATGTCTATATCATTTGTGCATAAAAAACATGTATTTTAGCTATTCATTTCTAAAAAATTTACTCATAGTGCTACATATCAAAATCATATTGTGAAATTACCTAAGGATTTGATTTGCATATCGTCAGATAAAGTATTAGGATACAATACTTCTCCATTGAATTGTTGCAGCTCCAGAATTTGACATGTTCTTTCTCTTGTTAATTTTTTCTTCAGCAAAGCCAAAACGGCTTGAATTTCTGCTGGTAAATGGTTCACATGAAATTATCAAGAGCCTCAAAATCTCTGAAATTGAATAAAGATATCGCAGAAATTGTCATCTGTTGCAATTGTAATTGGTGCTTTAAAGGTTTGATACTATGTAACACTACATGTATAAAGGACTTAGGAGGATTCTTGAAATAAGCCATTTCCATCATGTCCATGACCAAATGAGCCATGACATGTGATTTCCAACAATGTGGCATTTTGACAAGTGCTGACATAAACGTGTCTGTGCAGCCTCCTTTTAAGCTTAGAAACTCCAAATGATGTTCGATCAGAAGCTTAACACGCATAGAATATTCAAGACAACACTGAGGCTGTCTGATCTGGGTTCATAGTGTTTGCTTCCATGACCATGATCAAATCTAGTCTGAAGTGTATTTGAATACATGCAGCAGACATAAAAAGCAGACAACATTTTCAGGATGAAAATATTGGTGGGATAAGGGTTTAGTCAGCTATTGGGTTCAATATTGAATTTCAAAGAAAAATAGATACTTGAAAAAGAAGTCATTTCATTACCATCTTCAGTAAAACCTGTCTTAAGCGGCCACTCAAAAAGAAGACCAAATTTGGTTTTCATGACCGATTATCACTTAATGCAGGTCAAAAGTATTGCAGAATGCTCCAAGGGGAGCATTCTGCAATACTTTTGACCATCATTAAGCCCCCATTTGTCATTAACATCTTTGTTATGTCTATTTTGGAGTGGCCGCTTTAGACGGGTTTTACTGTACTTATAGATTATTAATGTTTCAGGGGGGTTGTGAAGCTGTTCAATGCACTGCATCTTAAAAATACAAAATTCTAAATTGATCAATAAATTTCTATCATTTATGTCATCTTTCTTTCATGTAACAGCCAGTCAATTCCATTCAATAATGAAGCCAAAAGCTGACTCACAATGATTATACTTGAACCTGTCCTTGAAAATCTCACATCCCATGTTGAAATGTAACTTAAATTTTTAACTTTCTCCTAGCAGGCGGCAATTTTTTTTTGTCTGCTGATAACCTTTGCAAACAGTTTGGACCCAGATCAGGACCAGCAGAGCTTGGTAACTGATCTGGATCCAAACTGTTTGACACTCTGATACTGTTCCTGAAGTGACAGCTTTTTTGGAAAAAGTTAATTTTGATAAAAGTCAGCAGACAACAACAACAATAGCAAGAAAAATTACCCAGCATGCAAACAGTTAAAAATATTTTGTTTATGAATCTTCTTTCAGGTTTCTTGTGCTAAATGTGGAAATGGACTGGGTCATGAGTTCCTTGGTGATGGCCCCAAGGCGGGACAAAGTCGCTTTTGAATATTCAGTTCCTCATTAAAATTTATATCTGTAAGTATAAGCCGTGTACCAGCTCATATGAAAATATTACAGGGGCCCTCCCAGGGGGTTGTGGAACAGGAGAAACCTGTCTTAAGGGGCCACCCGAAAAGAAGACCCGAATTGGTTTTCAAGACCAATTATCGCTTAATGCAGGTCAAAAGTATTGCAGAATGCTCTCTTGGAGCATTCTGCAGTACTTTCGACCTTCATTAAGCTACCATTTGTCTTTAATACCTTTGTTTTGTCTATTTTTGAGTGGTCCCTTAAGACAGGTTTTACTGTAATTTACTTCAGGGGAACAACTTTTGAGGGGAACACTGGCAATGTAATTTGGGGAACAGGGAACAAAAGAAAGCATTTTTTAGTGGGGAACACCCCAATTTATTTCAGGGGAACAAGTGAATAGGTACCCTCCCTGGGTGGTTCATGGGTCTTATCAAATCACAGAACAACATACAGTCAAACCCGTCTTAAGCGGCCATTCAAAAAGAAGACCAAAATTGGTTTTCTAGTCAAATTATCTTTTAATGCAGGTCAAAAGTATTGCAGAATGCTCCAAGAGAGCATTCTGCAATACTTTTGACCTTCATTAAGCTACCATTTGTGGTTAAGACCTTTGTTTTGTCTATTTTTGAGTGGCCGCTTAAGACAGGTTTTACTGTAGGCTCAAATGAGCCTGCATGCACATCTGAGCAGTCTCCCCAGGACCACAGCAATAGATGTCTGTATACACAAAGTTTGGAAGTACAATTCAGGGTTGGCCGTTCAAGCTGGGCCATGACAGTAGGGAGAAGTGACATCTCCCTCAAGGAAAATTAGGGAGAAGTGACAGTCAGGTAGGGAGAAGTTATAGCACAAAATGACTGCATTTTCTGTCAGTTTAGAAGCAAATTAGCCATTACACATACTATTGTCATTAAATGGAAGTACTACAATGCAGTGGTAGTAGATTGTCACCACAGCTTGCATTTGTGTGGTGACAGAATGAAAATGTGTCTCCCTAAAAAAAGAGATTCCCACTTCTCCCTGGGTCCCATTTAGGATGGAATTTCAGCCCCTAGGGCAACTAATTCACCCTAGTCGCCCCCTAGCTTATTCCCTGACATATGACACTTTAACATGGCCCCCATAGTGACCATTCTGAAACCTGAGTTTTACGTAATCACTGGAGCTGCATGATTGGGCTGAAATGTTATGCTAAACACCAGACCCCGAGGTTATTAAACTTTTTTCATGCTTAGCTGAGCATAAAATTTCAACTGCTCATAAAATTAAAATACCGTCAAATGAAGAAATTTCTTGCTTTAAGTCTCTCAGATGTATTTATCCTGCTAATAAATGTTAAAATGCCAACAAATGTAGCCAACCTAAACCTCAGAGCCAGGTCATCTGTTAGGTTCAGATGTTTCAAACAATGACATCACAGCAGCCAACATGACTGCCATCTTGTATATTTATAATCCTGAACCACTTTAACGATTTAGCTGAAATTTTGTATGTAACATCAGGACATTCAAGTTAGGTTCAAGTTATTCGAATGGCTACACTGAACATCTAACAGCTGCAAGTCTTCACGGTCTTGTTCTGAATTTTCTTTCAGAAATAACAGTAACAGAGAATGGAAAAAGCAGAAGTGATGCAGAGAAATCTAGACATACAGCCGTCAAATCTATTGGCACCAGAACTGTCAGGTGGCTTATTGTTGAGAAAAAAACAGTCCTCCATTCTATGGTCATTAGAACTGATATAGTTTATTGTTGATAAACCAGTCCAACTGTCTATTGGCATCAGAACTGATGGATTATTGTTGAAAAGTACAGTCCACTAGTCTATTGGCATGAGCAACCAGATTATTGACAGTCCACCAGTCTATTGACATCAGTTATTATTGAAAAAAGAAGTCCCAGCCTGTTGGCATCAGAGCTGACAGTTTATTGTGAAAAATACAGTCCACCAGTCTATTGACATCAGCTTATTATTGAAAAATACAGTTCCAGCCTGTTGGCATAAGAGCTGACAGTTAATTGTGAAATACAGTACACCAGTCTATTGACATCAGAGCTGATGGTTTATTGTAAAGAATTACTGTTGACCAGTCTTTTGGCATCAGACCTGATGGTATATTATTGCAAACTAGTCCACTAGCCTACTGGCATTGGAGCTGATGGTTGATGGTTTATTGTTTAGAAACAATTGGAGAAAATCTGTATTAAAAGGTTCTTTTAAGTACCCACAACATATAGTCTGTATGATGGATCAGAAAAATGCACTATTTTAAACCATTAATGCGCCAAAATACAACAAAAGTCGTCTGCTTTTCTCGTCGGCTGAAATATTTTAGAAGCCTCTACGGCAAACAGTGTGGAACCAGACCAGACTGCTCCTATAGGAGCAGTCTGTTCTTGGTCCACGCTGTTTGCTTCTATACTTAATTCATCAGTAATGTTAGGCAATTATTTGTAGCAGACGACTTCAGCCGACAACATTTTCAGATTTTTTTTTCTTGGCGCTTTAAGGATTAAGCTTAAAGTTTCCCTATAGTATTTGGTGCTGTCTTTATCACTACTTTTATGTATTGATAGGTCCAGATTAGGTAACTTTTTTAGCATAACATTAAATTATATTCTTACCCATCAAACTAAACATGTGTTTTGGGTGCTCAAAAGAACTGTATCATTGAGATGTTTCTTTTGAGTACCTGCAACATATGTTTTGGTTGAGAAATAAGAACAATAATTTTCAATTAGGCAGCCTTATCTGGAGGCCTATACAGTATGTTTAGATTTCTCTAAGGAACAAGCTGTTTGGTACTTGTAATTGTCCTAGACCTGTCAGAGTGGGTGAAGTGTTGGCGGTAAAACCATATAAAGGGCACTGCCTCCATGGATGGGTTTCTCACAGGTAATCTGGACTGTGTCAACAACTTAACAGTTTGTTCATGGATGGTTGGAAGAATGAAGATAGGTACATAAGAAAGATGGAAAATAAACTTTACATGGCATACATAGCCTATGTAAATATGCTTCATATTACATAGGCATAAAACCAGTTTTTTAAACGTACAGTAAAACCTGTCTTAAGTGGCCACTTAAAAAGAACACCAAAAATTGTTTTTCAATGCAAATTATCGCTTAATGTAGGTCAAAAGTTTTGCAGAATGCAATACTTTCAACCTTCATTAAGCTACCATTTGTCATTAAGATCTTTGTTTTGTCTATTTTTGAGTGGCCCCTTAAGACAGGTTTTACTGTACATGCCCAGCTAGCTTGTAAGTCTAAAATCAAGTATTTGGAGTGAATTTTCATCCACTATCATATTATGGGCCTCATTAAAAGAAAACTTGTCTTTCGAGTTTCTGACAAAGTGAGATTCAAACCAGCCTGCTCAGCTACAGAGACTAGCTAGAAAATCAAAATTTCTCTCAGCAAGTCTAGATATAATACTTTCCAATAAGCGAATAACAAAGGCACTGATCAGACTGCACGGAAGTGCATGCTGGTCTGCACCTTTATTATAAGCAAACCCCTGAAGACAAGTTTTCTCGTGTTGAGGCCCATATTTTGCTTTTGCGAGCAGTGAGCTCTGGAGAGACAGCAAACATGCAGTTGAGCCTTCACTGGTTGCCTATTGAAAAGTATCAAAATCTAATGAGTTGGTTCACCTATTTCTTGCTAATTTGAAGGTTGCTGGTCCACATATTTCCTGCTAATTTGAAGGTTGCTGGTTTACATATTTCCTGCTAATTTGAAGGTTAACATTCCCTTAACCCTTTACTCCATAATAACGCCTTTTGACGCCTTTGATATATCATGTATTTGAAAGTATTATGGAAAATGGAGCATTTGCTCTGATAGAGCAAATGCTCCATTTTCCATAATATTTTCAAAAGTATTCAAAACGTAACTTAAATTTTCTTGATTTTTTTTTTCAATGTTGTATAAAAATAGAAAATGATGTCATGATCTAAAAATAGCATATGGAGTAAAGGGCTAAGACTTCTTACTACTTATACAGATAAAAAAGCAAGTTTCTCAAGTACAAACTAGCAATTTTAATCAGTTCTTCCATCCATCCCATTTTTAGCTCAATATCCAGACAAGCATTGCTGTAAAACTAACATGTCTCAAGTTCATCTACCTTCCCTACCTTAGCGGTTTGTTCGAAAAACTAAGAAAACTTGGTTAGTGTTTACACAATGGAGGTCAAAAAAGGTAAACAATGCCATTTCTGTTTCTTACTTTAACATTTTTCTGATTTGAAGGATAAAAAATATTTCACGTACCATATTGAATTTAGTTTTAGTGAGAGAAGTCGCCCTCCTATCCCATATGTGCGAGCCATGTGCTTGAGTGGCTAGTTTTACATGCACTGCTTCTCTGACGATTTAACTGTGATAAATAACTTGTCTATTCTATGTATTGTGTTCAGTATGAATGAAGATGGCTGCTAGAAATCTACACAACATCAAAATGACTTACTGACAAAAAAGACTCAGGTCAGCCTATACAGTAAAACCTGTCTTAAGCAGCCACCCAAAAATAGACAGAACAAAGATCTTAATGACAGATAGTAGCTTAATGAAGGTCGAAAGTATTGCAGAATGCTCCCCATGGAGCTTTCTGCAATACTTTTGACCTGCATTAAGTGATTATTGGTCTTGAAAAACTATTTTTATCTTCTTTTTGAGTTGCCGCTTAAGACAGGTTTTACTATACATCTATATAGGGCTGATTTGAGCTTTAATTTGCCATCAGTAAAAAGGAGCCCAGTGTGCTTATTAGGACAAGTATGGTATGGACCTTTTGACTATATTGCACTCAAAGGGACAACATTTTCCAAAAAATATTTTTCATAGTGTTTATCAAAATAGCAAACAGTCACAACCGTGATCACACTGCACCTGAATGTCTGACTCAGTCTGCACTGCCTGTATTGACCTTCCTGTCAGGCAACAAACAACATGTAGTCTATGGAATTTTAGAATATTTTAGCCAGTATATGAGATTTTGCTACAGTAAAACCCGTCTTGAGCGGCCAATCAAAAAGTATTGCAGAATGCTCCAAGGGGGCATTCTGCAATACTTTTGACCTTCATTAAGCTACCATTTTCCATTAAGTCTTTTGCTTTGTCTATTTCTAATTGGCCGCTTAAGACAGGTTTTACTGTGCTTATACTGGTGAGCTGCCAAAGCTCAGACGAGCCTGTGCACATTGGCAGTCTTGCTTGCCAGAGCATTTGCGCTATGGAAGTAGAAGGCATTGATCAAAATTAAAATAGTTCTGCATGCAATAAGTACATGTACCATTATCTGATGAATTGGCCCTTTTACTGAATGTAAGCTTTAGTGATTAATTTTACAAACTCTACCTCCATTAAATGATATTAAATGTCTCTTACGAGATGAGTGTTAGGCAATTAAGAGAAGTGTACAGTAAAACCTGTCTAAAACAGTCACTCTCAAAAGACCAAAAATTGGTTTTCAAGGCCAATTATCGCTTAATGAAGGTCAAAAGTATTGCAGAATTCTACAATATTTTCGACCTTCATTAAGCTACCATTTGTCATTAAGATCTTCGTTTTGTTTATTATTCAGTGGCCGCTTAAGACATGTTTTACTGTATGTTCATGTTTTTTTTTAAAAAGGAAAATAATGCAAGCTAGAAATCTGATTTTAGATTTGGTTATATGAGAATGCTACATGTAGTTTGAGTGTTTTATAGATGCTTAGTCAGAGTTTCAGCAAAGAGTTTGATTTCTAGTCTTTGTTTTGAACCTTATTTCTTGTACTCAGGGATTTTCCTACCTGCTCCAATTTGGGGCCAATTGATTGAAATTAGATAAGTATGAATCACTAGAAAGCTTTTTTTAAGTACCAAATATAGCCCTTTAAGTGATATCTTAGTCTTATTAAGCAAGCACCTGCAAAAAAAAATCTACTTAATTTGGGAGCGCAGTGGCTCAGTGGTAGAGTGCTGGACTTGAGAGTGAGTGGTTGCGGGTTCAAGCCTCACCGGCTTCACTGCGTTGTGTCCTTGAGCAAGACACATTATTCCTTGCTTAGTACTGGTTCAACCCAGGAAGACCCGTCCTGACATAACTGAAAAATTGTTGACTGGGACATACAGAATCAAACCAAACAAAACAAAATCCACTTTAGACAGACGATTGCCAAAGTACAGATTTCACTTTAATAGCTAAATTTACCTTAATTTGCAATTTTTCTCTTAAAAATACATGATTTTCAAAAGGGAAATGGGCACATTTTTTGTCCCATATTTGAGCAAAGAATATTACTGGTATGAAAGGTGTGAGAGCATCGCATTTGTATTAATTGTTTAATATGTATTAAGACAAATGACTGAGGGTGTGTCCTAATAGGTATACTAAAACCGGTGTAAAACGGCCACTCAAAAATAAACAAAGTTAAGATCTTAATGACACATGTTAGCTTAATCATCGGAAGTCAAAGTATTGGAGAATGCTCCAAGGGGAGCATTGTGCAATACTTTTGACCTGCATTAAGCGATAATAAGTCTTGAAAACCAATTTTTTGTCTTTTTTAGAGTGGCCATTTTACACAGGTTTTACTGTACTTGAATGTGAATGGTTTGTTCCAATCTCAATATGAGTGTATAATGTGTCTCAATGTGTATTTGTATGTGAATAAGTGCTTGATTGTTTGGAGGCTTAACGTCTCAGTACAATATATGCGTGTGTAATAATTGTGTGTATAAATGTAATAACATTTTTATGTCAACTTATATTTTTTGTTGACTTTTTCCAGTATAAAAAGCAATTACCATATTTACCTTAAATATTGGGACATATATGCCAGAGCAAATAGTATTAACCGAGATCAGACCTCTCTGAGAGCAGTCTGATCTGAGTTAAAAAAATATTTGCCAGGGCTTACCCTGGCTCAGAATTTGTTGTAGCCATGGAAAAAGTTGGAGTCAAACGAAATTGTCTTTAGCCAGAAAGTAGTATTGCAACTTTTGTCATCTGCTGATAACCTTTGCAAACAGTTTGGACCCAGATCAGGCCCGACAAAATGTCGGGCCTGATCTGGATCCAAACTGTTTGACACACCCTGATGGTATAAAAAAAATCCAGCATTCAAAGAGTTTAATATGGCACAATAATAAAGTGTGAAGGAATAATAAAAGCAATATTGGAAAATCCAAAAGCTGAAAAAAAATTTTTTTTGCAGATATGTAATTTTTGAACCACCTAGAGTTTACTTTTAGACAGTGACTTATATTTGTAGCCACTCTACATTTTAGTAGCAAATGGCTGCAATGGCTAATGGCAGGTTGAGCCCTGTTTGCCATTCCATGGCTGACTTTTACATACCTCACCTGGTAGAGAAGATAAAGGTATCTGAATATTTAGGGTAATAGTAGGACTTACGATTTAAATGGGCCGCATCACAAGAAAATCTGCTGTCAGGGTTTTGCTATCAGTTAAAGACTCGAAAATGGCATGGTCACCAAGTCAGCAGTCTCATACCACTTGAAGGTCCACCAGCTAAATGTCATTTGAATGGCTTTCACTGGCATCGCAATAGTGGCTGCTAAGACATGGCGGATCCAGAGGGGGTGGGGGGAGGCAGGGGGTCTGGACTCCCCTGGAAATTCAAAAGGGGCCTTGGAAATACTGGTACGGAACCGCCTTGAGATGCAACTGGACCCTTCGACCTGATTGCTTCATGAGGGAGGTCTGTACAGCCCTCTGTGACTGTAAAATACATAGAAGACTATAAAAAAGTGGTCAGGACCAGTACATAAAAGTGACCAGGACCCTCCTGACAGAATTCCCAGATCCATGTGTGAGATGCTTACTGGGTAGCTGTAGGCAGCAAACAACTACGGGTTGATCAGGGATAGCAGACACAGGTTTTCTATTAATGTGACTCAAATTGTTTTGTTGTTTTTTGGTTTATGATAATTATCAAATGATGTAGTACACTAAATAACTGATCTAAGGTTGTTATAGACAGAACTTAATGGTTAATTTAACCCTTAAAGCACCACCAAGTATTTTCAGAATGTGTTGCCACCTTAACCCTTGTCATGCTGAACCCAGATTTATCCTTTTTTGAAAACACTGTAGATCAAGATCAGCTGGATTCTGGCGAAGCTATCTGATAGAGATCCACACTGTTTTCCACTCTTATTGAAGGTACAGGCTTACAACTGGAATGCTTCAGATTAACAGGATAAAAGAGAGGAGGATGGTTGTATGTAAAAAAAAATATAGTCAGCACGATAACAGTTTAATCAAATAAGGCTAGCACTAAACATTCTCAGGAATAGACTTGATAAAGCCCTGTCTGCTGTAGGACCTCTCTTTTTGCAAAGGATCCAACTTTTTCAGATTTTTTTTTTAGTTGTCGTCTGCTGACTTTCCAGAAATCTATTTAAAAAATTCTTTCATGTACACTATCAGAGTGTCAAACAGTTTGGATCAGCAGACGATAAGTTATTATATTGACATTATCTGAATCATATTTGAAATATAAAACTTTATCTACCATTAAAATATAGGGGATTTTGCAAAATTCTTGGGAGCTGAAGTCCTCACACTTTAAGGGTTAATTAAGATTGATTTAGCCACATGTAGATGGCTTTTGATTTATTTTTTTTACGTGTCTATTTTGATATCAATTGTTTGCAATAAATCTTAATATAAATGTCAAAACCTCCTTGTTTGTTTGGCTTATGACATTGCTTCTCACCTAAACCCTAATCCCACCAATATTTTTGTCCTCAAAATGCTGTCTGCATTTTATGTCTGCTGCATTAACAAAGTTCACTTCAGACTATGATTTATCATGGTGACAAACACTATGTACCCTGATCAGACTGCTTCTTTGGGAGTAGTCTCAGTTGAGTCCATATTGTTGGCAATATAGGCTACCTAATAACATAAACAGACCAGAGGAATAAACAACAAAAGCATGGCTGAAAGTTTTCAGGATTGTTCATGAATTCAGGATTTTGAGGCTGACTTTCTGTGGAAAGTCAGCCTCAAAATCCTGAATTTGGCAGATTCTAATAGTTTCTTTGGTTTATTTTCAGTTTATCTAAAGACAATTTGACTGTTTAAACTTAAGATTATTGATATTTATAGGCATGCTGCAAGTTTTAAGATATGATTTTCAAAAGTTCAGGATTTTGGAAATATTAACTTTCGCCCATTCATAACTCGAGACTGGTGGTCTAAGGATTAATCACCAGTTTGTTAATGATGAAAATTCCTGTCTCTTGCAGAGTATTAATGAACTTGTAAGGAGTGGGGCATACCCCTGGGGAATCACATCAAAGGACCATAACTCAAGGAAAATTCTTGGACAGTAACATGCTATGGATATGTACAATTACTATTATGAAAGGTTCTTCTAAACAAAAGTCGAGACTGGTGGTCTAAGGATTAATCACCAGTTTGTTAGATGAAAATTCCTGTCTTTTGCAGAGTATTACCAAACTTGTAAGGAGTGGGGAAGCCCCTGGGGAATCACATCAAAGGACCATTACTCGAGCAAAATTATTGGACAGTAACATGCTAGGGATAATGTACATTTACTCTTGATACGAAAGGTTCGTCTGATTTTTTTTAAAATTCATCAAGAAATTGCTGAGAATTTGTGCAGACAAGTTATACAGGATTAAGCAATACAGGGTTTATTAAAAGGTCATAACTCAAGGAAAAGTCATCTGACCATAACTTGTTAGGGAAATACCCATCTGTTGATACTGCAGGTTCTGATGAAATTTTGTTGAAATCTTACCTGAAGTTCTGAGAATCACATGGACAGGATTAACAGGATTAGTCAATATAAAATTTATCAATTGCCATAACTCCATGATAAGTATGCTGTGGGTATGCACATCAAATCAAGATACTAAAAAATCCAAAAAGCAGCTAGTATTTATGGAGCACAATGACTTAGTGGAAGGGTGTTATACTTGAGATTGATGGGTCCCTGGTTTAAAACTCAATAAGGTCAATGTGTTGAGCCATGAGCAAGACATTTTATCCGCAGCTGAAAAATTGTTGACTTTGATGTAAAGCATCGACATGAACAACACAAAACTCATGCACAAAGGATTTACAGGATAGGCAATAGGACCATAACTCCAAGAAAAATGATCAGACCTTAACATGCTGGTGATATGCACATCTATTTTGACATTGAAGGTTCCTGCAACTTATTTAGAAGTTATTTAGGATTACGGCAGACAAGATTTAAAATTTATCAAAGGGCCGTTACTCCAAGAAAAATTATATAACCATAAAATTCCTGCGCTGTGTGCTTTTCCTCTTGACACTGAACGTTCCAGTGAAGTTTCATTGAAATCCAGGTCAACAGTTACTGTGAATTTGCTCAGACAAGATTTAATACTATACAATTTTTGACTTCAATGAGGTAGAATGAGGATTTATCTACCCCAAAAAAGTGATATTCACTTAGGCTTGAAGACCGAGGTGAATATTACTTTTAAGGGAAGACAAAGTTGGCCAATCAGGAGACAGGATTTTCTCCAATCAATTAACAAAAGATTATGTCAAAGGGCTGTAACTCTAAGAAACATCTAACCATTAAATGCGAGCCATATGCCCATCTTCTCTTGATACGGGAGGTTTCCATGAAATTTCATGCAGCTGAGAATTTGCACAGACAAGATTTAATACAAGATTTTAAGTGAGTAAAGTTTTTATTTAACGAGGGTAACAACATCTTCAAAATACAACTGATCTTCCATGAGGCCCTCAGAGTAAGAGTAATATTATATAAATATTACATTCCCTGCGTGGGTGATAGTCGAAAATATCATCCCGAGGAATGTGATTATCAACCGAGGCGCAGCCGAGG
The DNA here is from genome assembly GCA_964019695.1 of Loripinus fragilis. Classification (NCBI taxonomy): domain Eukaryota; kingdom Metazoa; phylum Mollusca; class Bivalvia; order Lucinida; family Lucinidae; genus Loripinus; species Loripinus fragilis. Next base: position 32,373,592 of record OZ026516.1, read on the forward strand.
TTGATAATCATATTTCGAGGGATGATATTTTCGACTATCACCCTAGCAGGAAATGTAATATTTATTTTATTATACCGAACAGAACATTAGATCCCTTATTTTCTGAAGTACTTCTCTTACTCAATATACCTATCATGGTGAGGGGCGTTCCGAAGGGAAAATAATGAACAGCCTCTTATATATATATGCTTGAATGAAATTAAATCTTTCACAAAAATGGATAATCTGAATGCTCGACCTGATCACTGATGTTCCGTTTAACAAATTACGTCATTAAAGCTGATGACGTCAAACTTAATACTGAGCAGCGTCATTTTAAAGGAGATACTGCACATGAGGCTGTTTGATGCAAAATAGAAAATTTCGCCTATTCGGCTTAAATTTGGTCTCAACTTGTTGCTCTCGTCCTAACTAAGAAAACGAGTACCCACACTTTATGTTTCTGACCATAAACAGCGAAGTTATTTGGAGTTTAAAGTCGCCAAATCATGCGTCATGTCCGCCATTGCTGTTGAACGTCTCCTGACGTGAACGAACCGTGCGCGCATCGGCGTTGCGCATCATGTGACCGCCCTGATATTTTATAATATCACCCGCTGCTATGGCAAACAAGTGGCAGTATTCGCCGTCGCTGTAGCAACGGGTGATATTATAAAATATCAGTCGTTCGTCTATGGAAGTTTTGTATGGGGAATTCACGTGAGGTATAATAATCAGTATTATATACAGTATGTAAAAAAATATATATACAGAAAACAAAACAATATTTCAAATGACTCTGTAATGAAATATATGATGAAAATGCAAACAATAAAACAGGTCTAGTAGTATTGCAGACAGAAATAGGCCTTTTAATACAGGCAGCAAATCTACTAACCATATTTTGGCACACATAGGCAATTTCATGGTCTGGACTAGGTGAGCAGGTCATATAGGTCGAGCTAAGTAAAAATTTTGAGCATAAAATTGCAATTATTTTTGTATTCAATAGTTTGTGAACATGCTTTGGGTGCTCAAAAGAACCGTCTCATTTTCAATTACACGCTCTTATCTGGAAGCCTGAGCCGTCACTAACTGACACTACCGTCACTCACTGATACTACAACGGTATAGTCCAACCTGTATTAAGCAAGCACCTAAGGGATAGTCCAAATGTGTCTGCTTAAGACATGTGCTTGCTTACTACAGGTACTTTTCAATGTATACTCAAAACCAAAAGTAACTTTACACTGTTATTATATATACCTTTTCTGGTTATTGGTTAGTGGTATTTTAAATGTGTTTAACTCATATCAAAGTTAAATCAGTTATTCATATGGCAGTTGAATTTCATGTTTTGCTGTCATAACTGCAACCACTATACCCTAATAGAAAGACAAGGGGGCAAAATAAACTTTTCCAAAACGCATCACTTTTAAATTGTTACTGTAGATTTGCGATTTAAAATTTTTTTAACTTTAAAGAACCAGTCTGAAAGACAGGCTATTGAATTGTTATTTAAAAGTGAAATCAGCCTGGATCATCCTTCGAGTAACACAAATTAGAGTTGTGTTTTTACGTACATACACCTTTTTGTGAATTTTACAGTGCTTTCAATGGCATTTCCCATAAGAAATTGTCTGCCATTTTCTTCCTAACCGATGGGAATTTTTATCAGATTATCATGTCACATACTCGGGGCATTAGTTTTAACAAATCGCTAATTAAAAAATTCAAATGTCATCTGAGATAAAACTTTTAGCAGGGACTAAAGTTTACTATTGTTATCCCCCGACGAAGTCGGAGGGATATAGTTTTGGCGTCGTCCGTGCCTCCGTCCTTTCCGTCCGTCCGCATTTTTTGTCTGTCCGGAACCATATCTCAGTACCTATTGGTCAGATTTAATTCATTCTTGGTACAAATGATAAGTTCTATGGACTCTTGATATCCTATAAGTTTGGTCAAAATCGACCCCTTAACACTTGAGTTATTGCCCTTGTTTAAGTATAGGCAATTATAAGGCAAAACCTATATTAGCTTTTTTGTGTGATGATCTTCACATTTCATCAAAGCTATTATATTTAACAACTTCTCGCTATAGACCATGATTGCCAAGTGCCTGTAGATAAGAATGGCAGTGTCAAAGTTTTACCTCAGCCCCTTTGACCCCAGCTAAGGGGTCAAAGGTCAAATATTTAAATTTCGCAATAACTAAGGCAATTATTAATATTTTTTGCTGAAATTTTGCATGCAGGCAGAGCAGCAATAGATATGAAACATCAAACGGGATTTTAGTTTGAAGGCCTGATTCAGAGCCCCTTTGGTGGACTTAGGGGGTGGGGCCAAGGCCAAAATTAAACTTTTTCAGAATATGGTCATGTTGCATATCAAATTAAAGCTGACGATGCTGGCAGCAACATGGTAGCAAATATTTTGCCCACAGACACACCCTCGACCCAGGGGGTGGGGTCAAAAGGTCAAACTATATATTTTTCTGAATGTAGTCATGTTGCATATCAAATTAAAGCTGACGACACTGGCAGCAACATGGTAGCAAATATTTTGCCCACAGACACACCCTTGACCCAAGGGGTGGGGTCAAAAGGTCAAACTATATCTTTTACTGAAAGTAGTCATGTTGCATATCAAATTAAAGGGAATTGAGCAAAGAGCACCATAAAAGCAAGTGTGCTGTCATTACACACACCAACGACCCCTGGGGTGGGGTCAAAGGGTCATTTTTGTTCTTTTCTCAAAGTGGTCATGTTGCATATCAAAGTAAAGTGGAAGAAGTGTAGACCTACATGCAAGGTAACACTTTGAATTTACAAACAATCTTGACCTCTGAGGTTGGGTTTAAAGGTCAGATATTAAAATTGCGCAGATGTAAGTATATTTTTTATTGAACTAAGCACTAAAACATACTTGACAGGCGTTTGTTATGATCTGAATGATACTGTAGGTGAACTAAGGGTTAGATAAAGGGGATTTATGTTATGTGATTTACATGTTTCTCTCAAATAACCCTTCGTCGGGGGATATAAATTCGTCGAATTTGCCTTGTTTTAATTCAAAGGGAGATAATTTCAAAGTGAACCAACTTTAAGATGCTGCCAAAAATGAACTATATGTCAGAGAGAATTTGTCTTGCAGTATTTTTAATGGTTTGTTTGTTTGATTTGATTCTTAATGTCCACTCAACAATCTTTCAGTTATGCGGGACGGGTCTTCCTGGGTTGAACCAGTACTAAGCTAGGATAAATGTGTCTTGCTTAAGGACACAACGCAGTGATGCCGGTGAGGCTCGAACCCGCGGCCCTTCGGTCTCGAGTCAAGCACTCTACCACTGAGCCACTGCGCTCCCGTATTTTTAATGGGCAATCGATGGCCCTTAAAATAATGTGTTCGAACCCTAGGTTACTTTAGATTTTGTTCAGAAATGCTGATTTTGCGTTTTTTAATGAAAGCACAGATAACTCAAAAGAAGATTAATTTACCTAAGTTGTTTTTCGTGAATTAAGTTAGGGCGGGTAGCAACAACTCATTGCAATATTTAATTTGGTTAAAATCAAAAACTGTTAAGATATATTTGGTAGTTCAAAGTGTAGTTACTTTTGGTTTTGAGTATATTTGCCTTTTGCAGGAACTGAATATATGCTTGCTTAATACAGGTTAATTGTTGAATACATTTGGCCACTAAAACAGGGTTTACTGTACCTTGAATACTTCATGCATCAGAGCTCATGCAGAGATAAGAAAATACAGATAAATTGCGGTAAATGTTCTAAATTTTGAACACTAATATTCGAACACTTTCCTCTTTTTGTTCCCCTGGCAGCATTGTTTTTCAACCAATCAAAATAGTTTGAACAATCTTGGTAGAGAACTTTTATATCAAATTAGTTTCAAATCAGCTCTGACAGAAATTTGATAAGATTTTTTAAAGTTTTTCCTATATCATGCATTGGGATCTCCACCAATTCCATGTAATCAAACCTCAGATGTACAACGAGGGTCTACTTTGATCACATGATAATAACATCATAGAAACCATGCCAACACAATAACAACAGCGAAATAGACGGTTACAGCATGTCATGATAAACATTGTAGAATGGAAGATGCTATGTTAATTTATTATGGAAAAATGAAAACTTCATTTAAACTGTTGATAAAACTATTTGGGTTGCCAGAATTAACATTTTAACTAAGCTGGCTACACATGATACCCAACTATTTTTCCTTACACCAGTTCTGGCTAACAAAACTCACCATTTGCATATATTCAACTAGCCTTACATACATCTGATGCCCGATATGAATAAGATGAGAAGTTCTGAATGATATACAGTAATACATTGAAAATTCAAACTCCCACTACTTCAAAATACTAGCTAATTTGAAATAAATTTCAGACACAATAGATTCAGATAATAGGGCCTATTTATGATCTATTTTAAATACTATCAATAAAAACACATGTTTTGTGTGCGTAAAAGAAACCTCGCACTGAGACATTTCTGTTCGCACACAAAATGTATGTTTGACAGGGAAGAAAACTGATAATATGGTAATCAGTTTTGGGGAGTATATATTCTTATGTCTACCTCCCTATAATTGGAACTTTCAATACTTCGAAATAAAATGTCTAGTCCCTAGGACTTCGAATTTTTGAGATTAGACTAGTTAGGAAAAGCTACCCCCACCCCCTGGTGGCCATGTTTTTCAACCCATCAAAATAATTTGATAGAATTCAGAAATAACCGTCTGATCTGTACAAGCCTCCAGATAACAAACATTTTCTTACTTCTCAACTAAAACTGAAGTTGTGTGTACTCAAAAGAACTTGATGAGATGGCTCTATGGAGCACCCAAAACACAATAGTTGAACTTACAGATTAGTTTGTGTTTGACATCCATCCAACAGCCAAGGTCATATGGGGATGGGGCCATGGCTTAAAGTCTCATCCGACAGACTGGAGGCAGGGGATCAAACTCACAACCCCTTGTTTACAATGTGAGTGGTTTATCCACTACACCACAGCCACTCCTAAACATACCAATTAGAAAATTATCACAACTATAAACGCAAAAAGTTTGCTTTTCTAGTTCAATAGCTGAATGAAAAGTACATGTAACATCAATCAGGGTATTATCGGACAGCAGTAGTTGTCAGACAATCTCAATCATTGATTCCCGGCTCCTTATATATCTCTGGATCACAGTGATGGCAGCTGGATACCAGTCACTATTTCCGCCAACAGCAGCTACCCAGTGAAAAAAATCACTTCCGGTTGAAATTAATATTTTCAACTTGTGTTAAAACATCTTTCTGAATGTCCTTTGAGAGATTAGTTTTCATAGAAGAGGGTCTCAATGGGGTACCTCTGAAATCACTAATCAGTAAAAATTTTGACCCAAAAATCCCTTACCGGTAAAAAATCAGTAATCAGTAAAATTTAGGCCCAAAAATCAGTATCGGTAAAAATTAGGCCAAAAATCAGTAACATGGGTGAAAGTTCAAAATTTCCAAAACCCTGAACTTTAGAAGATCAAATCTTAAAACATGCAGTATGCCTATAAGTATCAACAATTTCAAGTTTAAATGGTCAATTGTTTTAGATAAACTTAAATTAAATCAAAGAAGCCATAAGAATCTGCCTAATTCAGGATTTTGAGGCTGACTTTCTGTGGAGTCAGCCTCAAAATCCTGAATTCAGGAATAATCCTGAAAGCTTTTACTAAGCTGAGTTATCAGTAATAGTTTACTGTAAAAACTAAGTGGAATAACTTTTTCATCAAATTCAATAACCGTCAAAATGTGTCATTCCGCTATTTAGTATTTTTTTTTCGCACCAAAATCATTAATCATTAAATTTTTTAGGCCGAAATTCGCTTACCACTAGCACCTCTCAATCACCTATTCGGTAAAATTAACCCTTAAAATTCCCTGTTAAATTTTAGGGCCAAAATTCGCTTATCGTTAAATTTTAGGGCCATAACTTGTTTATCAGTTAACCCCATTGACACCCTCATAGAAGTGTTTACACATATTCAGCAGCCCTGTATGAATTGACCAATGTAATCTAGAGTAGATTGCTGGAATTTGTGTATTGGAATCATGAGTGAACCTAAGGAACCCAATCACAGCAGTTATCGGACTGCGTAAGATTCTTATATCTGCATGGGTATGTCTCTATTCAGTGAATACTTCATGCATGCAGATATATATTTTTCACACCAGTTTAAAATGGAATTCTGTGTATTTCGACAAAATTACTCTTATTTCTGATAAATTCCAAGTCTAAAAGAAGCATTAAATAAAAAATATTCATTCTGAACTGTTTAAGTTGCTTAACTGCTGTTTTTTATAAAACATATTTTTTTGTCCCATAACTACCGTATAAGTCCGATAATTACCCTATTTGGGTCTCCTTAAAAGCATACTGCTACTCACAGATTACAAAGGAAACACAATTCAAGCTGTACTGACAAGTTGCGGCTTTCTCTAAATTATTGGGAGGTATCATTTCATTGAGGCAGTATAAGTTATTGTTAGAAAGGTGAAAACCTGTTTTTTGTCCGATATTACCACGACTGACGACCGGAATTAATTTTCTATTGAAAGTAAATCCTATACTGGAAGGATGGTCCAGGGTTCTCTGAGCTATCTGAAAGCACCACTATTATTGGGGTTTGTCATATTGACATTACTTGTCCCTTGGTTCCATTGGTTTTGTCCTTGATTACCTATTCCTTGGTTCCATTGGTTTTGCCCTTGATTACCTATTCCTTGGTTCCATTGGTTTTGCCCTTGATTACCTATTCCTTGATTCCATTGGTTTTGCCCTTGATTACCTATTCCTTGATTCCATTGGTTTTGCCCTTGATTCCATTGGTTTTGCCCTTGATTACCTATTCCTTGATTCCATTGGTTTTGCCCTTGATTCCATATTCCTGGATTCCACTGGTTTTGCCCTTGGTTCCGTTGGTTTTGCCCTTGATTCCATATTCCTTGGTTTCCTCTGCTTTGCTGTTGATTCCACATTCCTTGGTTGTCTTTTTTTTCCTGTTGAATCCATATTCTTTCGTTCTCTTTGCTTTGCTGTTCATTCCATATTTCTTGGTTTGGGTTCCCTCTGTTTTGCTGTTGATTACACATTCCTTGGCTGCCTTTGTTTTGTTGTTGATTCCAGGTGCTTTCATTCCCTTTGTTATGTTGATTCCATAATCCTTGGTTCGTCTTGCTTTGCTGGTGATTCCACATTCCTCGACTGCCTTTGTTTTGTTGTTGATTACATATTCTTTCATTCTCCAAGCTTTGCTGTTTGTTCCATATCTCTTGGTTCCCTTTATTATGCTTTTTATTCCATTTTCCTTGACTTCCTTTGTTTTGCTGTTGATTCCCTTTTCCTTGGTTTTTCTGTTGATTCCCTGTTCCTTGGTTTCCTTTGTTTTGCTGCTGATTCCCTTTTTCATGATTTCCTTTGTTTTGCTGCTGATTCGCTTTTTCTTGATTTCCTTGGTTTTGCTGTTGAATTTCTTTTCCCTCATGTCCTTTGTTTTGCTGCTGATTCTCTTTTACTTGATTTCCATTGTTTTGCTGCTGATTCCCTTTTCCTTGGTTTCCTTTGTTTTGCTGTTGATTCCCTTTTCCTTGATTTCCTTGGTTTTGCTGTTGATTACCAGCAGTTTCAGTTTGAACTGGTTTTCCCAATACAAGTTTATCTTCCCATGCTTCTTCCTTGTCAATCCATGGAGTTTTGCCTGGTTTATATACATAGCGTTTGGGTGTGCCACACTCTAAACAGGTTACTACTGTATGTTTCTCTCGCTTTCCTGAAGCATACATATATACACATTATTACTTGAGTAACTTGATCTGATGGATCGGATCACGTCGAGTGGCTGCGCCAGGAACGATCGGATCACACGAGACGAAGTCGAGTGTGATCCAGTAGTTCCTGGCGCAGCCACGAGACGTGATCCGACCCATCAGATCAAGTTACTCAAGTAATAATGTTTTTATTATATACCTACATAACACAACAAAACTCATTTCAGTTTTAGCAGTTGATACCATGTGACGTGACGTTGCGATGCCGTTACGTTACGGTAGCAAATAACGTCGCGCCAAATGTTTGATGACGTCACATTGTGTAAGCATGTTACGACAGAGGCAGAAAATGCATTTATCGTGTTTAATTACTATCCTTTAATACGAGAAATAAATAAATAGAGGCTAATCGCCTAAACGTCAGATAGAAATGTGATTTTAGTGATTAATTATGCTATGGCTAAGATTGCGAGTCAGATTAAGAGTTCGCCGCCAGGTGCTGGCTTTTATCTTGTGAGTTGGGTAAAGCATGGAGGATGGTGATACGGAAAAATATCACCCGAGTAGCGTGATACAAGATTTTGTATTTTCAAGTCGGAAAACTAGTTGTATCAGATGTATTTCATTGCAGGTATATAATAAAGGGCTAGATAATATTGAAGTACAATTTTTAAAGAAAACATTAGTACATGTACATTTCACCGGACTTTATTTGTATCTGCAATTTTTCACACCTTACTGTGATATCAATAGACTAAACAAGGTTTTTTTAAGATGCCATTTTAACAATTTAGACAGGACAGCTTAATCAATATTAACCTTTAAAGCGCCAATCACAACTGCAGCAGACGACAAATTTTGCAACATCTTTCCTAATTTTTTTTTAAAAAAGGCATGATATTTCATGAGAATCATCTGCCAGCAGACGATTCTCATGAAATGCCATTCCCTATTTTTTTTTATGTTTGACAAAGCAACAAAATTTGAAATTATTGTCTGCTGCAAATTATAGGAGACGCTTTATGGGTAAACAGGTACATGTAGTAGGTAAAAACCAACATTATACAAAAAAACGAGGAGAAAATGGGAGCTATGAATGATAGGCAAAAAAAAACGGACACCACAACACACAGAGGAAAAACAAGAGCCACAATGTAAAAGTAATCTCAATTAAAGACACCATTAACAAATTAAAGATTGTCACATAATAGTGTGACCACTAATCCAGTGTCATTTACCTGTATGCAACAAAGCGGTGAAGTCACTTGAACATGTAACCATCAAATTCACCACACAGAGATATCATGAGCATTATGCATGACCTTAATTGGCAGGGGATTTTAAAAGGTATTTCTTTGATTGGGACAGGCGAATCTGATTGAAAAAAAAAATGTTTTTGAAAAATAAAAATTGGAAAAATGGGATAGTGCTTTCATGCACAACTGTTGATGCCTTGTGGTCACCTGACCTCTTGGCTCTCATTTGTGGTGTCTAATTGTGACATTGTCACTTTCCCATAGGTATCCTGGGTCAGGTGTGGTGCTTGATTGTATGGATTCCTGATCTTTGCCCTCTTTATTACTTTGCAATAAGTCATAGTGATATAAAACTGCAGGCGTGCATCACGAAATATTTTCAATGCAAAGACAATCCATAAATCAAAGGACATGATTCAGTTAAAATAATTATAAATTAAATGCAGTTATTGTCTCAAACTAGATAAAAAATAAATTTAACAATTGAAAATCCTTTATTTGGTCCTGGTTTGTTTGCAGGAGCCCTTCTAAGGAAAAAGTTAAGTCCTGAAAAAAAAAATGTTTATGGATGTGGGTTTTTTTCATGAAAACATTGCTCACAAAAATAATGTGTGGCATTTAAAAGCTTATAAACTGATGCCAATTTGTTTTGAGAGATTCAAGAAAAGCTACTACTGGTATTTCAGTGGAAGGAGGAGAATGACCAAAGAAATTATTTCATGATCTATCTCCATAAAAGTATGGGACTGGGCCGGGATCAAAATTGCAGCTGCAGGATCAGCAGCCGGACTCACTACCGACTGCGCTACGAGGCCTGGTCCATTGTGAATAGCATTACCTAATTTATACACAAGGTTACCATATTGGAACTAATCAGCATGCTGAGCATGTAACTATTTCACAATTTTATACCCTCGTAGGAAAACAGTGTAGATCCAGATCAGCTGGCTTCATCAGAAGCCAGAGCTGATCAGCCATCCACCCATCAATCCATAATAATAATGAAAAAAATCCACCACTGGATTGACTGGAACCAAAAGTTCATATAGTGAAAAAGACCCTTAAAGTATCAGGACTTTAGTTAAGAGTGTGTAACGAAAATTTAATTCTCTTATTTCTCAACCAAAACATATGTTGTGGGTACTCAAAAGAACCGTCTAAATGAGACGGTTCTTTTGAGCATCCAAAACTGATGTTAAAATTGATGGGTAAGAAAATATTTACAATTTTACGCTAAAATTTTTTGTTTATCTAAACCTGTGATTATTGAGGGTGTGCTTACTGGAGCATGTGCCCTTAATAGGTGGAATATGGTAGGTTACTTACTTTTAGTTCTGACCATGGATGTGACACCAGGAATCAACAGCACACAGCATCGCTTACACATGCTTCTCTTCAAGTTCGGATGCCTAAAATGATAATACAAAACCTTCAGATCATAAGAGGGGTTATTTTTGTTATTTCCCAACCAAAACATATGTTGAGGATACTCAAAAAAACATCTCAATTTGTCGGTTCTTTTGAGCACATGCAGCATCTTTTTAACCCTTCACCTCATAGCTATGCGTTTTTAACACTTTTGCAAACAGAGCAGATCCAGATCAGGCAGCTCTTAGCTGCCTGAACAGGGTCTACTCAGGGGCTTATGGAAATATGATGAGATATGACCCTACACTAGGAACTGACAAGTAATTTCTTTGTTCTATGTACAAATGTGAAAGGTTATTTATATAATTGTTCATAGTGGGTGGAGCTTAGCATGAATATTTATGAAGGAAGGATAAGAAATTAATCACAATTTATGCTTAAAATGCTTGTCTATACCATATTCAACACAAAAGGCGCAGTGTGTGCATAACTTTTTACAGATTCTATGCCTTCTTCATTTGTACTCTAGTCTCTTTTCCTCTTGGTGTCATAGGTTGGTATGTGATTAGACTTATAAATATATATACTGATATCTTTAAACTACATTAACTCTTTTCTCTAAAATACTTTATTTTTCTTGGAAAGGATATACACCATTTTGGGAAGTTAAAACTTTTGCTCATTTTTTAATTGGGAAGGGGCCAATCTCCGGCCCCAAATCAGGCTTAGGAAAATCCCTGGAATGTTACATGTACCAACAATTATTCAAGGACAGAATTATATCATAATTTGAAATTTGTAACCTTTCACCTTTTAAAATAGATCTTATTTTTCAACCAAAACACATGTTGAACCCCAAAAAAAACCTCAATGAGACTGCTGTTTTGAGTGCTCAAAACACATCTTAAAACTTATAGATAAGAAAAAATTTCACAATTTCATGCTCAAAAAGTTTGTTCACAAGATTGTGAGGCAATAGGTTTCCTAAGAAAATCTGGTAGGGATCCCCTAGAGGGGCAATTGGACCCTAGGGTCCAATAGCTTCTCGAGGGAGGTCAGTACAGCCCTCTGTGAAATACATTGATGACTAAAAAAATAAAGTAAAATAAAAAAAACACTGTCATTATCCCCCATGTCAAGTTCTAATGATGTAAAATGGTTAAGAGTTCACAGGTTTAGATAAACAAAAATTTCAGCCTAAAATTGTAAATATTTCCTTACCCATAATTTTTAGCATATGTTTTGGGTGCTCATAAGAACCGTCTCATTGAGACGGTTCTTTTGAGTACCCACAACATATGTTTTGGTTGAAAAATAAGAAAGTTATTTTTCTGTTACACACTCTTAAGTAAAGTCTTGGAGTTTTAGTTGTCTGAATATTCAGGGCAAATGAGATAACTCTGTAATTTTTTTTTGTTGGAAAAAAATAAACATACAATTTTAGACAATTTCTTCTTGTGATGCTCTTGAGTGTGTAGACATAGAATCGACAGAGAGCAACATTTCCAGGACTCTTCTTCATACTTTCATGGGCAACCTAAAACATAAATGTTTTCTACAAATACAAGATATTTTTAAAATAGAATTGACCTTAAAATAGGATAGAATGTGAAAATTACATGTAATTGTTCATAGTCAGCTTTTGGCTCCAATGAGTTTTACCATAAGTATGATATTTCTTTCAATTAACAAATCCAATCTAATAAGTGCATTATTACTCTTACATTTAGCACACATGGAGTTCTTTTTGAGTTATGAACGATATAACAGCTTTTTGGCTCCAGCTAGCCCAGTAGTGCAATTTCATAAAAATCATTATAAATACAGATTTATTGTGTCTATGAAAAGCAGTGTGAATCCTGATGAAATCAAAGAAGGGCAACAAGGGTATAAAATTTTGAAAAAGTTATAATGCACACAGTGCACTTATTAGGTCAAATAGGGTATATATGACCAAGTTTATATCATTTGAGCCTTGACATGTGATTCCCAAAAAGGTGGCATTTTGACAAGTGTAGCCTCAGACGAGCCTGTACAGCCTCTTTTTAGCTTAGAAACTCCAAATGATGTTCTGTCAGTAGCCTAAGAGTCATAGAATACAAAATGTATTCAAGCGACTAGCAAAGGCTCTGATCAGACTGCGCATATGCCCAGGCTGGTCTGAGCCTTTGCTGGTTGCACATACCACATTGTTGGAAATCTCATGCTATGGCTTGATATCATTTTAAAAACTATGTTTCTCTTCGTCCAAAATCCACTTTTGTGTGAAACATTTGCATGGCTTTCTCTTGCCCCGCTTTATTTAGTTTCAGCCAGCTCAAACACAATCAAGTATTACACAGGCAAGAGAGAAACCTGATCATGGTCCATGATTATTTTATTAACTGAAGAGAATGTCTCAGTTATGCGTTTTTGTGTCTCTGCTGGGCATATTTTCTGACATTTCAAAAAAATATTCATAAAAGCAAGCTGTGCATCCCTTCAAACAGTAAGTAGAGAATCAATACCTTGAGAATCATTGAAGGGCTCTGTGGGCATTCATCAGACTGTTTAACCTAGGGACTGGCGAAAATATTTAGAGGGAGCTAGAAAAAAAATTGTTTTAACTCTTTAAATGCAAGTGCTGTTTGCCGGTAAGTTTTGCAAACAATGTGGATCCAAATCAGGCCAAATAGTCGTGCCTTATCTGAATTCGGATCTGAACAGACACTTTGATATTCATAAAATACTTTGTTGAAAATGTTATTTTATCTATCAGCAGCATGTAAAATTTTTAAGCAAGCAATGAGTTAATTGATATTCCAGGCAACTGTAAGATAGAGGTTTAGCTCAATTTTCAGTGAAAAAAAATTCAGAACAAAAATTGGCTAAGGAAAACAATATATCTCCTCTTACATCATTTACATAGTAAGGGCAGATCTATAAATTACCAAATTTGTGAGTCTGAATTAGTGGGGCTATGAATATTGATATCATAAAAAATTATGGGATACGAAATGAATTGCCATTATTGGTCATAATCCTTTGAGTCCAAGGATACTCTGAGCAGTTTTTTTGCCTATGCTTCAGTGCTTGTATAGACTATCTAAGGTTTGATATGTTTCTGGAAGTTGACACCAGAAATAATCAGATTCGCAACTGGCATAAATGAGCTGACAATTAATTATACTTTAAGTTTTACTAAATATTGAAATTGTACCTCGATTTCAGAGATATCGCTATGTGACTTCAATGTAATTAACCGTTGTTGGAAACCCAGCCTTGGTCAGTAGCAGAGTACTTTTTCCCAAGTCAAAGCGCTCTGAATCAGTCAATACAAATGTCACAGGGTCTAGGTATACATAACAGTCACTTCTACAGCCTTGTGGTAGAATCTGGCTTTTACAATGATGTGGTAGAATGCTTTCCTGTAGATCCAGTGACCTTGGTTGGATTCCTGGCTGGGACAGGTAGAAATTTTGGCTGTGTGACAATGGCGCCCACTGTAAATAATCCACCCGATGATCATTCTGTGCATAAATATTATCTCCCTTGGTCTCATGTCATGTTATTCCTGTATCAAGAGATTCAGGGATGAATTTCAAATTGGAGAGGGTAAATGTCACAGGGTCAAGGTATATAACACACTTCAGTTCTAGTTCATATAAAGTTTGTGCTTTTATAGCGACATGGTAGAGTGACCTGGGTTCCATTCCCGACTGGGACAGGTTGAAATATTTTTGCTCTTAGACTCAAAGAAAGTAGGTGGTGGTGATGTTGGACTGCCCAGGTAGCTCAGGTGGTAAGGGTACCTATCACTAGGGGAGGGAGGAGGGGGACAGCTGTTGTTATTTACTTTCTGATGAACCCCTTAGTGCTTGTGATGTAATCACTCAGTAAGAGGCCAATCCTGTGTTCCTTGAACACTTAATTCTTCAAACTAAGGAAGATTTCTGTACTTATACATTGTTCTCCAGTTTGGTAGAACAGTTGTGTGAGTCATAGAGTGACTGGACACTTCATTTTTCAGCCATATAGGTAGTCGTGGCATGTGTCACATGACTTACACCTGGTGCGCCTTTAGTCATACACACACAAAATGGCGACACAGCTTGAGAAACCGCTGCATTTATAGATATCTTGAAGAGCGTACTTCATTTTTAATATCGCTTATTAGTACATTATGGTAATAACAATCGAAGAAACATATATGAAGTGCTGCTAAATGCTATGTTTCTGCAATGTTTAAATTAATCCTATTGAGTTATGACCGTGTACATATCGGCTGCGATTTTATGAAAGTTGCGGAAATCGTCAAAAATGGCTTCAACAATACCTCTTTCACTGCGACGAAAAAAGCTTCAAACATGGCTATGTCTGTGTCTGGATTTATCAATATTCACGAACTAAAGATGTCATATGATTCATAATTCAGAGCTCTCACTAACTGACGATTTGCAGTTCTGAACTCCCATTTTTGGTGCTGGGACTCCTATTTTTTTGAAGGAGGCTATATTCTTTTGCATTGTGGGACTCCCACTTTTTGGCAAAGAGGGTTTTGGGACTCCTGTTTTCAAAACCCTAGTGAGAGCTCTGTAATTATTGTTATTATACTATTTAGGTATTTTAAAATGTGTTAAAAGTTTTAGTAAACAATAGATAAATTACACTGTGAATTCCAAAACTGCGGTAAAAGCAAATTGTGTAGATAAATGATATTGATTTACCTGTGTAAGATGCCCGACAGAGTAATTAGAGTTGAGTATATTGGTATTTCATTTTCTTATATACCTATAACTGATACGACTTTAGAACTGTCGGTTTTCTGGCCATCTGATACAGAAAGCCGGATCAACGAACTGAGGTTTTCTGAATCCATATCACTATCCTTTAAAACGAGGCTAACGTCGGTTACCTGCTTTGCGGCGACGTTACGTAAAGCAGGGATTTTTTTAGCAATTTTGGGAAGGGGCCCTAGGGCCTTTCAGATTGGGAAAATTAGCGCGGTAAACCACTAAATTGGGAAATTTTCTGAACAAACAAGAACAGCATTTTTCGGTCAGTTTAAAAACAAATTAGCTATTACACATACTATTGCCATTAAATTGAAGGAAAATAGGATGCAATTCTAGTAGATTGTCATTATGTAGCGTGTGTGTGAGTGTGTGTGTGTCACTGTGTGTGTGTCACTGTGTGTGTGTGTGTGTGTGTGTGTGTGTGTGTGTGTGTGTGTGTGTGTGTGTGTGTGTGTGTGTGTGTGTGTGTGTGTGTGTGTGTGTGTGTGTGTGTGTGTGTGTGTGTGTGTGTGTGTGTGTGTGTGTGTGTGTGTGTGTGTGTGTGTGTGTGTGTGTGTGTGTGTGTGTGTGTGTGTGTGTGTGTGTGTGTGAATTCAAAAAAATTTTTTTTTTTTTTTTTTTTTTTTTTTTTTTTTTTTGAGATTGGGATTTTTTTTTCAAATTGGGAAAAAAGTCACCTAAATCTCATTGGGAAAGGGGCCGAATTTCGGCCCCTGGGGACACCAAAAAAAATCCCTGTAAAGTTAATTTGCAAGCATGGAACCAGAGACAGAGAACATGTTGACGTGACGTCAAGAAACGTAACGTTATGGCAAACGTTCCCGCAATTTTTCGGGATTAAATACCAAAATAGGTTTTAAATTCAGAAAGAATGTCAGAAAAAAGGCATATAATAAACACATTATCATAATAGCGAACGCGTCTCAGGTGATCCATGGTATGACCTCATCCACTCAGCGGGATACAGTACGCCAGATCAAGTTACTATTATGATAATGTGTATGGAGTTTCTAGTCACTCTTATATAGGTCACTGTGTGAGTAGCTTCTGTCTATCCAACTCATACACGTCACACTCACAGATATAGTGATCAACCGCAGCTTCACAGTGGAGACTCTTGCAAACCTATTTTATGCCTGTATTCATTTAAAGTATACCAAGCCTCAACAGAGAAATTACATTTTTTTTCTTCTATGAAGGGGACCAACAGTATTTAGCCTTTTGCGAAAGCCTTTACTTGTATCGATCATATTTAGCCGCAGCAGTACAAAGAGTATAACTATTATTAATTGACAATCATGCCCACAGAGTGAAAATTTCTCTTAACCTGATATAGATAGTTGATACGTTGATAATTATCAGCTTGAGGAATTCTCAGTTTATGTTTTTTCGCCATCGTTCAGCCGTTGTAAATTTCACAAATCGGGGTAATTTCACAGTAAAGGTATACTCTTCTGCGGACTGGTAGTGTTGTGGCGGAATATCACGGCGGGTGCTCTCGGATATACTTTAATATAGTGGACCTATGTGGAATCCTGCCTTATAAGAGGATGTATCCATACAAATGTGGTATCAAAATAAACTTTGACGTCTTAACTACACAGAAAGACCAATAATAATAGCTATATCCTCGTATAAAGTGATTATCGAGGCCTTTAAACTTCATAAGGGTCAACGCAATTTTCGCTTCATCGCGCATCAGTGTACATGATCATTTCCAACACTCGTGCAAGCCTCTGGGATTATTGACTTTGGAAATTCGATCTTGGAACGATTGGGCAATGATTATAAATGATACCCATTCCGTGTTTTCTGCAATAAAAAGGTTCTCACAGCATAAAATGCACAAATCCTTCACTCCGGTGAATCTTGTTGACAAGTCGGCCATTTTGGTAGAAAAGTAGATAAAAAGCGCCTGGATAACGCTTGCTATTGTCGCGAACTCCCCAGTATCTCTCACAAGATTAAAGGTTGCCGAGTCATAGAGGGGCATCGATAACAGAAATGCCTTTCATTCCGTATAAGTTACATTGACGGAAAAAAAACGCATTTTGATATAAAAACATTGTATTCTTAAGAAATGTGGAATCATTTCTATATAGAGATGCAACCAGATTTTTGGCAAAGGCTGAATAACTGTTTTCTCAAGAAATGTGGATGCATTTCTATCTAGAGATGTGACCAGAATTTTGGCCCAGACTGCATGATTGTTTTCTTAAGAAATGTGGAATCGTTTCTATATAGGGATGTAACCAGATTTTGGCCAAGACTGAATAATTGTTTTCTCAAGAAATGTGGAAGCATATCTATATAGGAATGATTCCACATTTCCTAAGAAAACAATTATTCAGTCTGGACCAAAAATCTGGTTGCATCTCTATATAGAGATGATTCCACATTTCTTAAGAAAACAATGTTTTCATATAAAATGCGTTTTATTCCGTCAATGTAACCAATACGGAATAAACAGCATTTCTGTTATAGATGCCTGTCTATGGATACATCTTCAAGAAGACGAATAAGTGTTGGGGAGTTTTACAGCATAACTCCCCAAGACATGATCGATGTATTAAAGACGCTTGCATTTTCATTGCGAAATTGAAATGGCCGACATCAACCGTGAAAAAACACTGACCCTTGCCTGATTTAACTGATCATTACAAACGATATTTGGACCCAGGCGTATTGATTGTAGTATAAAAATGGAGATGAGATACAGTTGTATATAATTCGACCACTCAAGTGTGGACACATCCTCTTATATGGCAGGATTCCACATAGGTCCACTATATTAAAGTATTTCCGGTGCTCTCGGGGGGGGGGGGGGGGGGGGGGGGGGGGGGGGGGGTGACTTCCTTTACACCGTGCTGTAGGCTTTGATGCAACTAAGAATTTGAGCTGAATTTGCAATTGATAACTGGTCTATCAGAACTTATGTGGAAAGATAGCCCTGTGTTTATAAAAGTAAGAGTTATCTTATTCACAGTATCTCGGAGTCGGACCCCTAGACTAGGAGTCTCTTCGTCCGGTACCAGACCCCTAGACTAAGAGTCTCAGAGTACAGTACCGAGCCTCGAGCCTCGCCTACAAGGAATGGTTCGGGGTCCAGTAGCATGTACAACAATTAATGTGTATTATAGCGCGAAGATTTGGCACCAGTAAAATGCATTTAAGCCCCCCGGTGGCTTAGGCTGCTGTCCATTCTAAGGCAGTGGTTCTGTTGTTGATGACTTTTTGTTTATTGTTACTCCCATTGTGGGAGTCTGTAATTGTTCTATGTTTTGTTGTACGTAACTTTATGTCCATTCTAGCATTGCAATCATCTTGATGGGGAAGAGAGGGTTTCGGGTCGTTTCGGCCGTGAGTCGTTTCGGACATGAGTCGTTTCGGCCGTGGGTCGTTTCGGCTGGGTCGTTTCGGCCTGGGTTGTTTCGGCCTGATTTTAGGGTGGGTCATTTCGGCCTAATTTGGTGGGTCGTTTCGGCCCAATAACCCCCCCCCCCCCCAAATATTTTATATAACTCGTGATATTGTGTTCTTTTTTATGAAGTCTCTTACTAGCCTGTGCAGCGCTTCAGTCTCGAAAGAACCCAGCAGTCACTTCTTAAACATGTACAGTTGAAAATAAACCCAAACTATATATTGTCTAATGGGGCTAGCTCAATTTTTGGCGGTCCCTAGGTTTACGGAAAAGAAGCATTAATATAATAAGGGGTACTAACTTCTAGGGGTATAATACTTAAATTGTAGTTTGGTTTCTTGTACCTCCTGCAACAAAACCAATTTGAGTGTAACCACAATTAGCATTAGATGTAAATTAAGTCACGATGATTAGCATATATGAACCAGAAAATGCAAGATGCCAAAAAATCTTCAATCACCATGCATACATTTAAAGACCGATACGCTGTATCCATGATGGTTCGAAGTAGTTATTTTTTTATTTTATTTTTTTCTGTGAAGTTCCCCTGACTATGTGGGAAAATATTTGTGGATGAAATCCGGACAAATCCGGAGTGCCTATATATATGTGTGCATATACGATCAGCTGATGCTAAGACCAAACTGTGCATATGCACATTCTGGTAAAGGCGTTCACTGCTCGCGCTCTAGCCCTACTAGCTAGCCGTATAAGTTGCATTTGTGCCATCATGTACTACGCGTGTCGTTAATTAAAGGTCGCATAAGACATTTCACAGTTTTTTAATATTGAGCAATCAATCAATATAAACTGATTAGAGCTTTTTTTGAGATGATAATAGGTTATCATAATCTTTGACACATTGACAATAGACGTGGTCAGTAAATATATTAACCCAAAACGGTAATGGATTGGTCAAACTATAGAGTGGGATATTCCACTCGGCTTAAATGGGTCAATTGAAGCGTTGACCCCTGATTTTTCATGTATGCGTGCAACGAAGACCCAGACGAGACTGCACAAAACGTACATTCTCGCAAGAACTTTACACCAAACATAAATTATGTTAACTTTCCAAATATCATACAAACATTATATTTTGAGCAGCGAAGGTTCATGCGCGCATTCTGGCAGAAACATCCACTGCTACAAAATAACTGACAAAAAACGGGCATATAATGATTGTAGAAAGAAAAAAATAGGCGCTGAATTTTTTTTAAACTTTCCAAAGATCCTACTGCATTAAACACCACTCATGCAGGCCGGGTAGTGAAGGCTCATACCAGACTGTACATGCGTGCATACTTGCAAGAACACTAGCACAAACGGGTAAATAATGTTTGTGCTGAAAAGAGAGCATTCCAAAGATCCGACTCCATTAAACACCTGAACATCTGATTAGGTCCACAACGTTTGCCCCCGTACTAACATAAGCAAATAAAATAATCAGCTATGTGTCGCAGACTACTTAAGCAGCCAGCATTTGGGCCAGCACATGGGCTGATATGTAGACGCATAGTCCAACTTGATGGCTGCTCATGCATGGCTAAATGATGACTTCACGCATGTTAACTGCCTAATGGGACCTGTCGCATATGTTTATACGAACAGCGAAGATCTCGAAACTGAATGAGCGAGATTTTGCTGCTTACCCACTCAAAGTAGCCTATGAATTTGGAAGAATACTGGGGCCGAAATTTAGACGTCTGGGCTCAGTGGATGGCTGCGCATACATGTTCAAGGGGTGACTTAATACAAATGCAATGCATAACATTAGATTGCCCAAATACTATAACATTTACATGCAATCTAATCAAGCACCAGCTCATTCAGTTTATATATATATATGAGTGTGCAGCTGCGGCAAATAATGATTAATATTTTAAATACGCGGCCAATATCATTGTAACGTAGAAAAACACAGCTTTGGTGCAGGTTGAAAAATTAAATAGTTTCAATAGTTCAAGAGTGTCAAACTTTTATCCAGCATCCCAAAAACGCATAACAGTGGCCTTTGAAATAGATAAATTAAGGCAGCGCATTTATCAAAAATCCCCCTGATGTTGATTAGCACTTAAACTGATATGTGCAGCTATGGAGACTAGCTGAAAAGTATTGCCGACTGGAGACATGTTAAGAATATCCAGTCAGCACCGTTAACTTACTGTATGGCTTAGCTAAAATGACATGGGTGACCAGTTTGCATTAATTTATGGTTATCAACATTATGAAAATGAACACTTGGATTAGTCACTTTATTGTCCTATTAACTAATAAGTTCGTGAATATTTTTTAAAACAAATTAACTACAAAAATAAGTGGATTTTGCACCAATATTCAAACTGGCCGAAACGACTCACGGCCGAAACGACTCACGGCCGAAACGACCCACCAAAATAGGCCGAATCGACCCACCCCTAAATAAGGCCGAAATGACCCAGGCCGAAACGACCCGGCCGAAATGACCCACGGCGGAAACGACCCACGGCGGAAACGACCCGGATTCGGAAGAGAGAGCTGGTTGCTTTGCTTAATTTGTCTCCCTGGTGTATCGTGATGGTTGAGCGGCTCTTTCCCCGCGGTGCCACGGGGTTGTCTGCAGTTTGTGATTGTGGTATTTCCTGATCATACTCACTTACTATTTTTGTTTATTAATGACTGTGAGGTTAATGCCGATTTGCACTTTCACTGAAGTAAGCAAAATGAGATTGCAGGCACATTGTTTGATTTCTATCATATCTGCTAATTAGTCGACAACAAGGATAATCCTAAAGTTTCCCATTCACCAAGGGAACGAAACAATTATACACAATTAACAAACAAATTATCCTTTGAAACTGTGCAATTTTTCAAGAGTAGGGCTGCCACGTTTACGAAATTTGGTAAACGGTTACACGAGTTCCAATAACCGAGACGATGCCATTTACACATTACTTCCAGATTGATTTCTTTCCATTATGCATTTCCGTAAAATCGCCGATATTTCTCATAAAAAACCCTTTGAAAAATGTACCTTGTGCGAATATTCGGAATTGTTTTTTGGTTGGGTGTTGTGATAGAACTCGAAATTGGAAAGTGATTGCATCATGCACAGACTCGTACATTACGGAAATTTTCCTTCAATTGCAAGCGTGATAGAACTCCTAACAAGTAATTGGAAAGTGATTGCATCATGCGCAGACTCGTACATTACGGAAATTTTCCTTCAATTGCAAGCGTGTAATTAATAAGTGGACACTCACAAGACATAACTGCGAATCGTCACATACGCATCAATGCATACGCCGACAGGAAGTAAACAAAAAAAAACGTTCACATGCGTCTCCTCTAAAGTTAGTAACTGTTAAAAATGCAGCAATATAATTGTCCCAAGCAGTGGCTGAGTGAGAAAATATTCGGGACATTGTTATTGTCCGTTGAGCATGTCCGCCGTAATTTCTAATTGCAGCGGAAGATACATTATCAAATGAAAACAAACAACCTGATTGAGGATACAGATTGAGATGTGACGCGCTACTGTTAAAAAGACTATTTTTCATTAGGAAATACTATTAATAATCCACGAAGCATGTCACGTGCTAAAGTTGGTGTATTGCGGAAACACGAAACGGTGCCGTTTACACGTGTAAACGATGCAGCCCTATTCAAGAGAGACTCTGCGTCTTTCAGTGTTTGAAAGCTGCACTTGAAGGGCAGAGTTTCTAAAAAGCATTTTGATGAAGCCCTGCGATATCATGAAGTATCTTTAACTATCTTACCACTGTATTCCCGGCGGCAGGAACTTGAAACCCAGTTTGCAATAAAATTGTCTGTGTGCAAATGACTGTCTTTTCAGATATATGTACTTCTTGATCTGCGTTTTCCTTTTTAACGTCTCTGTAGCACACATTGTGGATCCAATTCAGAGCAGTCTGATCTTGATAAAGACGGTTTGTATGTATGCAAAGTAAGTCATTTCTGTTTCAGCCATATAAATATATACAGATATAAAAAGGCTGGAAAAATGCTTGTAAACAAACTGTGGGAAATTTGAAAAAAACCTGTCTCCAAATAATTGTACCGAATGTTTTGTGAGCACTGGTAGAGCTGCTAAAAGTTACACAGTGGTACATATTGCCTCGGACCCAATATACTGGGTCCGATATATTGCAATACTTTGGTTCTGCCAAAGCTAGGGTATGCAGCACCCATTTGGAGCCTTTGCTCAAAACTTCAGATTAATCAGGTGGAGAAGGTTCGGGGGATGGCGGCCCTTTGGGCCTTCGGGGGATGGCGGGACGCAGGTGGTGTCAGCGGGATGCTTGATGGGCTTGAGTGGCAGTCTCTTGGGGCCCTTGGGGATCGGTCCTTCCTGCTTCTCTTTCATTGGATACATTCTGGTGCTGTGTCTATAGATAGGGACGGGTGCCTGACCCCTGCTCGCGGTTTGGGGTCTGCCAGGTCATCACACTGTGCCCAATGTTATGGATGCCAGACATACAGTGATGCCCTAAGGGGCTGTTTTTCCCCATGGACTGTTCTGCGGTGGAGTGGTCTTTCTCCTTCGGTGGTCGGTTCCAGGGCTGCTGGGGAGTTTGGGGCACTCATCATTTAGTTAAAAACACAGCCGAAAGATTTTTCTTGTATTTTTGTTTTGATTTTGTTTTTTGATTTTGTTTTGTTTTTTTCTTCAAAATTCCAAATTCGCACTCCCTGGCATAATGATCTAAATTTGATGGCGCCAGTAGAAGGATCAGATACGGAAACTG
Organism: Loripinus fragilis; assembly: GCA_964019695.1. Taxonomy (NCBI): domain Eukaryota; kingdom Metazoa; phylum Mollusca; class Bivalvia; order Lucinida; family Lucinidae; genus Loripinus; species Loripinus fragilis. The sequence continues at coordinate 32,396,976 of OZ026516.1, forward strand.
GAGATGGTTCAAAGAAGAGCTGCCCGGTACACGACAAACTGATATAGGAACACCAGCAGTGTATCTTCAATGCTCGATCACCTTCAGTGGAAGTCTCTTGAATCAAGACGTTCCAAAATTCAGCTGACCCTTCTGTACAAGATTGTCAACGATATGATAGACATACCAGCAGACGAGTACCTTACCAAAGGAGCATCCAGGACAAGATCTGCACATTCGAAGAAGTACAGACAGTACCACACATCTACAGACTCACTTAAATACAGTTTTCCCCCGCACCATACCTTTGTGGAATTCTCTTCCAGCATCCATTGCTGAGGCCCCTTCTTTGGTATCCTTCAAGAAGGGGCTGACTCCACTTTCCTTCTAAAATGTTAAGGGCCCATTTGCCTAGTAACTCATCAAGGCAGGGAGCTATGCTGTCGGGTTCGAAGGCCCCGGTACCGCCACGGAAGGCAGATTGGTCTGTGCCTGATGAGCCAAAAGCAAGTGGGAAAACTTTCTTCCTTCTATCTTTTTACTATAATAGCCTTTATTTTATTACAATATTCACTCTCTTATTAAATAACCATAGTTATGTTCATTATTTATTTACATTCCTCCTGCATATCTTCTCTTATTTTTCATCTTTGTAGCGCTACCAATAGAAGTCAACCCGTTGAGTAATAGTCAAATTTGACGGTTCAACGTACAGATGTAGATGCAGATGTACTTTAAGAAAGAAATAAATACAATAGATAAACATTCCAAACTACAATGAGGTTAAAAGTTTAGATTACACGATTTACAGGGCCATCGTCGGCTTTTAGAAAGTGGTACGGGCATTAAACACGATTGGTGTTCACCAAGTGCCGACAACACAAGGGGGGATGAGAGGGGTGTTGACTCCCGTCTCGTAAGGGGGATTTGGGGGACCTCCCCCAAGAAAATTTTGTCATTCAAGATGACTAAAGAAGCGATTCTGTTGCACTTTGAGACCATTTTTGCTGCCTACCACAACCTCATCACAGGATTTGTCTTGCCACAGCAACGCTGTGGAAATTTGAAAGTCTTAGGTTGATTGGGAACTGGTGGTATATCCAAGGCAGATGGATTAAACATGCACGGTTTATTGCAAATTTTTAAAGTATTAAGAAAAGCAGTTTTCGAAAACTTTATACGTAAACGGATGGTCGGCATGTTGTTTTGTTAAATATGTAATCATAAACATTAATTGGGCGCACAAATAATCGTATTTTGTTGAAATATAATATTGTGAAATACATAATTAATATTTTTTCTATGGGAGCGCAGTGGCTCAGTGGTAGAGTGCTTGACTCCAGACCGAGGGGCCGCGGGTTCGAGCATCACCGGCGTCGCTGCGTTGTGTCCTTCAGCAAGAACATTAATCCTAGCTTAGTACTGGTTCAACCCAGAAAGACCCGTCCCTATATAACTGAAAGGTTGTTGATGGGACGTAAAGAATCAAATCAAACAAAAATATTTTTCTGTTCCTTCACAGATAGAGATCGGTCGTATCGATTATAATTAAAGACTCCCTTCAAAGGATAATCCTTTAATTGCGTCTCGACGTGAGAAACCCTGTCTTCGGAGGTTTGCGAACAACAAAGGCGCAGACCAGCCTGCGCATCCGCGCAGTCAGGTCAGCTCCTTTGTTATTCGCTTATTGTAAAGTATTATATTTAGAATTATTATGAGCGAATTTTCAATGCTCTAGCTAGTCTCTGTAGCTGAGGAGACTGGTTTGAGCCTGGCTTTGTCGAACACCCTGAAGACAGGTTTTGTCGCATCGCGGCTCTATAATAATATAATATCTGTCTTAAAACAGGTGTCATTTTCTTAATCGTGTTTGTTTAACCACTGTCTTTCACACCCTGAGGCAGCCGAAATATTGACCAGCGCACACTTCAGTTATCATTTAACAATTAATCTTTGATCATCGAAAAATAGATCATTAAAGAAGGTCTAGAAGAAACGTGAGAAAATGGCCATGCAAAAAACATATTTGGCCAAAAATGTGGTCCGGCTAAAACCATTTCGGGCAAAAAAAGTGGTCAGGCCATAGCCGGACCGGGCGGACTGCCGACGACGGCCTTGATGTAACATGTTGTGTAAAGAGGACATAGTAATTAAATTGTGTTATTAAGTAAAATTTGACATTAATGATAAATTTTGGATGTACATTTTGTGCGCGAGTAAATACGACACTGGCCTACAAGGGTAAAGATTCCTTAGTCTGGTTCCCTCCCCATAGAATTGAGGTGATAATAGGGCACTAGTTTAATAGATTCCTTACCCTATGTAGACCCTGTGTGGGTCCGAGATTTATAAGGGGCACATTGTTAGTCAGAGGCTTAGTTTGTTGGAGGGTCGAGTTATCCGGTTCGAGCCTCATCACCTCAAATAAACAAAAACGAACTGAAGCGTCGAAGTGACAGGCGCGTCATCATTTCCGCAGTCTTTGTAATAGTTATACCATGGGTTGTCCGCCTGTACGTGGAGATAATCCACGAGCTTTAGCGAGTGAATTATCTTACGTACAGGTGGACAAAAATGGTATAACTATTTTATACCACCTACATCAGTGAAGACCTTGTACATAATGAGATATTTCATGCTAAGGTGGTAAGGGTGGTATAAATCCGCATAAGGACTTACCTATATGCTTACAACGTTAAATAAATTGAAATGAAAACTAACGTCTGTAAGACGAAATCCAAACGTCTGATATTTAATAACCCAATGTAGTTTTTTAATCTGTGTAGAGAAAATATATAGAATATTTCTGATCTGCAGATGAAGACTAAATTCTATAACTATTTTGTTTTAGGTACTGTGTTAAGCGACATGACGTCAATTGGTTAATGGGGTAGTCGATAAAGTTGTCAAGGCTGAAAGAGCCCCGAATCAATGCTGCAATTAATCAATTTTCCTGCAAACAAAACTTTCAGCTATCGCTCATGTTAAGCAGAACCAAATAAACTATCGGCTGTACAATAGAGTGGACTCGATCGAAGAGGCAATTTACAGAACTTAGATAACTTTATGCTTTGTGTGTTTTTATTTTGCCAAGCTTTGGAACTTGAAGTGGTTAGATGAGTGGAGCAAGACCAAGACCTACGAGCGCTCAGTCCCGCACCGCATGGGGGGACTATGGCCATGCTCGACCTGATAGCCAGTTTGACTTCGGCAACGATGGAATAAGAGATGATCCAGATCTTCAAAATGATGATGATGGTTACATGGATAATGGAAAAACTTCAGGCGCTGTTGTTCCATCGGCAACCACTAAAAAGTCAACTTCTTGCTTTGGGAAGATTGGACGTGGAATTAGATGTAAGTAAATTAATAGGTAATTAAGTTAGAAGGAAGCCGAGCATCACCATACATTTGGGTATGCTGTAGTCACGTGTTTTCAGAATAATATGTGTGCAGAGACCACTCTCAGGGAGTTTGCTATCAGTTTGGTCCTTGTAATTTCTAGGGCTGTGACGATACCACTGTCAAACAATACAATACCTTAGCCTATCATGATACATGCAATGCAATGCAATACGTATCACAATATATCCGCACTGATACAACAACACTTACTTAGAAGCACTATTCCTGTAGAAACTGTATATTGATATAAAGTTTGCACTTATTTCTATTCCATTTCACTCATTTAGTTAAATTAAACTATTTTAAGTCAACTTCCTAAAGATATCTGCTCCATTTTATAGCTAAAAGTCATATTTGCCAGTATTTTGCAGCAAAAAAGTTATATTTGCCATTATTTGCCACTTGAGCCTTATTTACCATGCCGTGAAATACCGGTAAATTCCACCGGAAAATACAATTAAAGTCGAGGCGACCACAAACAGGAGTGTCTTAGTATGGCTTCAAACTTCTAAATTTCACTTTATTAGATTTAAATGTTAAAAGAATTAGACTGATACCTTAAACTAAGATAATTTAGCTGATAGCCTGATAAACTAGTACAAACGAAATATTAAGTCAAACAACTCTATTATTGAAATTACCATTCTAAATTTGGATTGTAAAAATTCCAGGGTTGTAAATCATATTTGCCAGTATTTTCCATTATTTGCCAGTATTTCCCAGTAAATGCCACTGGCATGGCAAATATACTTATTTGCCGGCATTTTGCCAACTTTGAATTTGTTGCTTGTAAAATTTCTGAAAGTATCGAGATACAGCACCCAAGCGTATGCAAACGGTATCGGCCAAGTCAGTATCGATACATAGTGGTCAGAATCGGTTGAATTTTTATGATTGATCATCAGAAGATGTCATTAATCAACCAAATGAAAACTTTGTAATGGAGTGAATATTAGGCAGCTACTCCATTATCCATTCTGTTCCTCGTTGGTTTTGTATGTTATCAAATAAATATTTGCAAAAAATGAATCTATTTTAGTCTTGCCAATCATTTAAGTGGCCTAACATCAGTCGACAATGACTTTAGCAGAATAATGCTAAAAATTAAAAAAAGACACTGTCCACTCTACACTTGATTCCTGATCTTTGCATCCTTACTTACCAGGGCTTGTTTTCACCATTTTGGGACAATGACCCATACCCCTGGAATTGGGAATTTTAGCGCGTAAACGCCCCAAATTGGGAATTTTTTAGTGTCCTTTGCTATATTGTCAAATCATAAATGCATCATATTTATCTGAATTTTGCTGTACTGTTAAGTTATAATCAGAATTGCATGATGTATTATATGAGACTGTGCAATGCTGAATATTCCCAGAATCCTAGGGTTCCCACTCATATTTTTTAGGGTGCCCTCTAGGGTAAAATTTTGGTGGTTCATTTCTAGAGGGTACATGAATCCACAAAAACTCTTGACAGCCACTCATTTTTAAAGCACAGTGTATGCCTAGATTTGTTATTAACTGCTTAATATCATTATGCAAACCCACCCTAAAATTTGAGCATGGCTCCCCTAAACAGAATTTGCTGGAAAATGACTAAGTTAACACACTGAAAAAAAAAATTGGGCAGGGGTTCCCCTATACATAATGCTTTTTCGTTCACCCCCAGCCCTTTTCCCCAGCCATCATAAAGTAGGGATAAGATAGAAAACTGAAGAAGTGGGGTGGGGTACTTTGAACTACAGAAACTTACACCAAAGTACCAGCTTCTTCAGGTTTGATAGACAAGAGACAGATACAAGATAGTCAAAATAAAATCTTACCTTTTTAATTTTCCATCTCACTTGAGTCCCATCGTTAACACACAGATGTACCAAATTAAACAAGCTATTTTTTCATCTGTTTGGTATTTATCTTTTATGCATCAGGAGAACAAGTTTTAATGTTGCACTTACAGGGGCAATTATCTATTAAAACAAAGAAGTAATCCACGGCTGATATGCCGATGGTTAGAGGACATAACACCCCTGGGCCCTGATAATTAAACGGCAGGTTAAATTTATACACGACCGATATCAACCGTCGGTAGAAAAATGTAAACATCCGGTTCACACCACGCTAATTTTCGTGATTGGGAACCCTGAATACACATGCTGTACACACATTTTTAAGCCAACTTTTACAAGACAAATTGATGATTTGTTTTCAAAATTTTTAAGACTTGAAATTGGGAATTTTCCTCCGAAAATTGGGAAAAAAAGATACTTTTTGGCATTGGGAATATAACCGAATAACGGCTATAAAATCGGCTAAAAATAAGCCCTGCTTACTTCTGTAAAAGAGCCCCCAAAGTCTGCACTGAAAGGTTCTATGGCACCGAAGTTACTGGTCTCTAAAAGAAACTTGAAATCTGGCTTACCTCTGCTACTGCTGTTCTATTCAATGGCAAACCGGGCCGCATAGCGCAGTCGATAACGTGTCTGGCTACAGATGCGTGTCTGACTGCAGATCCAGGGGTTGTGAGTTCCATCCCAGCCCGGTCCCATACTTTCGTGAAGATTGATCTTGAAATAATTTCTACGGTCATTCTCCTCCCTTCGGCTGATTCAATCAAAAAGGGTTGTTGTCATATACAAGCGAAAGTATGTGCACAAAGTACTGGTTAACAGCTTGTTGAAGCCTGCCCAGGAAAAAGTGTGATACGGTGAACTGACCGTCCCGCTATGACCTGATGACCATGATAATTCTACTGTTGACTTCTAAACAAACAAAACAAACAATATTCAACGGCAAGGATGATAAATTTTCAAGATTTATCAATGGCATTTTACCATTGAAGACAAACGACTTGAAACAGTTGCGGAAAATAGCCCTATTCATGTCTAGGGTAGCCTTAGATATTTGGGCCATTGCTTTTTTATCAAGAAGCCAAAGTGCATCTAGATGACAGAGCGGCGCTTCAGCCTGGAAAATCAAGAAATTCACTCTTTTCTGCCATTGCAGAAGTGTAAACAGAATGCCGATAAAATAATAAAGCGAAACCACAAAACTAACCACAACATCCAGATATGGGTAAAAGCCGGAACGAGTAATTGAATACGAGAAAAAGTACCATCAACTCTGAAGGCCAAAAACCAGCAATGCCTGACAAACTTGATTACTCGGCCGACCACTATCGATATGTATCGATGTATCGATATATCGTCCATCCAAGCCCTAGACTAATTTCGTGTGAACCTGTCAATGTAGAAACTGAAAGTAGGAATTTCTCAGCTTTAAAAGCCAGCGTGTTTACAGATGGCGACAAAACAATCTTCCCTGTTCCAATATTAGCCCCGTTTTGATTGATGATCAAACTACATGAAGAGTTTGAAGGCAGCAGCAAGATGACCCATTTTGAATACAAGTATAAGCGATAAGCTTTCATAAAAAAAAAATTGGCTAAGCCAAAATGAATATGGATTGAAAAAAGCTGGTACGGATTAAGTTTCATTTGGACCAGTACCCGTACTGATGGTAGTCAAAATCTGAAGCACTGTATTTTGATTAATAAAAAAACTCCCAAAAACAGCAGTTAAAAAGCACAAATTCCGTATCTGGAATCTGCTGAAGAAAGCAACTGTTGTATTTTCTGAAAGTCATGAAATGATTTGGTTTGTATGAGAAATTTTCTTTGCTAATTGCACCAACATGCATTTGGCAGGCTAAGGGTTAACATAGTTGATCTTTTAGACATAATTCAATTGTCAATGTTGCTGTTGCAAGGTGTCTACTGAATCTGGCTTCATATAGAATTTATAGTTAGGTTGTTCTCTGTGTATGGTTGTCAATACATTTACGGTTTACCAGTCAAATATGTCAATATCACCGTCTATCATCGAAACCGGAAATAGCGTACCACTGAATCGAGAGTAAACAACACACGAGGATGAGTGCTCTTCAAAAATAGCACATTTCATTATAAAATCGCTAAAGTTTTGCAAAACATTTGCGATACATAAATAGTGGATATATTAAGCTTGAACCGTAAGTAGTTGTATTTGTTCATTAACGAATTTGAAGGCTGGAATGGATCATCAATCCGAAAGCTGGTACCGAAAACACACATCATTTTGACATTTACTTTCACTTTATTCGAGGATAGTATGTAGATTTTGTCGATTTTTCCAATGGAAAGCAAGTGAAATTATAGAAAACAAACGTTTTTGCCAGCCTTTAAGCTAGAATCTATAAATTAAGCCAATAATGGGCTGATATTTTAATCCCGTTGTGTACCGCGAATAGGTGCGGATGTGTACTGCAGATAGCAAATTCATAAGAAAATTGTGTACTGTGAATAGTTATGACTTTTTATCCACTATGAAGTAAAACTGCTATTGTGGGGTATTTTCTTTTAATTGAACTGGTGCAAAATGTGATCGGTTTAACGATAAAACAGACTGTCTGCCAAAAGAAGACAAACTGCCAAAGAATAACATGATATAACCTAAAGCATTAGCTTGTGTAGTTGCCGTCTGTCCGTCTGTCTGTCCATTAAAATGTCCTTCATTTAGATTAAAGGTATGCGTCTGTCTCGAATGGTACAACGTAGGCAAACTGTTGTGGTTATTTTTTCGTATTGAATTTACTTCGCATTTTTGACAATTACCACCAGCCAATTTTTGTCTGCTCTTTCATGGGTAGCCTATATTGCAAACAATATGGACCAAGATTAGTCTGATCCTTTAGGAGCAGTCTGATCAGGGTTCAAAGTGTTTGCGTTCATGAAAAAAAAAATAGTCTGAAGTACATTTGAATAAAGCAATAGATGTCAATAGCGGATAACACTTTTAGGCCCCAAAATAGTGGTGGGGTAACATATTTTTACTTTGTTTTTGCTATATTTGACCTACTTATTTGACACTGCTGAACAGTAGATATTTGGCTTGTGTCCTTTGATAGAAGATGAGAAGCTCTAGGGTTTGTTTATTAATAAAAAAAGGAAATGAACAATGAAATAAAATAAATGAGATGAGACGAGGGTGGTGTTGTAAACCAAGCCTGACAGGTGTTTTAACAAGACCCGAGGAGTTTAGCAAATGTTAATAAATACTTGACCGCTATTATTGCATAAATTCATTGTTGATTGAAAGCTTTGGGGAAACGATTCTAAAAGTTGAATTTCTGTAGTATAATAATGGCGCACATAATCATGAAAGATGCATAGGGGTTTTTATGCTGTAAATGTAAAAAGGCAATGTTCTAAAGATATTGAGCAAAAACAAAATTCTGACATAATCAAGGGTTATAACTCTGTTACAAATAAGCAAAATATGGAAGATAGCAATCCAAACATATATCTTATAAATATATATACATTTACAAAATTTGGTGAAATTCTATCCATTTGTCCTCAAGATATTGCACAGAAACAAAATTATGTTGCCAACCAAGGGCCATAACTTTGTTACAAATTTGTTAAAGATAACAGGTAAAAATCCTATTGACACAGATATTGTCAATATAAATGCATTTATAAAGTTTGGTCAAATTTTGTACATCTGTTCTAAAGATACTGAGCGGAAATGAAATTCTGGCATGAATCAAGGGCCATAACTCTGTTGCAAATAAGTCATTAACCTAGATCTTGTCAATAAGAATGAATATATAAAATTTAGTGAAAATCTGTCAGTTTTTTCACAAGATATTAAGTGGAAACAAAAAATCTGGCATAAATCAAGGGCCATAACACTTGTTTAAATGGTCTAAAATCATGTCGTGTAACAATCCCAACCTAGATCTTATCAATATGAATGTAGATATATAAAATTTGGTGAAAATCAGTAAATTTGTTCTCAAAATATTGAGCGGATACTAAATTTTGGCATAAATCAAGGGCTGTAACTCTGGTATAAATGTGCGAAAAATGACGTGTAACAATCCCAAGCTAGATCTTATTAATATGAATGCATATATAAAATTTGGTGAAAATTGGTCAATTTGTTCTAAAGATATTGAGTGGAAACAAATTCTGGCGTAAATCAGGGGTCATAACTCTGGTACAAATGTCCGAAAAATGATGTGTAAAATCCAAATCTAGATCATGTCGAAAAATAAGTCAATATAAATGCACATAATAAATTGGGTAAAATCTATAAAGTTGTTCTCAAGATATTGAGTGGAAACGAAATGATGACAGATGGACAGAATGACAGACAGAATGATGGAATGACAGAAATACAAATCTAATATAGCCCCACTTTTCCTGATGTCACTTCTTGTGACGTCCCCAAACTGTGTATACGTTAAGTCCAAAAACACTGAATCAATAGCACGTTAATTGCCTTGATAATACGCTGGTTAAAAATGACTGTTAATAGCACGTGACACACATTTTTTTCAATAATGTTGGATATAATATGTGTCCATAGTAGTAGTCCAAATGGGACTGATAAGGTATTTGCAACAGTGGTACATGAACCCATGTGGGAAAACACATATGGGTTGCATGTGGTACCCGTTTGGGTCATTATGGGCAACACATAACGGTTAAATGGTCCTCATTGCCAGAAAACCTGTCTTCGGAGGGTTGTGAACACCAAAGGCGCAGACCAGCCTGCACTTTTGCTTTGTCTGATCAGCACCTTTGTTGTTCGCTTTTTGTAAAGTATCATAGCTATACTGGCTACAGGTGAAATATCAAATTTCTAGTAAGTCTCTCTGACAGTAACCAGTACTGGGCTGGTGGAGAGGGTTGTGGTTTTATTTTTGGGATCACCCAAAGGCTCAAGCAGCAGTGGTTCTACTTATGTGAGTGTAAACAATTATATGTGCCCTATGTGGGTTCTACATGGGCTTAAATTCCCTCCCATGTGGCACCCACATGGTCAATACGCACAGATAGATCCCACATGTGAACCATTTAGCCTTGTGTGCTGGTGTATTTTTATTTGTCTTTAGGCCTCAGTCAACAAATTTTCAGTCATGTCGGGATGGGTCTTCTTGGATTAAACCAGCTATAGACAGATGATAAGTGTCTTTCTCAGGAAAACAACACAGTGCCTCAGGTGAGGCTCAAACCTGCGGCCCCTCAATCTCAAGTCAAGCACTCTACCACTAAGCAACTTCGCCCCCGTTTAATCCTCATGGTTTACATATTAATTGAAATGAACTCCAATGCTGAAAAAACAATGTTTCATTTATTTTTCTAGAGTCATTCATGAAATAAGCGTAAATCTCATTAAACGTTGCCACTATTCGCGGTACATGATTTTAACTAATCGCAGTACACAAGTTTTGCCATCAACAACTATTCGCCGTATACCACAGTTATTTTGTTTCAATGGATTTCAATTGAAAATAATCAAACCAAGACCAGAGATAAAACTGGGATGGTGCAAATTGCATATAGAAATAGGGAATTAACTTTTTACCCGAAGATAAACCATGTATTCGTTAGTTCGAAGGCTGTTTTACGACAGGAGCACTTTTCAGTCAGTACCAAGCTGCGATAACTTTGTGTAAACAAAGCTATATTGACACACAGGATACATTAAAGATACAAAACACTGAAATGAATCCCTTGGCAATTAATCTTTATGTCAGTGGTTGCTCGGGAGCAAATAATAAAGCTCAAATAAAGGTAAAAACTCACCGCCTGCCATGCCGTTTTTCTCTACTTTCGATTCAGTGGTACGCTATTTCCGGTTTCGATGATAGACGGTGAATATGGTCAAATGCCGGAATGACAACCCTTGTAAGTGTGATAATTTCCGCCCTCTGGTTTTTATGAATCTACCTTGTTTTAAGGCTGTGAAGCAATTGGCAATGAATGGACATAGGTTCAGCGATGATTCATCATGGCCTTATTGGCCCATTACTTGGTGTCTGCTGATCTAAGTAACTTGTTTATAATTTTCTTCCTCTTCTCTGAATATTCTTTTTTTCTGTTTAAAACTTAAAGACTGCAGTTGCTAATTATCACGCCTACCAAACAAACCAATGCTCAACATCTGGTTGAATATGAAGAACAACTGCTCTATAAAAAATCAGAGACTGTCATGCTATAGCCTATAGATTCCTACGTTTGTGGTATAAATACGATCTCAGAAAGTATTCTAATTTTGTCATATTTATTTTTTTGTGCGATAAACAAATTCCTGTCAAATTCTGGTACACCTATTTTATGCGAAAAGTAAATCTGACAAAACGAGAGAATTTTTTGACCTCAAATTTATGCCACAAACATAGGACTGCATAGGCTGTTGCATGAATTGGCATTCCCCATTTTTTGATTCTCTTCCTGGAGCAATTGTTTTTAATATTCAACCAGATGTTGTGTATTGGATCCTTTTGTAGATGTGAAAATGTGACATGAATATATTTATAAATCAATATGTTTGAGACTGATAATATTGTTTGTTTAGTTTGATTCTTTACGTCCCAGTCAACAATTTTTCAGTTATCATGGTTATGTTGGGCCTGGTCTTCTTGGTTGAACCAGTACTAATTCAGTGCCTGTTTTCAAAAGTGGATACATGCACATGTATGATCATGTACATCTGTACCCAGTTAGACTATGGTTAATTTAAAGGCAACACCTTTATGAGATTAGGGCCAACACATGTTACTGAAGATCTTCATATATTGGACCATTTCATTTGGTAGTATAGTACATGTAGTTTCACACCTTACTGCAGTATAAAAGAAAACAAACTTCAAAGATACACACTTTGCATGCAGCATATGATGCTGGGTACTTTTGTATGCTTTTTGCTGTCTTCTGTTGTTTTTTTTCCAAGTCAACTTTTTCCAAAAAAGATTGTAAGAATACGAATTATACCATAAGTGTAAATACTCCGACAGCCCATAATTCATTGTTATAATTTTTGTACGGAGATGATTTCATGACAGGCCTTTAGTCAAGAGTGCTAAAATTTACAATTTTTTTCTTCTTCTTATTTCTCAACCAAAACATATGTTGTGGGTCTCAAAAGAACCGTCTCAATGAGACAGTTCTTTTGGGCACCAAAAACATATGTTAAAACCGATATGTAAGAAAAATATTTACAATTTTACGCTCAAAAAGTTTGTTTATCGAAACATTTGCATAATAAACACCATCGATCATTGGTGAAAGTTTTCAAGATTATTCCAGAATTCAAGACTTTGAGGCTGACTTTCCATAGATTTATGTTCAGTTCATCTAAACACAGGTTTAGATAAAAAAAAATGAGCGTAAAATTGTAAGTATTTTCTTATCAATCAGTTTTAACATATGATTTGGGTGCTCAAAAGAACCGTCTCGTTGATACTGTTCTTTTGAGTACCCACAACATATATTTTGGTTGAGTAATAAGAAAAATAACTTTTTGTTACACACTCTTGACTAAAGGCCTGTTATGAAATCATCTCCCTACAAAGAATTTAACGATGAATTATGGGCTGTCGGAGTATTAACACTGATCAGTCTGGTGTTACAATTCTTATTCTTAAGATCTTTTTTGGAAAAAGTTGACTTGGAAAAAAACAACAGAAGACAGCAAAAAGCATACAAAAGTACCCAACATCATATGCTGCATGTAGTTAACTCAGTCCCTTTATAACCCTATGTTTGGAGTCCATAGGAATGGACAGTGTCAAAAGTGAACCATGCTATAACTTGGAATTACAATTTACAGGAAAATGGCCATTTTATGGTAATTTTCCTTTTTATTCCTTTGTAAAATTCCATGGTAACAAAATGTGGGAGCCACAACATGACAGTGTTATACCCAAATCCATGTCTATACCAGGCCTCATAGCGCAGTCGGCTGCAGATCCAGGGTCCCATATATCATGAAATAATTTCTATGGTCATTCTCCTCCTTCTTCTGATTCAAGAAGGGTTGTTGTCAGTTACAAGCAAAAAGTATGTGCACGAAGTACTGGTTAACCACTTAGTCACGCTTGCCCAGGAAAATGTGTGGTTAAGTAAACTGACAGACTCGACATGACCATATCTGTTGTCTGGGACGTAAAACCTCAAACCAAACAAAACCACATCTATAACCTGGTCTGTTATAAAGTTGGACTGCAATGTAATGGTAAACCACTTAAAATTAGCCCAGGGGACAAAACTATTTCAATATTGCACTTGTCCTGCAGGACGAGTCATCATCATCAGTGCCTTACAATTTTCACTCATCCTGCAAACACATACACTTGTCCTTTAAAAGCTTATGCAATAAACAATATAAGGGTGCAATATGACTTCCTCGAGTAATTCTTCCCAAAGCACTCATCCAAAGCAGCAAAAAAGTTGGTTAAAGCAACAGAAGAGTTGGTTAAAGTGGCAGAAAAGTTGGTTAAAGCGGCAGAAAAGTTGGTTAAAGCAGCATTGAGCCCAAACTCAATACAACATGTTCTCAACTTCTGCCTATCATGGAAGAAGGTACATTTTTAGTTTCTCAGCTTTATTCCGTTGGTAGGATATTGGAATTGTTTCCAATTGTATGGAAACATAGGAAGTTGCAAGCGTCAGTGGCTTTACCTTTTAGATGATCAATATCTCGTCCAATATTAATGGAAAGCTTTATTGTTCTTCTATGGTCTGATTCCCTGGGCTGATTGATCTTCAATTATTCAGAACTTTACCTGGCTTTATTAGCTTTGCCCCATACCGATAGTTGAGCTGCGATGTGTTAAAAAAGCTCTTTTGCAAATGGCAGACTCATCACAGTTTTGATAGAAACAGATTCCCAGGACTCAAGACCTTTATAAATTAGGAGCCTGTTGGAACAGGCCTTTAGTTAAAGCACACTGGTAAATGTATACGTCGATTTGGTGGTATTTACCTGTATTGCCGGTACTTCTTAGACCGGAATTGGTAGACATTGCTGTTAGTACAATATAGAAAAACATGCCATATGCCTAAAGGACTATAGAATTAGATCATTTTTAAGTATTCGCCATGCACATGGCGATTTATGTAAGCATTTAGTAATAGATTCAAGTATCGATCTGTATGATCAGTACTCGAATTTATTCCTAAATGCTTACATAAATAGCCATGCACATACTGAATACTTAAAAATGATCTAATTCTATAGTCCTTTAGGCATATGGCATGTTTTTCTATATAGTATTAACACCAATATCTACCACTTTCGGTCTATGAAGTACCGGCAATGTGTGTAAATACCACCAAATCGACATATACATTTACCAGTGTGTAAAAGGGCCTAACAAAAAATGACATTCCTATTTCTCTACCATAACATATGTTGTGGGTACTAAAAAGACCCATCTCAATGAGAGGGTTCTTTTGAGCACCCCCGAACCCTTAGTGTTAGAAATGATGGGTAAGAAAATATTCACAATTGTGCATTGAAAAAGAGGGTCGGAGAGGGCCATCCCTCTGCATGCCTTACAAACTACAGTAATGGCATTTTTATGGTTGATTGTATCTCTAGATCACCACTTTCATGCACCTTTCATGCATTTTCAAAAGCAGTTTTGTTACATTTTACACATCCGCGAAGGCACCATTCAAGGATGTATCTTGCCAGATTTTTTGTTGCTTGCAAACACGAAGTATGGGCCTGCACATCACGTCCATTGTCATAAGAACTATTATCACATGTCCTGGGCCATTATTGTTTTCGCCCAAGTTAGGTCTTAAATATTGATTTCAGTTACAGAAGTTGTTATGGCATTTTAACTGACTTCAAGCCTTCTTTTATTCTGGGAAATGTATAATCTCATCCTGGAATTTGGTTTCTTGCCAAGAAAAACAACAGCATGCGCAATAAGAAAAGGATTTTTTGTCAAGCAGCCAAATGGGCATTAGCTATGGAGGTTTTGGTGGATGACTTCAATTCACCACCTCCTACCCAACTTGTGACCCAAGTGGGGTAGAGATTTTTTTTCCTTTATATAGAATCCTTTTCGAGGGGCATTACTTATGAAGCCTAGCCTGTCTCCTTTGATACCACAGTTCCACAGAGGGATCCACTCCAGTCCAGCAAAGCAAACAAAATTAAAGGGAAAATCTTGCCACTAAATTGCCCAAAATTGTGGAAATATATGTCAAGGTTCCAACATGCTAATACCCATTCCTCCCTCCGACTTTTGTCATATGGTCCCATATGCTGTTCACCTTTCAAAGAGTTTGGACCCAGACCAAAATGTTGAGCCTGGTCTGGATCCAAACTGTTTGACATGCCTTCAGTATTCCTAAAAGATTTTTTGAAAGAAAAAAATCAGAGGGCAATAAAAAGCATGCAAAATTACCCAGCATGCAACAAGGTGATTTTTCAGCAGGACACTGGTAAAGACTGGTCACTATCTTGATATCTGGCCAGACTGAAGCCTTTATTATCATAAACTTGGTAGGGCTCGGCTCTACTGTTACCAGAATTGTTTGAAAAAAAATCGAAAGCCTTATTGTTGCAATATTGATGAAGGCAGCCCATAGAATAATACCTTATGACGTAAATGAAACTGAATGATAATCAAAATACATACACTGAGTGAAAAGGGCACCTAAAAAAAATAGTAAGTGAGTATGATCAGGAAATACCACAATTACAAACCGCAGACAACCCCGTGGCATCGCGAGGAAGAGCCGCACAACCATCACTAGACACCAGGAAGACAAATTAAGCAAAGCAACCAGCAACCCTGGTAATCCATCAATTTCTAATTTCTCTAAAGTTAGATAAAAATATTGTGTTTTTTAGTTCCCGGGGGTCAGAGGGTTATTGATTGTGGG
Organism: Loripinus fragilis; assembly: GCA_964019695.1. NCBI lineage: Eukaryota > Metazoa > Mollusca > Bivalvia > Lucinida > Lucinidae > Loripinus > Loripinus fragilis. The sequence continues at coordinate 32,413,095 of OZ026516.1, forward strand.
TGTATGCCTGACTCACTCCGGAAATTCAAAAGCTATAGTCTGATATTGGCTTTTGTGTTTCCTCAAAATTTTACTATTTTACCAACCGGTAGCAAGTTCTTATGGGCATAACTCTTTGCATGGTGCATAATTTTCCAAGCTTTTGCTGCTGTCAACTATTTTTGATTTTTTTCTCAAACCTTACTGAAAACACTTTCAGGAACAAACTGTTTGGAAAAGTTAGCAGAGGGCAAAAGTCACTGCTAGCAAGGAAAGAGCGAATGATGGCCCTGTGCCTGATAGGTGGATCCAGAGGGGAGACAGAGGGCAAGAGACCAGGAAATCACAAGTTGTCAGACCCCCACCCCCCTGGAAAAATTGGCCCCCCCCCCCTGGAAAATTTTGTCTTCTTTCCCTTGGAATAGACAATTGGACCCACACTTTAAAATAACTTAGTTGAAGACTAAAAAAAACATCAGCATTTTTTGGTAGTTGAGCTTGGACCCCCTTGACAAAAAGAAGTGACTCCATGAAAATAAGGGACAATTAACAGTCAATAGCGCAAAGTTACGGCATTTTCTGTCAATTAAAAGCAAATCGGCCAATACACATACAATTGCCATTAAATAGGAGAAATAAGATACAGTGGTAGTATTGCATTTGTGTGGTGACTGAATGAAAATTGTAAAAAAAAAAAAAAAAAGAATAGGAAGACTCCCACTTCTCCCTGGGTCCCATTTAGAGCCAAATTTTGGCCCCTGGCCCCTAGCTTATTCCCTGGTTTCATTGGGATATAGACAATTTTTCAAAGAAATATGTACATGTACTGTATAACATTACATTCTGTATGGACCAGTTCATGAGATTTTTTTTACTAAAGTCATTTTTAATCATCATTCATTTTATTTATTACAATTTTTTACTTTTTCCATCCAAATTATGTTTAATTTAATACCGTCTAATACCAATGACCCACAAGAGTTGATGGGTCATTAAGCACCAAACAAACAAACAAACAACATTTTTAATCACATGTGTACATTGCAGCTTTGAGGGGGTGGACAGGGGGGGCGGGGGTACGGGGATAGAGGGTGCGGAATCGGGGGTAGAGGGGGCAGGGAGTGGGAGTAGAGGGAGCGGGAAGAGGGGCAATTGAGGGCGGGGTGGGGTCTGGAAAAGATTGTAGGGCGAAATTGCTTTTTTAATAGAAAATTCATAAAAAATGATCCATAACGATACCCTTTAAGACCTATAAGTCATATAAGGACCTAAAAGGGACACAGTTCACTTTCAAGTCTTGGTTTCGAGTAATTTCGGGCGTCTTAGCAATCTTGATTGTTTCTGTCCATATTTATCAGTCTCCGTACTGGATTGTGTCCCTTTGCTTCTCTTTTCCTTTTTGAAATGCCGGATGGAATTTACACATTTAAACGGCTTTCAGCTGCCGTCGATAACTATTTTATTTATTGCGTCAGGGACGTATATATAGCTACCCTTTGCGCAAAAACTCATTAGCGTACATATTAAACCGAAACTATGGGATTATTATATGCCAGTTTTATTCTTGGTAATACGTATACAAAGTGTGTGTAGAAAAGCAATTCTAATCTGCCTAATTCCAATTGTGCCAGGTGTTTAAAATTGTGGCAGGTGTTATCACGTTTATGTAGGCATTAGAATCTTTAAAGGTTCGGCACCCAAAAACGAAGTAAAAGGAGGCCATGATTTTTAAAGAGTTTATATTGTACACCACTACCTAGAGTGTGTTATATCATGGCGCCACATTTTCATTTTGTGGCGTCTCAACTGGTGTCATGCATTACTATATACTCTCATCCTTACGGCCTCTCATCTTGACATACGCTATTTTCAGTAGAAATGGTGTCATGCATTACTATATACTCTCATCCTTACGGCGTCTCATCTTGGCATACGCTATTTTTAAGTGCAAGTTTCGTCCCTGTCCACCCTAGAGAATGATTTTTGTAAACTGCTAAAAACTTCAAAAAACAAAACAAAAAACAAACACTGACAGCACGAGTTTACCGGTCGTTGTGCCAAGCACGGTTTTTCGCATTTTGATATGAGAGTTGTCAGTGTTCGAGAAACAAAAAATTAAAAAAGATGATTGTTCTGACAGACCTGAAAGTTTGGGACCATGCGCTCCACAGATCATAAAGAATAAGGCTGACCTCCAAGGTATGCTAGTGTTTTGATCTGTCAAAATATCGATGCATGGCATATTTTAAAGTAACATTCACAAGAATCAAGTATTGAGATTCGTGCTCAAAAAGAGTTAGGCCTACACCATACAATGTTCATACTAGAATCAGAAAAAATCATTCTAACTGACTGTCAGCTGTTTATAATGCTTTAAAATGCTAAGGAAATGCATGCATTTTTCCACAAATGTGAAAGAGTTTTATGAAGGACCCTTAGAGCTTATATCTTGCCTACTCAAAATCATGCATATGAAGCCTTCCTTATCTCCCTTATAGTTCTAAAACAAACTATTTACAAGAATAGTAATTGAGTATGATCAGGAAATACCACAATCATAAACTGCAGACAAACCCATGGCACCGTGAGGAAGAGCCACACAACAGTCACGAGACACCAGGACGACAAACTAAGCAAAGCTTCATAACTAGAATGGACATAAAGTAACGCACAACAAAACATAGAACAATTACAAAATCCCACAATGGGAGTAACAATCAAATAAATCGACAACAGCAGAAGATCCTAAAGCATATATACTTTTGTAGTCTGCTGATAACCTTTGCAAACAGTTTGGACCCAAATCAGCTTCTGTCGGTCCTGATCTTGATTCTGCCGGCCCTTATCTTGACCCAACACTTTTGACACTCTGATGGCGACATGTATTTCTGATTTTTATTTTTTGGGGAAAAAGTCAGCTTTGAAAACAAATCAGCACACCAAGTATGCAAAAAGAGTTAATCGACACACAAATTTAAGAGCAGGGCAAAGCATGTACCTGTATTAATGATTTTAGAAGTAAGGCCAAAAATTAACAAAAATAAGAAATAAAATATTGTTTTTGTCGTTACCTCTTCAATACCTTCAATATGTTAAGAGGTCGATAGGTTGGCAAACTTTTTTTTCATAAAACTTTTTGTATGAAAAAAGTCAAGCAAAAATCTTTTAAAAAGTCTAGAAAATAGACAAGGCTCAAAATTGAGTTGGCGCCAAAGTGACCATAAACAAGAGGTTTATTGTTTTGCCCAGTATAAATAATGTTTCCTTTGTTGGTTCTAGAAAATACATTCATCTGGAGACAGTCTGGTTCTTTGCCTACTTGGTAATTTTGCATGAAAATACGACAGCTGAGTCTATGGTGAACTAGTCTTAGTTCTTCGCTTACATATATACGCTTTAGTTCTTGAATAAGAACAAAATTTTATCAGGGGGAGGGAAAAAGCTAATAGGGGGAGGGAAGTGGGGGAGAAGGGGGAGGGAAGTGGGGGAGATGGGGGAGGGAAGTGGGGGAGATGGGGGAGGGAAGTGGGGGGGAAGGGGGAGTGAACTGGGAATGTGGTACCCCCCTGTCCACCCCCTCAGCTATCAGCTTTTTCATTAGCAGGCAGCAGGAGGCTTAGATGCCTTCTACACTTCTAGCTGAGCTGTCTACTTTCTGGCGCAATCTGCCTACGTAATTTTCTTCACCACGAAAAATGCTAGTTTTACAAAGTATTTGGTCTGCAAGTCAAGCAAATGAATATAAATTTAAGTCTGAAGTCATTAATGCACCCATAAATGTTTAGTCTATTTAAATTGCGACAAAACATTTTGACCCTAACATGTGAAAAATAATGACACGGCAATTTTCAAATTTGCAGTCCGATCAATCATTATAATCTTTTCCCTATAGAATGATTGGTGATATCATGAAGAAGTTATATCAAATATCTTTATCGAGTTAGGCATTTACGCAGCCTGATCTGGATATTAATGTCATTCTTTGTCCATGCTTCTGGAAGCCCGTTTTCTGTCCGCAAACCAAAGCTCATTATCTAATGTAGGCCAGTTCTATCAATGTTTGAACAACATTAAACTCTTTGCATGCTGGGTAATTTTTCTAGATTTTTTGTCGTCTGCTGATTTTTTTAAAATCAACGTATGTGAAAAATTCTTTCAGGAATACCATCAGAGTGTCAAACAGTTTAGATCCAGATCAGGCCCGGCATTCTGTCGGTCCTGATCTGGGTCATAACTGTTTGCAATGGTTAACAGCAGACGACACCAGTAGGTTAAGAGTTTTAAAGGCTGTATTGAAATAGTAGATGAAAAGAAGGATAAAGAATTGTGCCATAGTATAGTCCAGCGCTCTTGATCCTTTTAAATGCATGGACAAAATCACTCAAACAGTATAAGCCTGCGCTAACAAGATAGTTCCAGACCAGACAGATCCCAGAAAATAAGTCTTGAGATTATCAGGGTCCTTATTAATGACTGTGCACATGTATAAAGTATGCTCTGTGAATGTCTAATCATTATTTGTGAAATAGAGAAAAAACAACATTCTAAGGGTTTTATTTGCTTTGAAAACGCTAACTGCAAATTAGCCTACAACATTATTGCCACCAATCCAGCTCCATCATTGCATATACCAATGGCATAGCCAGAACATTGAAAAAGTTACGCACATCAAAGGGAGACTACTAGATCAAGCAATAATTCTCTTCAATTGTGCCCCTTTACATATGGGAACTTCTCTTAAAGGAAAGAATTTGCTCCCAGAGGGAGCGAATTCTTTCCTTTACGAGTAGTTTCTTTATAGTGTGGAAAATCACTTTAATCCACATTAAGTGATCTCCCTTGAATGATATTATTTTTATTACGCATGTGCGTAACCTGCATAATGGGTGCTACGCCAATGTATTGCATACCATTAATTTTGGATTAAACTTTCTATAGAGCAAAATTTAGAAATCGGGCAATGCTATTCGATGAGACACTCATTGAATTTTCGACACTGATATCAGTTTAAATAAGATATTCTGCTTGATAGTTTAAAATGTTTTGTTATGAAGAAAAATAGTGTGTTTTTTTTTTCAGTTTTAACACAGACTAGAATCATTTTAGGTGCCAGAGCACACTATTTTAATAATGTATGTCGAAGGTAAACATCAAGGCCATCGAATACCATTTTCGGATTTCTAAAATTTTGTATTGGTTAGAAAAATAATGATTTTGCTGTATTTAAGGTCCATCTCATTCATAGGAAACAGGTCCCTCTTGATTTTATGCGATGAAGTCGCTGGATTGGTGTCATGACATGGTTTTGTGTTATAAATTTTTAGTAAAATTTTGAAAATTTCGTTTGACTGCAGACCAGAACTAAATTACTCGGACATGAAAAGCCTGTGCAAACAAAATAGTCCAAGATCAGACTGCAGCTCCTTAATCATTAAGGAGCAGTCTGATCATGGACTATTTGTTTGTTTTCTTTTGCATATTATTTATTGATAACTAGGATATAATTATTAAATAGTCCAGATCTCAACTAGATGATTCCATTTGAGATCATTTTGCTCATAGCCATGATCACAAAAACTCACATGTACCTATGTGATCTGTGCTTACACTGTTTGCCTCGGCCTTCTGATTAAAAAATTTGTATATTATTTCGTCTTTTCGATTATTTAATGAGGACTTAATTGTATGATACATAATTATAAGAGCTTCGCTCCTGCATGTTTACAGACAAATCCACTGATACCCATGACAATAGGTACTGTACTGGATACCCCATACTGCCGGCCAAGTTTACTCTAGTATCTTTGAAAGTCACCATTCAAATGTTGATGTGTTCAACATTTTTACAGCTCTGTCTCCTCCATAGCATATGGTTTCCCTTATATTGACATGGGTGAAAGTTTTCAGGATTATTCCTGAATTCAGGATTTTGAGGCTGACTTTCCATAGAAAGTCAGTCTCAAAATCCTGAATTAAGCAGATTCTAATAGTTTCTTTGATTTATTTTCAGTTTATCTAAAGGCAATTGACCATTTAAATTAAGTTGTTGATATTTGTAGGCATACTGCAAGCTTAAAGAATTGATTTTAAAAAGTTAAGGATTTTGGAAATTTTGAACTTTCACCCAAGTACATCCTCGATAACCCAGGCGTAACCCATTCCGTTACACTGCATTCATGAAAGGAGTGAAACGGAATACTTCACCCCTGGGTAAACGAGGATGACCCAAGTATTGAGTATACCACTATTATCATTGCAGCTCTGTGGGCCACCCGGCAGACAGAGGAGACTGAGAAAGACAGGGAACTTCATGTGAAGACAACTTTGAGAGAACTCATAGTCTACATTGTGTTTATTGTCATTCTCTGTGTTGGTAGGTACCATACTCTGTCTATTAGTGCATATGCTTTTATAAGGGCACTCTTGAGTACTTTTTGAGCTTTGAATCCTGTGTCAACATCAGGCCCCGAGGTTATAAAACTCTTTCCATGCTCAACTCAGCTGAGCACGAAATGTATCCTGCTCATAAATGTTTACCCTTAAAGCGCCAAGAAGAAATGTATCTGAAAATGTCGTCTGCTGAAGTCGTCTGCTGCAAATAATTGCCTAACATTACTGACGAATTAAGTGTAGAAGTACACAGTGTGGACCCAGAACAGACTGCTCCTAGAGGAGCAGCCTGATCTGGGTCCACATTGTTTGCCATTGAGGCTTCTTAAACATTTCAGCAAACAAGAAAAGCAGATGACTTTTGTTGCGATTGGCACTTTAAGGGTTAAAATGCCAATTGTTGGCATTTTAACATTTATGAGCATGATAAATACAACATCTGGAAGACTTTAAGCAAGTAACTTCTTCATTTGTTGATATTTTAGTTTTTATGAGCAGTTGAAATTTCGTGCTCAGTTGAGCATGAAAAAAGTATTATAACCTCGAGGCCAAGTTTCTAGGCAGCCCAGTGATGCAATATCATCATAAATATTGATTAAAACTGTGATGATCCTGGATCTACAATGTTTTCAAAAGAGGATACTGAAAGGACCTGTTACACTGCCTATTTTTCAGATGCTTCCCAAAACTTCCCTATGCATAAGATATGACTGATATCCTTTTGAATAGGACGCTTGATGTATTAGGACCGAATTAAGGTTATAATTAGACAGGTTGACCCCTACGACAAAACAGGAGACGCTATCAAAGGGGGTAGGGGTTGCAAAATTTGACCTCACCAAAACATTTAAAAATCAATTATTTTCACGTGTAAGTGTATTATATCATCAATACTTGATTAAAAATCACAGTGAAAGTAGTTTAAAGTCAGAAACCATAAGCATTTTAATGATTATTTTTGTTGTTGTTTTTATTTATCTGATTTCTTAAGAAATATTTTGAAGCACAACTGTAGTCCATATTCAACCTTGATGACAATGTATTTACCAGAGGCGAGTTCAATAATGCGAGTGCTCGCCGAGCGCTCGTTGATTGGTTCCTATCTTTATTCATAATGTGTAAAGCCGGACATCAGTATAGCGAGCGCCCGAGAGCGCTCGCATTATTGAACTTGCCTCTGGTGCAATATTATGCAGCAATGTACTATAACCATTCATCCATGCGTAAAGTACACCAAGCCAAGAGCTATGTAGTTTATGTGTATTGGATAGATACAGTTTATGTGCAAAATAATCTACCAAGTGAATTTAGTCATAATCTAAAGAAAAATATGTCAAAAGAGTTGTAATATTTCATGAGTAATGGGTTATGAAAAGGAAGCTTATTTGTACTAATTATTTCATTATACTGGAAAAAACGATATTCAAGAGAGCACACCCAAAATCCAAATGCTTATGTTCGGGCTCGCTCAGACGTAACATTTTGGGCTGTGGGATATCTCCCCCCCCCCCCCCAGTTCCAGCTAGCTTTTCACATATATTATGTAAAATATGAGAACACACTTACGTGCAAAAGGATTAGTTGGAACTCGGGGGGAATGATGTTTTAAAAATATTTTTCTATTTCTTATATGTATAATACAAAAAGTGACCACTTTAGCCCCAAAATAAAGCCGTGCATTCATGGAAATAGGAAATCAAATGCAAAATCATAAAATAGAGACCAACAGCGAGCTTATATATGAAGATGAAATCATTTGATCGACTTTAATTTTTACCATAGTTATAGGCAGCGATACACTGTGATTCCCATTACCACCGTCAGGTCCTTTGAAAAAGTTAGGGATCAAAATTTCGAATTTTTACTGCTTGCCAAAAATAGCAAGTGATCATTTTTCTTACTTGCTAAAGCTGATGTTCAACTTGCTTATTCACTTGAACAAATTCAATTATAGCATACATGCATATATGTGTTTGACAGGTTGTGTGACAAAAAATTATTTAAAATATATCGCCTTTCTGAAATCACATTTTGGCTACCTTGAAAACAAGTGTTGATCCAGATCAGCCAGCTTCTGAAGAAGCTGGCTGATCAGGATCTACACTGTTTCAGAAGTGCTGACTGATCTGGATCTACACTGTTTATCAAGCAGTTTATGCATAATTTGGAAATTAGTTGATGTAAGAACGACTTGTATTCACTTGCTAAAAAAAGCAAGTGAAGGTAATTTCAACATGCTTTTTTGGGGAAACTACTAGCATTTAGCAAATTAGCAAGTGCTAAATTAGATCCCTGGCATGCATATAATGTTGATTATGGTTGATTCATTTTTTCTGATATACATGTATTTGATTTTGCCATTTGACTTATGTTTATCATAATGAAAGTTTGTGTAAAGTTTTTGGACATTCATTAATTTAATGGTTAAAATTCAGAGTTTATATAAAATGTTCCTTTAGTAGATAATTTTGCATTTAGTTTGCATCACAGAGTTCTAAGTGAGTCATGTCCAATAAATATTCCATATGCAGATTTAAATAGGTGAATAAAATTGATAAAAAAAGCTTCATGTATAATTTTTCAGTGACATTTGGAATGACAAGTACCACAATGTACTACTACACGAAGGTGATGAGTGATCTGTTCCTTGATACGACCCATACTGGTGGTGGATCTTTCAGAACTATTACCAGTGTTGAAGACTTCTGGAAGGTAATGCATATTCATCATCTCTTAGCATGCCGGCAGATAAGCCGGAAAACGCTGGGTCTGAATGACATTCATTGGGTTCACATGGCAGTTTGCTTGTCAATAACTTTTAATAGTCCGGCAGAATTTGGGTGAATTTTAGGAGGACCTGGAACTTGATTTTAAACTTTTTTTCTTTGTTGATTCTGGTAGTGCATATCTTGTCCTTGAAAAATCCGAGTGATGCCACTCTGGCATCATTGAGCATTTCGATATATCTAAGATGGCGTCAAAGATGGAGGCCAATTATAACTGTAAATATTGTGTGATATGGAAAAAAATTCTGGAACTCATTTTCTTTCTTAAATTGTTAGCTATGAAGTTGGAATCAGATTGAAAACACTTAGATTGAAACCAAATGAAAAAATAAAATAAGAATGCGGACAAGATGGCTGCCAAGATGGCAGTTTATTTCCAAAATATGAGAAAATCTTCCATGAGATTGGCAAACTCCAGGGATTTGCATACAAAATGTTTATTTTATTGATTCTTGAATTACAAACATTATCGTTGTAACATTCAAGTGATGCTATTCATGTATCATTCAGAATTGGATATATTCAAGATGGCGTCCAGGATGGTAGCCGACAAGTTTTACAAACCCGAGGGAGCAGCACCCTACCTGTAGGCATGTCTGAAGGGTTTGTCACAAACCAGATGCCTTACCTGATAAAGCAGCACTTTACAAACTCGCGTATATGAATAAATGAGCCCAGCATGCATGTCTGATAGAGTTGCACTGTTCAAGCAGGCATAACTGAGAGTGGCACCGTGTCAGCAGACATGTCTGATATAATGGCACCGCTGTACAGGTAGCACCAAACTCCATCATTCTTCCACCTGAACTCGTCTAGTAAAATGTAAATGCGGTTGCAGTGGCAATTTACCAGTCGGCATGGCCTATAGTGAGGTACCATGCCAACAGGCATAGTCTATAGTGAGGAACCACACCAACATGCAGTGCTGATGAGGCACCACACGAGAAGGCATGGCCTATAGTGATGCACCACACCAGAATGCATGACTGATAATGAGGCACCATACGAGAAGGCATGTCCTACAGTGGGCACCACACTAGAAGGCATGGCTGATATTGAGACACCTCACCAGAAGGCATGGCCTATAGTGAGGCAGCACACCAGCAGGCATGGCTGATAGTGAGGCACCACACCAAAAGGCATGGCCTATAATGACGCATCACACTAGAAGGCCAGTCCTATAGTGAAGGACCACACAAACAGACATGGCTGATAGTGAGGCACCACACTAGAAGGCATCGCTGATAGTGAGGCACCACACCAGAAGGCATTGCCGATAATGAGGCACCACACTAAAAGGCATGGCCTATAGTGAAGTACCACACCAACAGGCATGGCTGATAGTGAGGCACCACACCAGAAAGCAAGGCCTACAATGAGACACCCCACCAGCTGGCACAGCTGATAGTGAGATGCCATACCATTACAATGTATGGCAGATAGAGAAGCACAACACCAGTAGACATGCAGGATTGAGTTACAAAAGATTGGCATGATGATTGAGTGGAAACGGCCCAGCAAGCACCCATCTTGCAGCAGCACCGACCAGTTTGCATGTCTGTTCTACTTGCACCGGCCCAGCAGCCCAGCCATCATTCCTACAGGATCAGCAGACATATTTACCATTAAGCATGTTTGATTTTGTGGCAAAGGACCAGTACACATGTCTGAAACCAAGTAGCTTTATTCTGCAACAGCTTCACGAGACTAGTAGGCCTGATTCAGCACCCATGTCTTTAAAATTTGCTCTTAAACAGCAGACATATGTGTTACAGTTGCACACATCCACCTGGCATGTCGGTTACAATTGCCCTCTAACAGCATGCATGTCTGTTATAGTTGCATCTCACCAGCAGATAAGATTGAATCAGTTGCAACTGACTAGCAAGCATATCTGTAGTTGTGGGGGCTGAACCAGCAGGTATATCTGTTACACTTGCCTTAGACCCGCCGTTATGTCCCTATACTTGTACCCAACCAACAGGTTGGTAAGCACAATAGCACCAGACCATCAGGCATGTATGTTACAGTTGCACCTGACCAGCAGTCATGTCTTCATAATTTGCTTACTATCTGCATGCATGTCTGTTACAGTTTCTTCTTATCAGCCTCCATGTATATTACATTTGCACCAGACCATCAACCATGTCTGTAACAATTGCATCCGACCATTTGCCATGCCTTTCACAGTTGCACTTTACTAGCAGTCATGTCTGTTTAATTTGCACCTATAAGCATTCATGTCTGATACACTTGCATCGAACCAGCATTCATATTTATTATAGCAATATCCAACCATCTGTGCTGCCTGTTGCACTTGTGCCAGACTAGTATATAATAGAAGAAATGGTTGTTATAATTGCACCTGACCAGCTGGCCTGTATTTTAGTTACACCCAACCAGCAGTCAAGATCGTAACGAACATCTGCAGCATGCAAATCTCTCACTAAGGTTTTTTTGTGTTAATACACTGCACTTCATAAGTAAATAGTATTTTCTCTCTTTTTTGAAATTTTAGCCATCCATCTATATACCACTTTCAAGCTGAACATTTTTCTGCATATTGATTCAAAAAAAGGTTTGTACTTTGAGCCAACATTCTGTCACAAAGTTTTTTAGTGATATCAACCATTCAATATACCCTGGCATTAATCTCTTCATTGTTATGACATAATGTTTGCCCAAAGTAGGAACTTTTATGAGAATAAAATTATCAGATCCAGGCAAAAGTGGTCTGGAAGGTGGTGCATGGATTGGTGGATATGATTACCAGAACAAAGACAAAAAACAATTACCATTACGAAAAATGATAGTCCGTTATTTCTTCCGTGCAGTCTATCATAGCACAACCCATGTGATTTCCCACCCTGTTATTGCTGCCATCTTCGACGTCATCTTGAATATTTAACAACGCTGAAAACAACCCCAACATTCCAGTCCAATTCCCTAGATACAACCGCTGTTGAAAACTATCAGAAAATAGTTATTAACTGTGATTTTGATTTCAGGTTAAATTTTGCTTTAAAATGGTGGCCATCTTGGACACCATCTTAACTATTTCAACCTTCTGAACTAAGGCAATGTTTCATTTTAATCATATGCATTATTAGGCCTCTAAACATGCATAAAAAGTCAAAATGAAATTGCTTTTTAGTGAGTTTGTTGGTCAGATAGGTCTTAGCAGCCTAACTGACGGCCATCTTGGACGCCATCTTTAATATTTCAACCCTCTGAATCAAACCAATGTTCCATTTTAATCGTTTGTATCATTTAGCCTCTAAACATCCATATAAATAAAAACTAAAATGGGGTTTTATCGAGTATGTTGGTCAAATAGGTCTTGGAGGCCTAATTGGCGGCCATCTTGGACGCCATCTTTAATATTTCAACCCTCTGATTCAAACCAATGTTCCATTTTATCGTTTGTATCATTTAGCCTCTTAACATCAATAAAAACAAAAAAAAATAAATTGTTTTTCATCGAGTATGTTGGTCATATAGGTCTTATTATCCTAACTGACGGCCATTTTGCACGCCATCTTTAATATTTCAAAACGCTCAATGATGCCAGAGTGGCATCAGTTGGATTCATCAAGTACAATGCCTACACAACAAGAATCAACAAAGAAAAAAACTTTAAAACCAAGTTCCAGGTCATTCTGGTTTTCTACCGGACTATAAGCCAGATCTTTTTCTGAAAGCTTTATAAGATGCATTGTTTATTCTAGGATTTGAAAACCAGCAGGAATTTTAATTGGAAAGCTAGAATTTTACTTAATTTGATTTTTACTCTTCTTTGTCTACATAAAAATATCCCTATAAAACTAAAATTACTATAAGAAGGTTTTTCGTCTATTTTGGTTGTTTTCGTCTATTTTTAGAATGGTCAGTGAGAGGCAAGTCTAATGAGTAACATTTTCATATTTTATTTTTACAGCAGCATAATTATATAAACTGTACATGTCCCTCCACATTTTTATAGCAAGGCAAGGGGCCAGGCCCCTTGCAATTTCTTGATTAAATATAAAGTCACATTTTGATTTTCTTGGGTTTCTTCACTTTAAAATATGTCCTACTCTTCCAAAATCTATCTTAGAACTGACAAGTTCTTTGTGCTCAAATCTACAGGTTGTCACTTGAATTATTTATTATTTAGGGTGTTAAAGCCAATAGATAGTATTAGACATCTTTAAAAGAAAGTTAATTGTTTTGTGTTACATTGCCTATATAAGCTTATAGATTTAATTAAACCATTATTGGAGAGAACACCTGTTTCATCTTGCCATTGCTTGTGTACCGTATTTAACATAAAAACGCCAAGCTTTATGAAATTTAATGTAATGCGATGAGACCTATTTTTCCCCTGTCACATTACTTTGAATTTGCGTTTTTGGTGTTAAAAAGTTAAGATTTTGTCACCATGTACTCCGGTTGTTATAGATGTTATGACATAATGTAACTAAATATGTAAGCCACTAGTGGTTTATAGATTTTAATACAATGTCATGGCGTTATATCACTCCCAGATGCGATGTCATATGATAGATTGTATTATTTCTTTTATGGCTTTCAGATTGCATGAAATATACTTTTTTTCTTCTCACTCAATGAAATCTTTTCACTCAATGAAATCAATGTCATATTCATCCCAGAATCTGGAATATTCTCTATTTATTTACAGTTTGCTAAAGGCCCCCTGCTGAAAGGACTATATTGGGAGACCTGGTATAACAACCAATCTGTTCCTGAAGACCAACTCGGATATATCTACTATGAAAACAAGCTACTCGGTGTACCTAGACTCAGACAGCTTCAAGTTTCAAGCAACTCTTGCGTCGTCCATGCAGATTTCAAGGATGAGATCCGTGACTGCTACGAATCCTACTCTGAGAGCCTGGAAAACAAAAGCCCGTTTGGAGAGATGGACAATTCCACAGCGTATGTCTTTCATAATTTTTATCTTATTGTAATGGTTAAGGTTCCTGACATGACTGAAGGAGACATTATATTTTGAGTGTCTTTTTTATCATCAAGAGTTCTCACAACATATGTTTATAATGGCCTCATAGCTGAGTAATCCAAAGCAAAGAAAAAATATACAGCCCCAACCAGGCAGCCCCTTTTTCCAGATCTTTTGTTTGTAATCAAACAACATCACCTTTTTGCTGTTAAGACTCACAAATTGGGTCAAAATCCCTGTCATAAACTGCCCAGTGAGTGGCTGCTTTTGCTGCTCGTCACTGGAACTTTTGTGTCTTGATATTTACCTAAAGTGCAAATCTACCTAAGAAGTTAATATGTTTAGTTCAATATATAGGAGACTTGATCGTGGTGCATGGATTGATGGATACCATTCCCATATCAAGGATTCAAGGATGAAATAGCAATAAACATTTGCTTAGAAAGGCCTGAGGTTTTAAAACTTTTTTCATTCTAAACTCAACTGAGCATGAAATTTCAACTGCTAAATAACTAAAATGCTAAAAAATAAAGACTCATTGCTTTCAAATTCTCAGATGTTGCATTTATTATGTTAATAAATATCATGAGCATTGCATTTATCATGCTAATATATGTTAAAGTGCCTGGCATTTTAACATTCATGAACATGAAAAATTTCATACTCAGTTGAGTTGAGCATGAAACAAAGTTTTATAACCTCAGGGCCTGAGTTTTCCATTTTTCCCCAAAGTGTATCATCATAGACATCTGTATTTCTCAACCGTGTCCACGGAAAGTGCAATAGCTCCCATGCCCTGATCCCTGTTTTGTAATGTGTTTCAGGTGGTATTACCGTTCTGAGGATGACCTTGATGGGTGGAGCCATTGGGGCTTACTGACAACCTATAGTGGAGCGGGTTATGTCATAGACTTGACTCGGAACAAGACGGAATCGGCGGCAATCATAGACTACCTGTTTGATAAAAGATGGATTCAGAGAGGCACTCGTATAGTCTTCATAGACTTCACAGTCTACAATGCTAACATCAATCTCTTCTGTGTGATCAGGTAACGCAGGTTTAGATAAATAAAAAAATTTCAGCGTAAAATTGTAAATATTTTCTTACTCATTATTTTTAGCATATGTTCTGGGTGCTCAAAAGAACCGTCTCATTGAGAAGGTTCTTTTGAGTACCCACAACATATGTTTTTATTGAGAAATAAGAAAATTATTTTTTGAGTACCCACAACATATGTTTTTATTGAGAAATAAGAAAATTATTTTTCTTTTAGGCACTAAACTAAAGGCCTGAGGTAATCTTTACTTTCTCTGTGCATTTGCTGACAGCCTTGAAGTAAATTTTTGGACGTATTCATAGGTCCAGATAAACAAAAAATAAGGGCATAAAATTGTGAATATTTTCTTATCCATCTGTTTAAACATTTGCAGGTCTGCGAAAGCTTGGAAATCTGCGATCTACATTATCTCTCAAATACACGACAGCGCTTTGTGTGGACAAGCAATACAGATGGTTTCATGTCTCAATAGTATTGGGAGTTGTTTTTTCGCTGTTCTGAGCGATAGCATTTTCATTCAAAACCTGTCATTTAGCCTTGTTTTGGACGATTTGGTCAGTGTTTTTTCAGATGCAATCAGACCACGATGAGAGAATCTACTGCTGAAAAACAGGAAAATTTCCCCAAATATTCACCAAATCCAGCGCTCTTCCGACAGTCATGAATTTTTCTCCCCTACAATTTTCACATCATTTTCATCCTTGATCTTTGAAGGAGTTTCATATGGTAAAACATTTGATCTTTTTGAAAGAGGGGAGGGGGGCATGTGGCTGAAAACCATCAGCCATTGCAGAAATGCGTGATAAATAATTAAAACAGGAAGTTGATGCTGTTAATGATTAATTCAGAAACTGCTGCTTTGGAGTGATCCCCCATGAAATTGTATGTTTATGATCGTGCATTAAAGAGATGATTTAGATTGCAGTTTTCTGAGATTTTACAGACCTAATTTGTTTTGGGTGCTGATAAAGACCATTCTCATTGAACCTAGTAAGGTAAAACTGAGAAATCTTTATTTTAGCTCAAAGGACGTATTAAGTGTAGCGAAAATCCTACCATAACGAAGTATAAAATGAGCGGCAACCCATACAGTGGATTATGGTTAACCCATCATGCACCTCCAATCACCTATTGAGTATTCAATACTTAGCAATACAGCTCATCCCCCGATATTCAAATTTCTGTAAGTACTGCAAAAGCTGAAAGCCATGGCATATGTGAAAATCAGAGGATCTAACGTATTTGCACCTTATCAAAAGGCAGAGGGAAAAAACGTGTTCATTCTGGTGCAATATGCAAAATATATAGAGGATAATTTTTGAAAATTATGCCATTTATTTCATAGAGTGAAGCGAAAAATGCATATTTCAGGAGTAGAAAAAGTGAAAATTTCAGCAAATCCGGACAATTTAATTACCAAAATTTTCCTTGCGATCTAACAAAGAAATAAATACCCACACTTTGTGTTTTTGACCACTAATAAGAAAGTTACAGGCATTTGAAATTCTGAAGTGGGCTCAAGGAAGTCAATGTAGAAAGCAGAGGACATCCAATTTCACCCGTGAAATACAACTTAAATTGTCACCTGTGAAATACAGCTTTTTTAAAATATGCATTATATTTAATCAATATTTTCCTGTATTTCATTATTTTGTAATTAAAATAAAAATGTATAGAATGTGTACCAGTAGAGTCTGTGCATTGGAGAAAGTGCTTTATGTATATATGGCAGTTTTAAACGTCCCCTCTTGGTGAGCAGGAGGCAACATATAGTATCTGCCTTAATATTGTTCCACTCAAATATAGCCTTAATCACACCTCTCATTTTCAGGCTTACGGTGGAGTTTCCACCGACGGGTGGTGCAATTCCACATTGGACGCTGAGAACTGTGAAGCTGATCCGTTATGTAGATGTCTTCGACTATTTTATCATGGCCTGTGAATTCATCTTCTGTCTATTTATTATCTACTACATGATTGAGGAGGCTATTGAGGTTAGTTGGAATTATTCTTCTGTATTTGTTTTCTACCACATGGTTGAGTATTTGAAGTCTTCTTCCGTCCAGTATTTGTATAGTGGATGATTGAGGAGGCTATTGAGGTATGTTGGAATTATTCTTCAGTTCTGTTATCATTTTCTACCACATGGTTGAGTATTTGAAGTCTTCTTCCGTCCAGTATTTGTATAGTGGATGATTGAGGAGGCTATTGAGGTATGTTGGAATTATTCTTCAGTTCTGTTATCATTTTCTACCACATGGTTGAGTATTTGAAGTCTTCTTCCGTCCAGTATTTGTATAGTGGATGATTGAGGAGGCTATTGAGGTATGTTGGAATTATTCTTCAGTTCTGTTATCATTTTCTACCACATGGTTGAGTATTTGAAGTCTTCTTCCGTCCAGTATTTGTATAGTGGATGATTGAGGAGGCTATTGAGGTATGTTGGAATTATTCTTCAGTTCTGTTATCATTTTCTACCACATGGTTGAGTATTTGAAGTCTTCTTCTGTCCAGTCTTTGTATAGTGCATGGTTGAGGAGGCTATTGAGGTAAGTTGAAATTATTCTTCTGTATTTGTGTTCTACCACATGGTTGAGTATTTGAAGTCTTCTTCCGTCCAGTATTTGTATAGTGCATGGTTGAGGAAGCTATTGAGGTAAGTTGAAATTATTCTTCTGTATTTGTTTTCTACCACATGGTTGAGTATTTGAACTCTTCTTCTGTCCAGTCTTCGTATAGTGCATGGTTGAGGAAGCTATTGAGGTAAGTTGAAATTATTCTTCTGTATTTGTTTTCTACCACATGGTTGAGTATTTGAACTCTTCTTCTGTCCAGTCTTTGTATAGTGCATGGTTGGGGAGGCTATTGAGGTAAGTTTGAATTATTCTTCTGTATTTGTTTTCTACCACATGGTTGAGTATTTGAACTCTTCTTCTGTCCAGTCTTTGTATAGTGCATGGTTGGGGAGGCTATTGAGGTAAGTTTGAATTATTCTTCTGTATTTGTTTTCTACCACATGGTTGAGTATTTGAAGTCTTCTTCTGTCCAGTCTTTGTATAGTGCATGGTTGGGGAGGCTATTGAGGTAAGTTTGAATTATTCTTCTGTATTTGTTTTCTACCACATGGTTGAGTATTTGAACTCTTCTTCTATCCAGTCTTTGTATAGTGGATGATTGAGGAGGCTATTGAGGTATGTTGGAATTATTCTTCAGTTCTGTTATCATTTTCTACCACATGGTTGAGTATTTGAAGTCTTCTTCCGTCCAGTATTTGTATAGTGGATGATTGAGGAGGCTATTGAGGTATGTTGGAATTATTCTTCAGTTCTGTTATCATTTTCTACCACATGGTTGAGTATTTGAAGTCTTCTTCCGTCCAGTATTTGTATAGTGGATGATTGAGGAGGCTATTGAGGTATGTTGGAATTATTCTTCAGTTCTGTTATCATTTTCTACCACATGGTTGAGTATTTGAAGTCTTCTTCCGTCCAGTATTTGTATAGTGGATGATTGAGGAGGCTATTGAGGTATGTTGGAATTATTCTTCAGTTCTGTTATCATTTTCTACCACATGGTTGAGTATTTGAAGTCTTCTTCTGTCCAGTCTTTGTATAGTGCATGGTTGAGGAGGCTATTGAGGTAAGTTGAAATTATTCTTCTGTATTTGTTTTCTACCACATGGTTGAGTATTTGAAGTCTTCTTCCGTCAAGACTTTGTATAGTGCATAGTTGAGGAAGCTATTGAGGTAAGTTGAAATTATTCTTCTGTATTTGTTTTCTACCACATGGTTGAGTATTTGAACTCTTCTTCTGTCCAGTCTTTGTATAGTGCATGGTTGGGGAGGCTATTGAGGTAAGTTTGAATTATTCTTCTGTATTTGTTTTCTACCACATGGTTGAGTATTTGAACTCTTCTTCTGTCCAGTCTTTGTATAGTGCATGGTTGAGGAGGCTATTTAGGTAAGTTGGAATTATTCTTCTGTATTTGTTTTCTACCACATGGTTGAGTATTTGAACTCTTCTTCTGTCCAGTCTTTGTATAGTGCATGGTTGGGGAGGCTATTGAGGTATGTTGGAATTATTCTTCTGTATTTGTTTTCTACCACATGGTTGAGTATTTGAACTCTTCTTCTGTCCAGTCTTTGTATAGTGCATGGTTGGGGAGGCTATTGAGGTAAGTTTGAATTATTCTTCTGTATTTGTTTTCTACCACATGGTTGAGTATTTGAACTCTTCTTCTGTCCAGTCTTTGTATAGTGCATGGTTGAGGAGGCTATTTAGGTAAGTTGGAATTATTCTTCTGTATTTGTTTTCTACCACATGGTTGAGTATTTGAACTCTTCTTCTGTCCAGTCTTTGTATAGTGCATGGTTGGGGAGGCTATTGAGGTAAGTTTGAATTATTCTTCTGTATTTGTTTTCTACCACATGGTTGAGTATTTGAACTCTTCTTCTGTCCAGTCTTTGTATAGTGCATGGTTGAGGAGGCTATTTAGGTAAGTTGGAATTATTCTTCTGTATTTGTTTTCTACCACATGGTTGAGTATTTGAACTCTTCTTCTGTCCAGTCTTTGTATAGTGCATGGTTGGGGAGGCTATTGAGGTAAGTTTGAATTATTCTTCTGTATTTGTTTTCTACCACATGGTTGAGTATTTGAAGTCTTCTTCCGTCCAGTATTTGTATAGTGGATGATTGAGGAGGCTATTGAGGTATGTTGGAATTATTCTTCAGTTCTGTTATCATTTTCTACCACATGGTTGAGTATTTGAAGTCTTCTTCCGTCCAGTATTTGTATAGTGGATGATTGAGGAGGCTATTGAGGTATGTTGGAATTATTCTTCAGTTCTGTTATCATTTTCTACCACATGGTTGAGTATTTGAAGTCTTCTTCCGTCCAGTATTTGTATAGTGGATGATTGAGGAGGCTATTGAGGTATGTTGGAATTATTCTTCAGTTCTGTTATCATTTTCTACCACATGGTTGAGTATTTGAAGTCTTCTTCCGTCCAGTATTTGTATAGTGGATGATTGAGGAGGCTATTGAGGTATGTTGGAATTATTCTTCAGTTCTGTTATCATTTTCTACCACATGGTTGAGTATTTGAAGTCTTCTTCCGTCCAGTATTTGTATAGTGGTTGATTGAGGAGGCTATTGAGGTATGTTGGAATTATTCTTCAGTTCTGTTATCATTTTCTACCACATGGTTGAGTATTTGAAGTCTTCTTCTGTCCGGTCTTTGTATAGTGCATGGCTGAGGAGGCTATTAAGTTTGAATTATACTTCCTAATTCGTTTTCTACCACATGGTTGAGTATTTGAACTCTTCTGTCCAGTCTTTTTATAGTGCATGGTTGAGGAGGCTATTGAGGTATGTATGAATTATTCTTCTGCGTTCATTTTCTACCACATGGTTGAGTATTTAAACTCTTCTTCTATCCAGTCTTTGTATAGTGCATGGTTGAGGAGGCTATTGAGGTAAGCTGTCAATTTTAACAGATTACTTGGAGTTATTGAAGGATGGAGTTTTTCATTATTATATACATGTATATTGTGGTCTCAAGAGAAAAAAATCAAAAATGGTTTAGTAAAAAGAGACTTTGGTATGCATGTTTTTGTCTGTCCATCTGCATCCAGCTTAGCATTAACCCTAGATGTAAACTCTAAGCGTTTGTAATTTGGAAACCCCTAAATGGGTACTTTGGAAAACAGTGAAGACACAGATGAAATGCAGCATATTGCTGCATTTCATCAGGGTACACACTGTTTGCTAAGATTAAAACAACCTTCAGAGAAAACAATACATCATAATTTAGAAAATTCTACCTGTGACCCCTTAAAGTACAGGATCAATCCCATACTAATTGTATCAATATGTTTTGGAAAATCCTACAGAATACAAAGGGTTAACCTAAAGAGTTACATTGTTTATATTCATTATACTGAACAGTATATACAGGGTTAGCACAGGCTTGATAAGTACTTGAATTTAGAGGTCTTTCTTGAAAGTCCTTGAAAATTGAATCTGCCTTGAAAAGTACTGGAAAATCACTCAAAATTGAAATGTCCTTGAATTCTAGCACTGTTGATAGAGCCCTAAATCAGTATAAAATTGTTGTGCCTTTATTTGGTGCTGCCTATGCTGCACCAAATAAAGGCACAACAATTTTATACTCGTTTTCCAGTACTAATGTCCCTATTATCTCAATCTAGCATTTCTGAAGTAGAATTTTAACACTTAAATCAGGATTTTTCCTAAACCTTTAGTCCACGAAAACTGTAGGAAAGTCTTTAGAAGTCCTTGAAAAGGCCTTGAGTTTTTACTCATACTTGCCTGTATGAACCCTGTATATACATATTGACCAATGCTGAGAGCATGTTTGTGTTGTCTACCTTTGCCCCATTAGGGATGGTTGCTCTCTCCTACAAGCCATTTATTTATCCTTTATGGGAGCGCAGTGGCTCAGTGGTAGAGGGCTCAACTCGAGATTGAGGGGCTGTTGGTTTGAGCCTCACTGGCGTCACTGCCTTGTGTCCTTGAGCAAGAACATTAATCCTAGCTTAATACTGGTTCAACCCAGGAAGACCTGTCCCTTTATAACTGAAAGATTGTTGATGGGAAGTAAAGAATCAAATGAAACAAAACATTTTATACTTTCATTTTTCACTTTCAGATCAAGAAACACAAATTCTCTTACTTCAAGAGTGTCTGGAACATCCTAGACATACTCGTTATTGCCATAGCGATTGTCTGTGTGGCTTTTAACGTCTATCGTACCCTGAAGGTGGACGAGCTGCTGGAGGATCTACTGAGTAAGCCGGACGAGTACTCGGACTTCAACTTCCTTAGTTTAGGACAGAGTCAGTTTGATAATGCGATTGCCATAGCTGTCTTCTTGGCTTGGATTAAGGTGAGTTTATCTACACTGCTTGGGATGAACATCAGATTATCACATATGGACATAAGTCTGGCCCCGAGGTTATAAAACTTTTTCATGCTCAACTCAACTGAGCAGGAAATTTCAACTTCTCATAAAAACTAAAATACCAACAAATGAAAAAGTTTCTTGCTGTAAGTCTATCAGATGTTGTATTAATCATGCTGATAAATGTTAAAATGCCAACAATTGTTGGCATTTTAACATTTATGAGCCGGATAAATTTCATGCTCAGCTGAGTTGAGAATGGAAATAGTTTTATAACCTTGAGGCCTGGTTTCACCCATGCTGACATATATAGCAGGGCTAGCAGTAAAAATTGTGGTCTGATTATGGAAACAGCAGAAGCTCTGGTGAATTTGTGCAGGCTCCCCTGAGCCTAAGTTGTTTGACAATTTGATATTAAAGTACCGAAATCGCATGTGCTGACCACTTTACAAAATCAGAATCATACTGTTGAAAAGTTCAGAGGAGTACTTATGGCTTATCTGCTGTTGTTCACAGACAACAGATTCAGGTTTCCTTATTTTTATAGAAGATAAAAGTATGTAGATAGAAATTAATCTTTTTTTGACTCCGAACATATTTTGTGGGTACTCAAAAACACCGTCTCAATGATACACCAAAAACACATGTTCTAACAGGTGCATAAGAATCACAGTTTTATGCCAAAATAGTTTGCTTAATTTGCCCTTTGCAGGTTTTTCCCAATGGAATTTAGGTGACATTTTCCCCATTTGTGAAAAAATTCCCAATCTTCAAAGAAAACAAAAAATGGTTGAAGATTTGGATTTTCATTCAGTCAACACAAGCCACATGGTGACATTCTCCTTCAATTTAATGGCAATAGTATGTGAAATAGCTAATTTTTTTTTATTGATCAAAGATAACATAATTGTGCACTATAACAAATGTCACAATTTAGAGGTTTACCACGCTACTTTTCCCAATCTGAAAGGCCCTAGGGTCTGTTCCCAAAATTGAAAAAAAATGCCTGTTTCGATTTTACAGATCTTCAAGTACATTAGCTTCAACAAGACGATGACTCAGCTGTCCTCGACTCTCGGAAAGTGTGCCAAGGATCTGGCAGGTTTTGCCGTGATGTTCTTCATCATCTTCTTGGCCTTCACCCAGCTCGGTTACCTGCTCTTCGGAACCCAAGTGAAAGATTTCAGCAACTTCCAGAATTCTTTGTAAGTATAGCTTTATAACTCTTAACCCTTTGTGTGAGAGATGACTTGTATAAGCTTACGCTTGCTGTCAAATCCCTTTCATTTAACAGCTTTGTTTTATTATTTGTGCTTTGCTTTTTGTATAGGGAATGAATAAAATATGTTTAAACCAACCCTTTGTATACTGGAAATGCCTAAACAGGTACTAAGGCAAACAATGAAGACCCCGATGAAATGCAGCCTAATGCTAAGATTAAAAAATCTTAGAGACAGTAATACATCATAATTTAGAAAATTCTACCTGTGACCCCTTAATATACTCAATTACGGTTAAGGCCTCTAGCATTGCACACTTAAGCATTTAACCTCAGTTGGCTATAATAAGAAAAAACAAACTTGAAAAAAAATCACAGCCTAATAAAGCAATCATTATACTTTATTTACACAAAGTTCAAAATTAAAAATATTTTCTTGATCTCTAGCAACATTGATTTGAAGTGCACAAACCCCTGTTTAAGGATAAAAAAAATTAGTCCCCTAACATTTCACACTTTCTGCAAAAATGTCAATAACTTCTTGTTGATGAATTACTTTTACAAAATAAACCAGGGAGAGTAACATTAGGTTGTTTTCAACAATATACTTCATCAATAACTTGATTCAAAGTAAATACTTTGAAGCCTGTGCCATTTTGAAATTACGGTCAGAAAGTTTTCAGCAACATTTTCCAATTTTTGCAGAAATTCAACCCTGCTCAGCAGTGAAATCATAAAGTGAATTTTTTTGCTGTTTTTTCTCTTTCCAAAAGCAACCCGATATTAAATAACAAAAACGATTTGATCAGATTAAATATGGCATAATCACTTGGGCTAGTGTGCAATGTTAGGGGACTTGACTGTACATGTAGTGTTTGAGTTGATGCTTTACATCCTTGTCAACAATTTATCAGTTATGTCGAAACCCTGGGTTGGAACAGTACTAAGCTATGGGGATGAAGTGTCTTGCTTATGGACACAAAACCAAGCCAACAGTGGGATTTGAAACCACTACCTCATGGTCACAAGTCAGGCACTCTACCAACTGAGCTACTTTGCTCCTACAATTTATATTAAATGTCAATGCTGAACTCAGCTGATCAGGATCTACATTTTATTAATCTGAACAAAATAAGAACTATATTGTTAATGAAATTGCACCACAAAATTGTAATTCAAATGGTTATATAGTGAAAACAACCCATAAAATACTAGGTTTGCATGTAGAAGATTTGTAGGTCCTGTTCAGTGAATTTTTTCAGCATAAAAGTGTGATTATTTCTTTAGCCATCAGTTTAAACATGTGTTTTGGGTACTCAAAAGAACCATCTCACATGTTTTGGTCGAGAAATAAGAAAATGAAATTTCAATTATTGATGCTATTTTTAGCTTCACCCTGTTCCGTATCATCCTGGGAGATTTCGACTTTGACCAGCTGGAAGCAGCGAACCGTGTCCTTGGACCGATCTTCTTCATGCTGTTTGTGTTCTTCGTCTTCTTCGTGCTGATCAACATGTTCTTGGCCATCATCAACGACACCTACTCCGAGGTGAAGAGTGACATGGCGAACCAGAAGAATGAGTTTGAGATGGGAGACTACTTCAAGAGGGTAAAGTAACGTTTTGTATGTTAACAGGCCTTCAGATTTATGGTGGGCGCGGGTCATTGTCTCATGATTTCAAAATATGGCCCATCACTTTCCAAGGCAGTGGACCCAGTGGAACCATCCTTTTTAGTTGTGAAAAAAATCTCACAGTGATCAAAATATTTGTCTTACAGCGAATCTACGAAACTCCACAAAACAGAAAAATCATGTAGGTAGTCGATACAGTAAAACATGTCTTAAGCAGCCACTAAAAAAAGACAAAGCAGAGATCTTAATAAAAAATGGTAGCTTAATGAAGATCAAAAGTATTGCAGAATGTTCCCTTGGAGCATTCTGCAATACTTTTGATCTGCATTAAGCGATAATTGGTCTACTTTTTTGAGTGGCCCCTTAGGACAGGTTTTACTGTATAAACAGCAGTCAATATACATATATGCATACTAGTGTCTGTGTCAGTGTGTAGGTAAAGTATACATCCCAAATGTCAACTGCGGTTAGTTTGATATGGTTGGGCCCATCATTTCAGAAAATGACCCACCATTTTTTGCTCCATGGGTCACTTCGGGCTACCAATCTTGAAAAAAATCTGAAGCCCTGGTTAAGGGTATAATATAAGGATCATGCATGTCTTTTTCATATATCAACATTTACCAGGTCCCAAGGAAGATGTTAAACATCTGAGGCCGTTATTCTTGCAGATTTTACCTGATTCCAAGCAAGATTGCACTGAAAACGCCTCTAAAACATTAAATACCCATTTTTTCATAGGATCTCTCTTAAAACAAAATGGCCTCAGCTTGCAAACTTTTAAACCTAATAAAGCCATCACAATGTCAAAGTGGCATGCAACATTTTCATCAATGAAATCATTCTGCCAAATGATCTCTACTTTCCTGTGTGAGGAGCGTTGTGGCTCAGTGGTAGAGTTCTTGACTGGAGATCGAGGGGTTGTGGGTTCAAGGCTCGCCGAAGTCACTTCAATGTGTCCTTTCAAGAGCAAGACACTTTATCCTCTGCTTAGTACTTGTTCAACCCAGGAAGACATGCCTGAGCCCCTGACATGACTGAAAAAATGTTAAATGTGACATAAAGAATAAAATCAAACAGACAAAAAATTCATTACCAACAAATTGGGGCCAAATGTAGTTTTTCAGCAGAAATGCCGCAGAATGTGCCATTTCATCGGGGTCTGTTCATTTTTGCTTAGACTAAGAATCCATCATGAGTGTGAGGGAGTAGAAAAATCTGTCCCCAGGATCACTGGTTGGCATCACGAAGCTTGCCGAGTGATGACAAAGGGTGATCACGAGGGACAGATTTTTCTATGCTACCCTCAAATGAATAATGGATTCTTTTTCTCACTCACCACTAAATACCTCATTTTATATTGGAAAAATGTGAAAAAGACTTCCAGAACATCCTGAATAGCTGAATGTGGCATGGTGACATCATTTTAACATTGCAATGACGTCACAGAACAATGTGTGGCAAGCGTGCTGCCGACATGAGGCTGTTTGTTTAGTCTGGTACGGGTATGTGAGATAGAAACATGGGTAGAAACAACGGAAATTCGGATCTGGTGTGCGAGAAAAAAAGTGATCTTTAGAGAAAGCAATTAAAGAGGCTAAGTCTGCAACTATGAACATTTTTCGATTTTTTTTATTTTCTTTTTAAATCATTTGAAAAGTAGAATTAAGTTATGTTTTCACAATAAATCTGTTCACTATAGCTGAAAACTGCACGGAAATGTGAATTATCTCATAAAAACAGGTGTGTTGGTAATTATTTGCGTCCCTCCAATAATTATAGACAGTTAATTTTAACATAAATACTATTGTTTTGATACTGATAATTTGTTAAGATTTACGAAATTAGTAAAATGTATACCTGAATTTTAGTTTTTTCACTGTGTTCTTGAAAAATAGAAACATTAGTTCTAAAATTAAAAGATCAAAAGTTACAGACTATGCAGCTTTAAATATTATTTGGCAGTCATAACCTGCGAGTCTATTTACAGGGTTATGAGAAGATGTTGAGCAAACTGAACTTCAAACAAGACAAGATTATGGACATCCAGAAGGCTCTACACACTGCTGACATCAACAATGACAAGCGAGTAGACTTTGATGAATGGCGTCAGGATCTGAAAACGTAAGATATATTCTAGGGGCATGGCCCTAGTTGAGATGCTTTATATGCACCTGGTATCAAAGATTAAGGGCATATTACTTTTTAGCTGTTGTATGGGTGTATGTGTGCAACAACATTAGCCCTAACTTGAACTATTGGACCTAGAGCTATGATGTGTATACCTTACGGCTATTCCAGAAAAAAAACACCTGGGGTGGGGTGGGGGGGGGCAGAGATGCCAACCAGTCCAATTTTTGCGGAATCATACCAATTTTCAAGGCCAATTTTTGCATTACGATTTTGAACGTCAAAATTACGGCAAATTAGAATTTAATAATGGTACCAGATAAAATAAAGGAGGTTACTCCTACCTCTACACCTGATCACCGGCAGTAAAAAAATATTCAGACTGGTCTGTGCGTAATGTATTGGAGAAACGTTAATACTTTAGCAGGTAAAAAGTTGCGAGTCTGAGAACCCGCCTGTGATACAAAACAAAATAGAATCCTTGGCAAAAATAATGTCGTGTGGATGCAGAAATTCTTCAGATTATACAAATTTTTGGCCCTTACCGAAGGCCGGAAAATATTATGCATAAAATTGAATTAAAGCTCACAGCCATGCATTTTGGAGGGAGGAAGAGGGTACTGTATTAGCCGATATTGAAGCTCGACTTACAAGAAACTTGTGCGAGTGCATTTTGTACTTTTATGGCGAAATATGCGGCATTCCGGAAATGTCCACAGATTCCTGAAAAGCAGATATATTTTTCAATGGATGGTTGGTGCAGAAATTTTTCAAATTATATGGGTCGTTGGTGTTTGACAAAATCTAATTACATGGGTGGTTGTTCTGGGTCGATTTCTAATTCTGTGGGTATTGCATTCGCTGCGTGGAAGGGGAAGAGAGAATATTATCTGCAAAAAAAAGGGAGAAGAATTATTAATTCTAGTCAAAAGAAATCTTAAATCTAGCCATAAGGAAGCTTAGAACTTTTTGTTTATACATGAACTGGGCAGTCGTCAAAACTCTGATGTTTCCGTTGAATATTGGTTAAAAAACAGTACCCAAACAAACTCCCCAACAGTGACTTCCTGTAGCGGTCATTACTTCTCTTGGGAAACACATATTTTCATCAGAATTTATTCAAGGAAACAACGCTATAGGGTAGTTAGGCTACTGGTAAAAACCAGTAACGATAAAGACTGAAACTGGACATTGGAATAATGCGTTTTACCAATACAAGTTTATTTTATCAATACATCATTTCCTTTCTTGAGAAAGATGCACAGTTGATTACACTCATAATAATTGAGAATAGATCTGTTTGATTGCTTTGCACAGTTTAGGAAGTGCCTAAGTTCATATTATTCTTTCTGTTGAGGCTTTATTATTTCTATTTGCTTTATGGCACGCTCAGCATCTCATGGTCTCCTTCCCCCATTTTTTTTCCTTATAACGATCCAATGTCTTGCTGTGACATTTAATTTTGGCAGCAAATGTGGTACTAAAGACGGGCTATGATGTAAACGAAAATGCAGTGTTCAATGTCTGAATTCTCCGGCCAATTTTGGACAACCTCTGTCCCCCCCCCCCCCCCCCCCCCCCCCCTCCAGTCTGATATAAACATCCAGTTCACAGTGGAAAAGATTGATCACCTGTGTATTTTTATACCTTTGTATCGTCTTCGCTAAAGGATAAAATGCATTTCACTCTGCTTGCAAATACATGCTAAAAACTGAAATACTGCAAATGAGTTGGTAGGATAAAGCTGGGAAGGAGTGTGGTACATGAAAATATCCAGCATGGTAAGGGTTAATCATTTAACACTTGTCCTGCTGAGCCTGGATTTATCCTTTTTTGAAAACAGTTCATCTGGCTTCTAAAAAGTCAGCTGGTCAGATCATACACTGTTTTCAAATAAATGCTATTTACAGTAATTCTTCATGTTAACCCATACAAGCCTCACATCCTTTTTGTGGGGCATGGGCAAACAGTGCAGAACCAGATCAGACGCCGTGAAATGCAGCGTCTGATCAGGTTGTCCACTGTATGCTAACAGAGTTTTCTTTTTAAAATTTGAATAAAAATGAAAAACACCACCCAACCCTAAAATTGGAAATGGACTCATCCAATTTATAGAAGTGGGAAATTCCATTCAGCATAAATGGGTTAATTGAATAAAAAATGGGAAGGTGTGCAGTACATGAACATTTCCAGCGTGGTATTGGTAAATCCTTTTCCCGCCATTCACAACTTTTGTCACCTGCTCTCACGTCTGCTCATGTTTGTAGGTAGCTTATTTTGCCAACAATATGGACCCACCTCAGACTGCTCCCAAGGGAGCAGTCTTACTTCCAAGGGAGCAGTCTGATCAGTGACCATACTGTTTGCTTCTATGATAATATCTAGTCCTGGGGACAAAAATTCCACTCGTCCGCTTGTAATTACGAGTGAAATCTAGAAAGGACGAGTAATTCTTCCCAAAGCACTCATCCTACAGGACGAATGCTTTGGGAAGAATTACTTGAGGAAGTCATATTACATATTACTCTCTTAAGTCCTTTATTGTATATGCTTTTAAAGGACAAGTGCATGTATTTGCAGGATGAGTGAAAATTGTAAGTCACTCGTCCTGCAGGACAAGTGCAATATTGAATTTATTTGTCCCCTGTAGTCTAAAATGCACTTGAATATATGCAGCAGAGGTAAAAAGCAGATGACATTTTCAGGAAAAAATATTGGAGGGTTAAGGGTTAACCATTTAAGAAAGCCTTATACTGGTATATTTTCATAAACAGACGTGGCTATGCTGATGGTGAGATTGAGGCTCTATTTGCCAAGTACGACGTTGATGGTGACCGTGTCTTGGACGAGGGTGAACAAAAGAGGATGCAAGCTGACCTGGAAGACCAAAAGGTACTTTCTAACACACGGGATAAAGGCATCTAAAATGCATTCAGTAAAGCATTGAAAATAAACTATGAGAGAAAACTAAATTCATATGGCAAAGTTTAGGTTTGGTTGAATGAAAATAAAATCTCCAAATCATAAGATAATTTAGCTAGGGGTTATTTTTAGGGGAGAAAAATATTTTAACTCAGGCCTAAAGATTCATCCATTTAAATCTAATATACTGTTTGATGGCACTGCTTTGGTCAGCAAATCAAAGGAGGTTTAGTTATTCTTTCAAACCATCAACAGAGAGAAGTTATAGTGCCAGCAGCTCTTAGAAAACCCTGACATGAGAGTAACTACAGTAATAACCTGTCTTAAGTGGCCACTAAAAGAGAAGACCAAAATTGGTTTTCAAGACCAAGTATTGCTTAATGCAGGTCAAAAGTATGGCAGAATGCTCCAAGGGGAGCATTCTGCAATACTTTCGACCTTCATTAAGCTACCATTTGTCTTTATGCTCTGTGTTTTACCTATTTTTGAGTTGCCGCTTAAGACAGGTTTTACTGTATATCACTGTAAATCCTTTTCAATGCTGACAATATTAATAATTTTCTTTTGTTACTTGAAAGAGTGCCCTCAACAAGGAATATGATGAACTTGAAAAAGTACAACGACCAGAGAGTGCCCGCCGATCAACCAGTCGAGTTAGCTTCAACGATGACAGTGCCGACGACAGCGATGACGAAGCCAGCCATTCAAAATCTTCACGATCAGGTCCAGCACAGAGTGTTTCCTACGAAGAATTTACAGTGTTATCACGCAGAGTTGACAGAATGGAACATTCTATAGGCAGTATAGTTTCCAAAATAGATGCCGTTTTAGTCAAATTAGAAGCAATGGAAAAAGCCAAATTAAAAAGAAGAGAAACTATGGGAAAAATATTAGACAGTATAACAGAGGTAAATTATAGTTTACTACTTTGTATCTTTTATTTTTTACCCGAAATATTCATGAATTTTGATGTTTATTGTATTTTTGTTACTTTCCCATGTGGTATCATCATCATCATCTTCAGTAATTGCCTCCCTCAGTACTTGAGTATTCTCGCAATGTGGTGGAGGATGCTCACGCGCCACAGATAAAAGAGGTATGTACAGTAGTTAAAATGGTTAAAACCGGTTAAAAACAAGGCGTGGCGTTTAGAGGGTATGGATGGCCAGCTGGTTCTGGAAGGTCTCCAGCGTTGTCTGGCTTACTGCAGT
Organism: Loripinus fragilis; assembly: GCA_964019695.1. Taxonomy (NCBI): domain Eukaryota; kingdom Metazoa; phylum Mollusca; class Bivalvia; order Lucinida; family Lucinidae; genus Loripinus; species Loripinus fragilis. The sequence goes on from OZ026516.1 coordinate 32,444,306, forward strand.
CTGAGGGAGTTGGTTCCACAAGATGACGGTTCTTGGGAAGAAGCTCTGTTGGTAAGTTGTGTTTGATGTCCGGATCTGGAAGAAGCGAGATCCTGGGTCAGGTGTGGTATTTTATTGTATTGTATCCTGATCTTTGCCGTCTGTCTTACTTTCATATGAACTCATTGCAAAATATTTGCATAAAATTATGAAAAACATGGTTCAAGATTGTTTTGTTACCCTATTCATAGGTCTAGGTTTGGAAAATATTTGGCCATAAGTTGTCATGATATTCTTACCCTTCTGGGTCTGCACTGTTTGCCTATGTCCTATTAAATCAATACCTACTAGTGTCATCTGCTGATAACCTTTGCAAACAGATTGGACCCAGATCAAGCCCGACAAAACGTCAGGCCTGATCTGGATCCAATCTGTTTGACACTCAGCTGGTATTCCTGAAAGAATTTTTCGAAAAAGTTGATTTTGAAAAAAATCAGCAGATGACAAAAAAGCATGAAAAATTTACCAGGGGGCAATGAGTTAAAAGGACACTAGGCTTATTATGGTTAACCCTTAACTGCCAAGAAAAAAAATGCATCTGAAAATGTCGTCTGCTGAAGTCGTCTGCCGCTAATAATTGCCTAACATTACTGACCAATTAGGTATAGAAGGAAGCATCGTGGACCCAGAACAGACTGCTCCTATAGGAGCAGGCTCCTATAGGAGCAGTCTGATCTGAGTCCACACTGTTTGTCATAGAAGCCTCTTAAACATTTCAGCAGACAAGAAAAGCAGATGACCTTTGTTGCGATTGGCGCATTAAGTGTTAAATAAGTCTATGATATTTTTGCTGCAGTCTGACGGCACATCAGATGAAGTAAAACGAGAACAGATGGAAAGATTAGTTCGGGAAGAATTAGAAAGATGGGATTCAGAAACATCATTTACTCCACAGCCTAGCGGCAGAGGGGCCTCCCCAAGTAGCACAGGGCGTGGTGGCCCTAGGTCCAGATCCAGACCAGGGTCTGGAGGAAATGCTGTAAGTAATAAGGTGTTTTAAGTCTAGGAGCAGTCTGATCTGGGTCCATTCTGTTGCAATCAAGTTAATGGTAATTTGTTATTAACAATTGAACAGATGGCATCAGAAACAATTTTCTTGCTGGCAGCTATAAAAGTGTTACTTTTTTAATCAACTAAAATCAAGATAATTTGAAACTTTAATCATGCTCATCTCAACTGAGCATGAAATTTATCATGCTCATAATATTAAAATTCCAACAACTGTTGTCATTTTAACATTTTTAGCATGATAAATATATCATCTGAGACTTTGAAAGCAAGGATTCAGCATTTTAGTTTAAATGAGTTGAGCACGAAAAATGTTTTATAACCTCATGGTCAGGTCTATGGAGTACAAATTGCTTGTCAGAACAGCAAAATATTGAAGACTGATCAGACTGTGCCTGATCTGAATGATTTGATCTGGATCCACACAATTTATATAGGACTTTTTGTTATTTTAGGACATTTAAAGAGCAATTTCTATTCAACTTATTTTAAGAAAATGATAAGAAATCATTATACGTGACTTTTTATATGAAATAGACTGGAAAGTGACTGGATAGTCGGAACAGAACAGAGTTGTCCGCAGCCTGCAGTCACTTTTTTTATGAAATATCTGTTAATTCCCCCCCTTCAAAGAATAAAAAAATGACCCTACTGCTGGACCTCTCTCATTTAATATGAAGTTGCTGGGTACGAAGAAACAAAAATATTGGTACGATTTTTCTATTAAATCCAAGAGTTAATGCATGTGTGAACGTTCAAATTTTCCAAAATCCTGACTTTCTGAAATTCAAATCTTAAAACGTGTTTTATGCCTACAAATCATTAATAATTTCAAGTTAAATAGTCAATTGTCATTAGATGAACTGAAAATAAATCAGATAAATTATAATCTGCCTTATTCAGCATTTCAAGGCAAAATCCTGAATTCAGGAATAATCCTGAAAACTTTCACCCATGTTAATGCCATATACCATTTTCAACCTAATAAGTGCATTGTGCATAAAACGTTTTCATATTTCTATACCTCTTTTGGAAACAGTTCAGATTCAGATCTACACTTTTTTTACATGTACAGTAAAACCTGTGTAAAACTGCAGCTCAAAAATAGACAAAAAGATCTTTATAACAAACGGTAGCTTAATAAAGGTCGAAAGTATTGCAAAATGCTCCCCTTGGAGCATTCTGCAATACTTATGACATGCATTAAGTGATAATTAGTCTTGAAAACCAATTTTAGGACTTTTTGGGTGTGGCCATTTTACACAGATTTTACCATACACCATGAATCAATATTAACAAAGGAACTACACCTTTGGAAATATTAGTTCAATCCATATAGAACTTAACCCTTTGTATACGAGAAACCCAATAACAGGTACTTTTACTAACAGTGAAGATCCAGATGAAATGCTGCATAATGTGGTATTTCATCAAGGTCTACACTGTTGAGATAAAAAGATACAATATTTAAAAAAAATATATAACCTCACACACTCTGATATATATAATGGACCATTCCAATATTGTAATATCAAACCAGAAGGAAGAATCCATTGGTATACAAAGTATAGGAGCATTTGCCCTTATTATGTCGATTATGTTAGATCTTGCTTTATTTTTTGACATGCTAGGTACCTTTCCCGAGAGAGCTCAGTATGGGACAGATAGATTTATTTGAGCATGACAATAAAGATACCGGTAAAGCACTGTCTGAAATACTTGAACTCCCTGATGATGATAGATCTATATCTGAAATACTTGAACTCCCCGATGATAATAGATCTCTATCGGAAATACTAGAAATCCCTGATTTAACAGAAGGTGACTTTAAGGCAGACAATGACAGCGATGTCTCAGAATTTGACTGTAAACTAGAGACTAAGGATAAAGTAAGGCTTGAGTGTGATCAAGATTGTTGTGATACTCAGTCTGGTGAAGCTGACTTGGCTAGGATTGCATCTGAGGCACCAGTGAACTTGGTTGGCTCTGCTACTGCACTTAGGGATTCAGATGGGGGTTCTCTTGCACAGCACTCAGTTAATGCACTTGACGAGGGTTTATTGCAAGTTCAAATGGTAGAAAAAAGTGTTGAGGTTGATCATATAAAAGAAAGCACAAAAGCTAAACCTAATATACATGCATTTGAAAATTCAGTTTCTAAGGAGATGGCTCAAAGTCCAGATGGTATGCTGTCAGTGGATCTAGTTTCCACAGGATTAGATCCTGTTGAAACTAAATCAGCACATGAGACAATGTCAGAAACTAAAACCAATGAGACTGATGGAATTGATAAGCAGAGGGAAACACTTCTAACTAGTAAACATGGCTCAGCCTCACAACTCACTATAAAAGAACCAGACCTAGAAAGCAGATGTCTTTCTCCTAATGTTGACATCAGTATTCCTCCCAGACCAAAATCTAATTCACTTGCTTCAAGAAAATCAAAAGAAACTACAAAAGTTTCTGTGGTTTCAGAAAAGTCAGAAATTCCTGAAGGGGCCAAACATGCAGATACATACAATGCATCTGTTGGTGACATAACTCCACCTAAACCTGGTATGAGAGCTCAGAAACTGTCAGGTTCAGTTGATGAAAGTAAAGCTTCAATTTCTGCTAGTCTGTCGCAGAATGAGAATGTAATAAGTAAATCTGAAACTGAACCTGTATTGAAACAGAGTAAAAATTCAGCAAAGAAAATCAATTCAGCTTCCATTGATGCTCTTGATGAAAAAAAGAATCAATGTATGCCCAAATATGGTCAGGTCTCCAAACATAAGCAAACGGATACATTAAGAACCAAAGATAAAAGTCCCAGTAGAAGATTATACAGGCATGGTATTGATAAAGCCTCCAGTAGTCAACATGAGGCAGTAGTTTCAGTCCAGGATGAAACTGTCCATACAGCTAAAGGGAAAGCGTCAAGACCAGGAAAGAAGGCATCAATAACTAAAGCTCTGAGAACTAAGCCTACATACGTCTGAGTGAGAATTTTTTTAGATGGGCTTTGAGGTGTCATAGTTTTGAATCAAAAGAATTTTTAGGGTTATATGAGCCAGTTAATATGAAAATGGCGCTTACTGCCTATGCATTAAGTTATTGTTTAAACATGTATAGACAACTCTGTAGTATAGCTATAGGCCTAAATGAACCATGACATGAGATTTCTAACAATGTGGAATGTCAACCAGCTAAGCCTCAGATAAGCCTGCACATACGCACAGTCTGATCAGAGCCTTTGCTAGTCCCTTGAATATTCTATGAGTGTTAAGCTACTGACTGAATACCATTTGGTGATTCTAAGCCTAAAAGGAGACTATACAGGCTCATCTGAGTCTACACTTGTCAAAATGCCACATTGTTTGACGTCACATGTCACGGCTCAAATAACAGTCTGATGGCTCATTATGTCCCTACTTTGTTTGTACTAGCAGTGAAGGCTTTGACAAGGCTAAACACTTGTTCAGGCTTTTCTGAGCCTTTGCTGCTCCAGTTTGTGAAAAGTACTAAAATCTCTCATGCACTTACCAAGTTAACAAATAGAGCTAGAGGTCTAGTTAGGCCAAATAAAAAATACCTGTGTTTAGGGTAACCCAACCTTTATACCTTAATTTGCTGGTGAAACCTTGAATTTTTTCAGGTTTCTGGAAAATATATAATTTTATGCATTTTGAAAGGCATTTCACCTTTCAAAATGCAGAAAATTATATTTTTTTCCAGAAAAAAATATGTGTGCCTACCCTACGTAAAATTATTAGACCAGTTACCCGTATAACACTTATTTTTTTTATTTGGCCTTAATAGTCTGAACCAAAGTCTACTTCCATGCTTTGGGTGTACGGACAGTGAAAGCTCTGACAAGACTTGGCAAACACATGCCATTTTCATGTGAACTGGCTTGTAAGGTTATGTTTCTAAAACAGGTTTTTAATTTAAAGGTGATTTCTCTTCATAGTAGTATTTCATTGAAGATTCTTATTTTTCAGCGTACTCGTACTCGTAGGTTTGGGTATATCTGTAGTTTTTCATACCTGGAACAATACTCACAAGTTTTCGTATTTTCAATTTGCTTTTAAATATTTGTATATAAGCAGTAGTTGTTTTCTTGACTTGAGAAGCAAACCACGAGAATATGCTGTCATAAATACCTAAATTTGGTTTTTGAGGTAACAGTGCTGTATTGCCCTTGACAACTGACCCCATTTCATGTGCATTACATACATGACAGAGATGGGAGCGCAGTGGCTCATTGGTAGAGTGCTTGACTCGAGACAGAGGGGCCGCTGGTTCAAGCCTCACCTGCGTCACTGCGTTGTGGTCCTTGAGCAAGACACATTTATCCTAGCTTAGTACTGGTTCAACCCTGGAAGACCCATCGCTGTTTAACTGAAAGATTGTTGATGGGATGTAAAGAATCAAATCAAACAAACTACATGACAGTATTCTTAAAAAATCAGAATGCCGCTGGTATTTTGTTGCTAGTCTCATGCTTCTGGCATTAATTTTGATTAGCTGATAAAGTCATGTGATACAACTGCATGTGACTTGAATTACAAAAGAGTTCCGGTAAAGTATGGAAGGACTATGGAATTGGCAAATAGTATATCTTTGAAAACTGATCAAAAGTTCTGCCCTGTACCAACCCCTACCCTACCAAATGTCCCCAGTATTATGCTGTTTAAGTTTTTACTCTATCTGCTTATGAGCCTTTTATAATCATATTTCCTTTCTTGTTAAACAGAAATCTAAACGCGAATTTATCTATGACCACAGCAACCCAGATGAAGTAAGCTTATAGTTAAATAATTCTCTTCTATCTGCTTAATAACCATTACCTGGGCTTCATCACAAGAAAAACAGTTTCCAACCAAGTAAGACTTTGGCCAGTCTCAACTCAGCTACAGAGACTAGCTAGAATACTGTCATTAATCACTGAGCAAGTGCAGTTATAGTACTTCCAGAAAGCAAATAACTAAGGGGCTGACCAGCCTGCGCATCTGCGCAGGCTGGTCTGCACTTTTGATGTTTGTATGCATTAAAATTAGGTTTTCTTGTGACAAGTCCCATCCTGCAGTCTTTATTCAGCAAATTTCTTCGTTAAAAATAAACAAAAAATTACATCATTAAGAGAATTATTTAAAGAATAAAAAAGTTGAGATTTTTCATGTGTAGCTTAAAGTCCTCAGTCCAAGTTGCAATGATTTATATGTGTAGCTTAAATGTCTATGGTCAAAGTTGCAATTATTATATGTGATGTTCAAATTGAATTGCACCAGGCAATACTGGGAACCATCTGTTACTAACATCATGTTATAATATCTTCATGGCAAAGTCGGTCCTCATCTTACCAGATTCAGCCAGCAACAGAAAACCCAGCCAAGATGTGGGACCTTTGTCAGATGTATAGGCCATCAGTCCAATACTGCAGACAGTAGTTTAGTAACTGTGCCAATACCACAGTCATTGGTAATACTGCAGACATGGGTCAAGTAACTGGACAACTACTACAGACATTGATCCCATCACTGAACCAATTCAAAATTATGGAACATTATCACAGCATTGAGGATGCATACCATTACTTTCTATCCAGTGTCATGATTACAGTCATGATTGTAACTTATTAGCCCAGCTATATCATGAGGCTTAAGTCATTTCAATTTTTTTATGGATACATGTGTTTGTTGTACTCCTTAAATCAGATTTGCAACAGTTAAGTGAAAAATCTACAAATTTAGGAACTTGAAGTTTGTACACACCCCTACCATGTGCACCTATTCTGATGAAATGGTTCCCAGTTTGCTTGGAAGTATTTTTTGTGAAGATTATTGCTGTGCTCTGATATCACAAATATGAATTTTATGATAAATAATTTCAGACTTAAAACATGGATTTTACTGAAGGTTTTAAATATCATACTGTATAAATATAATAGTTTCACACTATAACGCAAGACTGAATAAGAATTTTGGAGGACTGTCATTATTTAGGAGTAGTTAAGTGTTTCATAATCAAGAATAAATACATGTATAATCTGTTGCCAGAATTAGAAGAGAAAATTCTTTCATCAGTTAATTGATCAATTACTTCAAAATCATATTCCAGATAAATGAATGTGTATTTTACCGATTGACTTTCTATCATTGTGTTTGTTCTTTTGCAGTTCTTTAAATCAAAAGCAAAACCAAGTAAATATGCCAATATGTTGACTATGAGAGTTCTGTCCTCGTATATGTACTTGTGCAAGCTTGCTTTTATATACATGTACATGATATTGATATATTCTATATTTTCCTGGATAAGTACTAAGTGCCCTTGGAAACTTTATTTTAGTTGTGGTGGTGCTCCCTTCCCTGACTATGTGCATGGCTGTATTTTAACAGTGAGTATGGCCAGGAAATGCCGCAATCACAGACTGCAGACCACAATGCATCATCACAGATAGGAGAAACAATCAAATCAAATTAAATAAGATTCTTGACTCAGAGACAAGCATCAGGCACTAATCCACCTATGAAGCCTTTTTCAAATGAACTAAAGTGGTGGTCAAACAGGTGTTCAAATCATGAAGTTTTAATGCCATATGACTGCATGCTTGGTAGTCAACCCAATCACGGTTGGATACTTTGCTTTCCTCTTTAATTGCACGCCGGTGGGTCGGACTTCAGACTCTATGATGGTTCCGACTTAAAGACTTATCTATTGATGAGATGGTAGGGGCCTGATGCTTTGGCTGTTTGTCGGGCCCACCGGGGTTTACCTGTTGGATTTCTTTTGCTCCGGTATTCAGTTTAATTTACTGTTGAGTCCTTATCCTTGCTTTATCTCCTTGTTATATCTTGATTTATATGTTTTAGGAGATGATGCATTGATAAGTTAGGGGTCTTTCATGCAAACCAAATATCTATGTGTCTTGATCCACATCTGAATTAAGGGTGAGGTTGGCGCTGTTAAACCGGTTTAAGCCCTCCAGTAAAATATTTTACTGACCGTTCCAAGGCGGTACTTCTTTTGTGGATCTTTTATGTTTTTGTTCTGTCTTGTGTTTGCTATGTTTTGTGCGCGTCTGTTTATATGTGCTTTGTGATCACCTGCTGGGAAAGGGCTGACCTCTTGGCTCTCGTTTGTGGTGTCTTCTGTGAGTTTGTCACTTTCCCATTGGTATCCTGGGTCAGGTGTGGTACTTGATTGTATCGATTCCTGATCTTTGCACCATTACTTACTTTTAAACAACAAGCCGTCTAAAACATCTGTTTAAGGCTTGCTTTGATTTTTTTATAACATTTGTCCTGTACAGAATGGCACAAAACTTTGACACTGAATCTGTTCATTGAAAATGCATTTACCGTTTTTCATAGAAAAATCCTGCACCTGCTGAACATCTTGATCATGTATGAAAGGTACTGCTTAAATTATTACAAACTTGTAATGGGGTAAGGTTTGTGAATTAGCTTTGGGATTAAACAGGCCCAAGAAGGGATTAAACAAATTTGCTAAACATGAAACAAGATCATGTACAGTAATGTGATGCTTGGAGTGGAAAAGAATTAATTTAATCATTTATTGTTTAGTGTATTTTATATGATTTGGATAACTGACATATTTTCTAGCTTGATCTTTGTACAATCTCAAACACCGATCAAATCCTGAAAGTGCGACCTGGTAAATAAAAGTCAATAACACATTTTTTATTGTCATTATTTCAGATCTACTTATTTAACCATTAGGGTTGTCAATAAACATTTGAAGTCAGAAACTTATCGATCAGACTGGGCATTCTTTCTACGGTAGATGTTCTAAAGCTTTGAATGCCCAAAAGGCTTAAACCAACAATGCAGACTCAAAGCAGACTGCTTCTCTGATCAGTCTTCCCTGCTTGCTATTCTAACAGGAATTTTGTTAGTTTCGAACTCCTGTTCCAGATTTTAGAACATTTTCCGTACATATTGTGGATAAATAGTATTTTGAACAAAATATTTTATTGACAACACTGAACAATTAGTTAAAGACTTACCAGTTAACCATCCAGTCTCTTAAAACTGGATAGATGGTTGATTATAGGTTTAAGATAAAAAAAAAACTTTTTGTTAAAAATAATGAGAAATTTTATGTGTGATTTAAAGACTCATCAGATAACCATCCTGTCTCTTAACCCAATGCACCAATCGCACAAAAGTCGTCTTGCTTTTCTTGTCTGCTGAAACGTTCAAAAAGCTTCTATTGCAAACAGTGTGGACCAAGATCAGACTGCTCCTATAGGAGCAGTCTGTTCTGGGTCCACACTGTTTGCTTCTATACTTAATTCATCAGTAATGCTAGGCAGTTATTTGCAGCAGACAATTTCAGCAGATGATTTCAGCAGACAACATTTTCAGATGCATTTTTTTCGCGGCCCTTTAAGGGTTAGAACTGGATAGTGGGTTGATTACATGTTTAAGATAAAAATACTTTTTTGTTAAAAATAATGAGAAATTTTATGTGCGAATTTATTGTTAACACTGAAATATTAGTTAAAGACTTAACAGATAACTATCCAGTCTATTAAAACTGGATAGTGGGTTGATTACAGGTTTGAAACACAAGGAATTTTTACCAAAATAAAGTTAAATTTTTATGTGCAGGTCAGATTGAAAGTGTTTGACCTCATGTTTAGCCACATCATTAACGACAACATCAGCTTTTAATAACATCTTAATCATTTTATTAATGATAAAGCTATATATATCATTATTCATATTATGATGGTACATGTATTGGGACAGTTAATATTGTTTTCAGATGTTTTGTTTCACTTAATTGTTGTTTCATGTGTCTTGCAGCTGCAAGGTGATGGTTATGCTTGAATTATTTCTTGGTCTTTTATTTGATATCCACACCCGGTATGTGGTGAATAGCGAGCAAACCAATTCATATCTAAACGGCATTAAAGATTGCCAAAAACAACATTTTTGATCGTCAAAACGATGATTGTAGAAAGCAAATATAGCGTTATAGATTGTCAAAATGTGTAATTTTGTGATCAAAAACATCATGTTTGTTTGTTGGAAATGCATTTTTTTTAAAAAAAAATGCACTTCGGGTGACGTCTACCTGGTGTGATATCACTTGAATGATAAATTTCAAAAATGGCATTTTCCAGATGATGTTATGGACCGATCCATCCACATTCAGCAATGAAAATTTTACTGTAGAAAGCAAACAAATAGTGCCTGATCTGGGACTGTTTTGTTTGCACATGCATATCCTGTTTGAGTAATTTGGTCTGGATCTGCTAATAACATTTGATCTAAATGTTGGACAAGGGTTACTTTGTATGTTGCAGTGGATGGTGGTTTAATATTAATATCTATCTTTCATACTTTCAGGTTTTTTGCTGATAGCATTTTGTTTAATATCATATTAAAAATAACATTTATATTTATATCTCTTTATTTATCTTTATTTCACTTGCTGCAGACTTCAGATGTTTAAGGGTAAACTGATCTTACTTCTTCTGCATGTTATATTACTGTATGTATCCGTATTAATGCACTATGAAGGTTTCAGAATAATTATGGCAAACTATTTTCAAGGAGCCATAGCTCTAGACCTGATGAATAAAAACTAATCTACGAAACTATATTTAAGTCAAATGAATCCCTATCAATTGGAAAAGTCTAGCTCCAACTTAAGGGTTGTTGGTTGGAATTTTATTTTTTTTGTTGTTGAAATTTTGATTGAACATTTTGCAAGCCTGTTCAGATGCCACATTCTGGATAAGAAAATGCAATTTTACTCTCAAAAATAAACAATATACATGTTCATAAACTAGATTTTTCTGAAATAATTTTGCAGTGCATTAGTAGGAATTTATGTTGTACATGTAATGTTCTTTTGTTACAATAAATGGGAAATGGGCCAATTTTTATTCAGGGCTTGCTCGTACGCCTAACAAATGCATGTAACCTTGTAACCTTTTAATGACAAATAAAAAGCAAGCAACAATTAAATGACAAATCAAAGTGTCTAGCCTTTTAATTCTTCGCATGCTGGGTAATTTTTCATGCTTCAGTTGTCGTCTGCTGACTTTTTGAAAATTAACTTTTTCAAAAAATTATGTCAGGAACCATGGAGGAGTGTCAAACAGTTTGGAATCAGATCAGGACCGATGTTCTGTCAATCCTGATCTTGGTCCAAACTGTTTGCAAAGGTTATCAGCAGACGACATAAGTCATCCCTAGCAAAGAAAGAATTAATGACAAAGAAATGCAACATTCTAATGGAAAAACAGCTTGCAATCTTTTAATGACAAAAGCATGTTATCTTTTAAAATAGATGCATGCATCCTTATAATGACAAGAAATATGCAACATTTAAAGTACAAAAGCATACAGTCCATATAACCATTTTAATTACAGTAAAACCTGCCATAAGCGGACACTCAAAATAGACAAAACAAAGGTCTTAAAGACAAATGGTAGCCTAATGAAGGTCGAAAGTATTGTAGAATGCTCCCCTTGGAGCATTCTGCAATACTTTTGACCTGCATTAAGTGATAGTAGATCTTGAAAACCAATTTTGGTCTTCTTTTTGAGTGGTTGCTTAAGACAGGTTTTAATGTATAAAACATACACATTTTATTTTTTTCAAAGGCACACTCCTTCTATTAGTGTACGGAAGACTGCAACATTTCTTTTGACAAAAACTTTTATGATTTCATTACAAAATAAAGGCACAACCTGTGTAACAAAAGCATGCAATGTTTTAATGAATTTTTGGGAGGAGTGGGATTAGATGTTGCATGGTCATTTTTTATGCCATAAGAGTTACTGCTTCCGAAATAGCATTTTAGCTTTAAATTTTATGTTTGGAAACTCAATTTTGCCCTTAAAGCGCCAAGAAAAAAAAGCATCTGAAAATGCCGTCTGCTGAAGTTGTCTGCTGCAAATAATTGCCTAACATTACTGACAAATTAAGATAGAAGCAAACAGTGTGGGCCCAGAAAAGACTGCTCCTATAGGAGCAGTCTGATCTGAGTCCACACTGTTTGCCACAGAGGCTTCTTTAACATTTCAGCAGACGAGAAAAGCAGACCACTTTTGTTGCGATTGGCCCATTAAGGGTTAAGAAATTCAAGGATGAATGGTTAACTCCTAGTATTCCAACAAATGCATGCTATGTTATGCTTTAACTGAAATATTTCAGACACTCACAGCTGACATGTAGCAAAATATTATTTTGGAATGTAATTATTAACTTACTGAAAGGGGTGCATAGAGGATATTAATTTTGTTAGATTTTATTTTGTACTTGTTATTGGTGTTTTGTTTGTTTATTTATGCAATTTTATTATTATTTGTGGTAAATGTTCTGAAATTTTGAACACTATATGCCTGCCAAAAAGGCCTAGACAAACAGTGCAGACCGAGATCAGACTGCTGCTGAGAAGCAGTCAGACCCAGAGGTTATAAAACTTTTTCCATACTCAACTCAGCTGAGCACGAAATTTATCCTGCTCATAAATGTTAAAATGCAAACAATTTTTGGCATTTTAACATTTATTAGCAAGATAAATACAACACCTAAAGCAAGAAACTTTATCATTTCTTGGTATTTTAGTTTTTACGAGCAATTGAAATTTCGTGCTCAGTTGAGTTGAGCATGAAAAAAGTTTATAACCATGGGGCCTGATCAGCATTTTTTCATAAGCATTTCCCAGATAACCAACATTTTATTTGGGAACAGAAAGAGAAAAGAGACATTTACCAACCATAATACTGATGAGTATGATATTGTAGAGGTCAATTTACTTTTTCCTACAAACAAATGCCTTCATTTTGATTCAGATTCAAGGAATCAGTTGTGAAAATTCAAGTTCTGTCTTCATTTAATTTGATGTATATTTTTGATCAGTCTTAGTGAAAATGTAATGAGAAATTATTCTGACACCATGTGTTTGCATGTAAATATGTTATATGGGCCTTGTCGCAAGAGAACCTGATTTTATTGCTTGCGAACAGCAAAGGTGCAGACCAGCATGTGCATCCTACCAGTCCAAGCAGTCTGGTTAGTATCCTTAATTGCTTCTTCATAAGTCGAGAGTACTAAGTTCACGTCGTCGAAGTGGACTTAGTACCCTTGACTTAAGAAGATGCCTTAATTGTTGTTTGCTCTCATTAAAGTAGAATAGCTAAACCTTCTACATTCAAAATTTATATTTTAGTTAGTCTCTGTAGCTGAGCAGGCTACATTGAGCTTTACCTGGCCACAAACTAAGGTTTTCTTGTGATACGGTTCATTTAAAATTGACTTGAAATTAAGCAACATGTTTTGTTACCTGCATTAATTCACTTAAATTTTGTATGTCAAAGAAAGTTAAGTATAACTGTTACATTGTTACATATAATTGTGTACTGTTAGTTGATTATTGAATATTTCAATTCTTTTTTATAGTGAGAAATATTTTTTGTAATTTGAGAATCATTGAGTTAAAGTGATAGATGCATTTATATAAGTTGTTACATGGCAAAAAATCTGCATAGTGGTTAAAAATATTAAATAAAATATATTACTGTAAGATTTATCAACCTTACATTATAGTCTACCAACCACAATCATTATTTTATGAGGTAATCTTATTTGTCAATCTTTTTTTTTGTGGTATTGTTTTATGTTGACCATGACGTCATCACACTTTCTGGCTTCCATTTCAGCATGTTGTATGTATGTTCATATGCCAAATTCATTCTTAAAGATACCACCAAGATTTTTCTAAATTCTGAATTTTAATGAACCCTTAATGCACCAATCGCAACAAAAGTCATCTACTTTTCTTATCTGCTGAAATGTTTAAGAAGCTTCTATGGCAAACAGTGTGGACCCAGCTGAGACTGCTCCTATAGGGGTCCAGGCTGTTTGCTTTTATACTTAATTCATCAGTAATGTTAGGCATTTATTTGCAGCAGTGACTTCAGCAGACGTCATTTTCAGATTGGCGCTTTAAGGGTTAATCACATGTGATCTTAACCCATCATAGACTTTTCAACCATACATATTTGATAAGACCATTTTTAGCTCACTTGAGCAATAAATGGGTGTTCTAAATGCTACAGCTTGTGGTGTTCATCTATTATCAGTCTGTTCGTGCAAATCCAATAGACAAACTTGTGCAAGGACACTTGTTTGCTTATCAGACTCTTAACTTTCCTGGAATTTTTTTTCCATTATTTTAAACTAAGATGCAGTAATCCCTATATATCTTTTTAACCCTTTACTCAATAGGTTATTTTTAGATCATGACATCATTTTCATTTTTTAGACAACATTGAAGAAATTCAAAAAAAAAATTAAGTTGGGTTTTGAATACTTTTGAAAATATTGTGGAAAATGGAGCATTTGCTCCAAAAGAGCAAATGCTCCATTTTCCATAATATTTTCAAATACATGATATTTCAAAAGCGCCAAAAGGCGTTATTATGGAGTTATGGGTTAAATGCCTATATATCATTTTTTCATTCTTTCAGGACCTGTTCGATAGTGGAATGTATTCATCGTGCTGACGGGAGAGCAATAAATTCCGCTGAAGACACAAGAAGAAAATGACCAAGAATAAAATGAAAAGAAAAAAACTTTATCATTCCTTGTAGTGATGATTTGTACACTGCTGCAAACCTATAAATATAAAATTTTTCAAAAATCCTCAAAAACCAGTAAAGTTAAATTTGTTTAAGCTGATAAAAATGCACCATCAGGACTTCCTATTAAAAATTTGAATTTCTCAGATCAGTAGTTTTGTACTGTTACCTATATAAGTGAAGATAGTGATAATAAAAACACAAGCAAAAAATACTGCAGGCTGAGTCCTTTTTCTAACTACAAAATCTCAGGGTTTTTTTTATCTACAAAATATTGCAGGCCGAGTCTTTTTTATCTACAAAATATTGAGGCTCAGGTTTTTTTTTATCTACAAAATATTGCAGACTGAGTCTTTTTATCTACAAAATATTGCAGGCTGAGTCTTTTTTTTTAACTACAAAATTTTGAGGCACAGTTTTTTTTATCTACAAAATATTGAAGGCTAATTTTTTTTATCTACAAAATATTGAGGCCAAGTCATTTATCTACAAAATATTGAGGTTGAGTCTTTTCTAATCCACAAAATATTGCAGGCCGGGTCTTTTTTATCAACAACATATTGCAGGCTGAGTCTTTTTTTTTATCTACACTGCGTGATTTGGCAAGCAATTTTATTTGGGTTTATATGTCAAACAATTTTATGTCAAATTCTCATTAAGAAACACAATCTTTAATTATAAAGAATTTTCTTGGCTTTGTTATTAGGTTTGCAGCAGTGATTAATATTTTATTGTCAATGTTGTGTATTGTGCTAGTCATGTGATAACTTGTGATATATAAACCTGCCCCAGCCACCTACTTTCACATGGGGCGCAGCCTACGAGCTGTGGAGCCATGCTGCGCCATTCAAAACAAAATCAATCAAACCTTCTTTCACATGACCAATAACCTGCCATGATAAAACCAGATAACTCTCTTTATTACTCTTTCTTTGCTAGCGGCGACTTTTGTCATCTGCTGATAACCTTTGCAAACAGTTTGGACCCAGATCAGGACCGAAAAAATGTTGGTCCTGATCTGGATCCAAACAGTCAAAATAAATCAGCAGAAGACAACAAAAGCATGGAAAATTACCCAGCATGCAAAAAGTTAATCAAATGACTATTGTGGTCTTAAAGCAATATTTTTAAATTATTCACTACTTTGAATCATATTCCAGCTAATTGATGGCATTTTGGTAAATAATCTAAAATAGTAGACTTTCATATAGAAAGCCTGGTCCTGTTACAAATTGTTACATGAATTATTAAATCAAATGTTTGATTGTATGTTGTAAACTTTTGTATCCTTTTGTTTAATAACTTTGAACCACTTATTTTGTGGGTCAGATGTATGATACCTTGTATGGGGTTCACACAGGCTTTAATTAAGAAATATCCTTGAAAATTAAATTTGCATTGAATAGTGCTGAAAATTTGCTTTAGATATTGAAAAGTACCATATTTGCTCTAATAGATACCCATGTCCTGATAAAAGCCCAACCCCCAATTTTGGTGTAAAATTTAGATTTTTTTTACATTCTTGGAAAAATGCCAGCCTCTTATAAATGCCCACTGGAATATAATCTTATCTAGTAAAATTTTTGCTTTATCCAATGTTTATACCAACTGACAAAAGTATTTCCATTTTACAAAACACAAATTCCTATAGTGAAGATTTCTCCTTCATAAAAAAGCTGACTTTCAGGTACAATAAATTCATGAAATGGCCTTACTTGGACCTTTTTAACTGGCTTGGCTACAAGTTTTGATATCTCAGCTTAAATTTAAGTGGTAATTTCAATAGCTTCAGATTGCAGTGGGGATTTAATTATTGAGTTTTTCTGTCTACATCAGAATATGTTTACATGACTAGAGTTAGCAGATGCTGTACATATTTTCTCCTGGCAGAAAATCATAGTAATTTCTCTGCATGAATAAAGTAATGCAGTACATCAATGGACATAGTAATATATAAATAAAAGATTTTTACTACACCTAAAACAAAGATCTTTTATGATTTGAAAAAAACACACACTTCAACCTCAAAAAAACAATTACCCACCCCTCTCTTCTTGAATGGTAATGATGTAAAAAAAATGCCAAGTCATCTATTAGAGCAGATATGGTAATTGAATTTTACGATTTTCTGAAGGACTTAACCCTTTTACTGGAGACCAAGATCAACATAAATACATTTTACCATTATTTGGTGCAGCATGTGCAGCATATGCTGCACTAAATAATGGATTTGGTGCAGCATATGCTGCACCAAATAATGGCAAAACAATTTTGTACTAATTCAAAAGAATTATCTCGTTATAGAATTTAGAAGTTGAATTCTAAAGCATGAATCAGTTTTTCTTATATTCTTTTAGTACTTAAAGACTGTAGAAAGGTACATCACAGGACCTTGAATTTGACTAAGCTTAGCCTGTA
Source organism: Loripinus fragilis (assembly GCA_964019695.1). Lineage (NCBI taxonomy): Eukaryota > Metazoa > Mollusca > Bivalvia > Lucinida > Lucinidae > Loripinus > Loripinus fragilis. The sequence continues at coordinate 32,461,381 of OZ026516.1, forward strand.
TGAACCATGCTGTAGGTTTATCATGTTTTGGTTGAATTACTGTGAATGTTCTAAATTTTTTAACACTATACATCTGTCAAAAAGGCCTAGACAAACATTACAGAGGAGTTTGATCAGGGATTTCACTTTCCTATTCTGACTTCTAGTTAAATGTACAGCAGGAAATTCACAAATTTGAAACATGTGCAGAATGCACAAGTTTCATATTTTGTACATTTCCTGCTATTGAAGCTACCAAATAGAACCAACAAATAGAGCAGTTCGTATTTTGCAAATCCTGATTGCTGGTTCTTGTAATGAGTAGTAGACCTTTAAATATTTAGAAAGAGAAGTTTTAAAAACTTTAGAACACATACTGTAAGCCAAAGGCAGTATGCACTAGTCCCAAAAAATTAAGAAATCATGATTTTTGATCAGAGCTATTATGCGCTCTATTCAGGAAAGATTTTTGAACCTGGATTATTGAAGATATATACATGTATTATGATAGAACTATTCTACTGTAACGGATGCACTATTTTTAACTGCTGAGTTTATGATATATTCATTGAACTTGGATTATTGAAGATATATATTACGATAGAACTGTTATACTGTAACGGATGCACTATTTTTTAACTGCTGAGTTTAATGATATATTCATATATGTTGTTCAAAAACAGATTAACCGTCCATGCTGTTATATATTTTATCCGTCCATAACTGCTGTGCATATCAGAATTACGTCACCGTATTCAACTTAACAAGGGCACTGTGAACATAATTTCTTTCAAAACTCTATACCCTTTTTTGAAAACAGTGTAGATCAAGATCAGCTGGCTTCTTCTTTATGAAGCTAGCTGATCAGGATCTACACTTTTTTCACCAACAAGATGAATCCATAGTGAATTGACTGGAACTTTTTCTTGAAAAATTCATATTGGGTAAACAACCCTTATAAGGTAGTCTTGCTACACTTATAAGAGCATGTGTATTTATTAAGTTAAATATGGTGGTGCTGTTGTCTATACAGCTATAATATGGGCTTTGCCACAGGAAAACCTGACATTGCTGCTATGCCAACATCAAAAGTGCTGATCAACCTGTGCACCTTCAGTCTGATTAGCACCATCTAGAATGGGAGCGCAGTTGGAGCGCAGTGGCTCAGTAGTAGAGTGCTTGACTCGAGGCCAAGGGGCCACGGGGTCAATCCTCACCGGCGTCACTGCGTTGTGTCCTTGAGCTAGACACATAAATCCTAGCTTAGTACTGGTTCAACCCAGGAAAACCCGTCCCTTCATAACTGAAAGATTGTTGATGAAAATACAATTATCCCAACATGCAAAATCCAAAATTTTTAACTCTGCCAATGCCACCAAAAATTTGCAGCTGACATTTTCAATGTTTGTTCCTGTTTTCCGAAACCATATAAGACTTATGTGAATTGTCTGCTAGCAGACGATATAAATGAAATGTCGAGCCTTAGTTTTCTCAAAAATGAAAAAAATGTGCCAAAATTTGTTGTCTGTTGCAGTCAAAATTTGAGGTTTAGGATTCTGGATAGTCTGTGTAGGTGAACAGGCTGATTTTTGAGTCTTCCCTGATCCTTAACGCCGAGGATGGGTTTTCTTGTGTGCAGCTCATGTTGTCTGATCTCCAATGATAAAGCCTCTATGTGCAAAAATGGCCTCCATATCTATGTTAGTTATATTTTATTTATGTCTCAAAAGTTGTAAATTTTGTTAAATATTCAAATTGGATAAATATTTACGTTTTATAATGTATACTTCAGTGCATTGTATTTTATTTTGTTAAATCAAAAACAAGGTCTGGGCTTCATGATAATTTTGAGTCAGTGTAATTGACATCAAAACTATTTTAGTCTGATCCAGACAAAATTAAACTATTTGACTGCAAAAAAAACAAAAAAAATACTTCAGAAATCTAAAAGGATAAAATATTTCAGTCATCATAAAATATGCTATTTATCCTCACTAGTTTGCAGTCGAGTTGGTTTTTAATTTTAGATATTAAAGATTGTTGGTAATAATATTACATATGACACAAACTTGTTTTGAAGTCCAGATTTTTGTGATGTCCTACAAAATGGTTTTATTTGTGTCTTGTGAGTATTAAGCTACTGGCAAAGCATTAGTCTTGGCTCTACTGAAATGTTCTACTATATATGCCCTAATAAATGCACTATGCACATAAAATTTTCAAAACCTTATACTATTTTTGAAAACAGTGTATACCCAGATCAGCTGGCTCCTGATGAAGCCACTGATCAGGATCCACACAGTTTGCATACACATAAGTCAATATTATTTATGAAATTACACCACTGGATTGACTTGAAATCGAAAGTTCATATAGTTCATATAGTGTTAGCAAACCACAAATTATTCAGTGTGTGCTTACGGGAGCATTTGGGCGTAGTAGGTCATAAAAAGTATATCATTGGTGTAGCTCACAATATGCAGTTACGCATGTGCGTAATAAAAATAATAACATTCAAGGGAGGTCACCTAATGTGGCAAAAGTGATTTCCATGCCATAAGGAACTGCTCTTAAAGGAAAGAACTTGCTCCCCCTGGGAGCAAATTCTTTCCTTTGAGAGAAGTTCCCATTATGAAAAGGGACGCTATTGAAGAGAATCACTAATTGATCCAGTAGTCTCCCTTTGATGTGCGTAACTTCTTTAAAGTTCTGGCTACGCCATTGTATATAACAATGCACAAGAGCCAAAGCTTTGCTTCAATGGCAAAAAACAAAAGTGCAAATCAAACCCACTTTGTCGTGCCTCATGTTTATTTAATTTCTTACTTATCATACAAAGGGCAGGGTATATATATGACATATTAATAGTTGTCAGTCTTTATAGTTCACTTTCTTGCGCACTAGCTATTTACGAAAGTTTACTATCAATACAATGAAAGTTGACTTTTTTTGCATAAAAAAGTTAACTTTTACCACAAACATATTTAAGGTTTAGAACACGGGACAACTAGGTCTGATATAACAATTATTGAAATTCAGTATCAATGTCTATTATATTTTATCATATGAAATCATGTCTGGGAGTGAAATAACGCCATGCAATAAAATCCATAAACCACTACTGGTTTACAGTTTTTCGGGTAACGCTATGACATCCATAACAACGTTGCATACATAATGACAATATTATAATGCTTTTACAACAGAAATGAGATTTCAGAGTAATCTTAATGTCATATGATAAATATAATCTAACATTCTTGCTCTTGTATTATTGAATTTATTAAACTTGTTGCGAAAAAGAGATAAAATACTCGGCAAGCCTCACATTTTATCTCTTTCCCCCTACTCATTTAATAAATTCAATAAAACATGAGCACTCAAGTAAGATCATATATTTATTTATGTCTAAAGAGTTGTATATTTTAAGTATTCAAATTTGATAAATATTTATGTTTCAAAAAGTATGACAGTGCATTGTATATTTATTTGTTGAAGGAAACAGATTTTTTAAATATTGATTTTACCTTTATGGAATTTAGAGAAATACAAGACATATATTGTTTGAACTTCATATTTTGGCCCTAATATTGAATGAAAATGTGTGTAACACGAAATATAGATAGCATACATGTGTTAAAATGAATAAGAAATGAGTTCAGGTTATGAGGTTTTCAGAAAACCGTACAATCTGATCTCAAATCCCCAAAACCTGATTAAAAATAAGGATACATAATATTGATATCACCTCTTAATTTTAGAAAAACTTAACTTATACCACCCTTACCAACTTTAGCACGACATATCTCATCATGTGCAAGGTCTACACAGATGTAGGTGGTATTAAATAGTTATACCATGTTTGTCCAGCTGTACGTAAGATAATCCACTCGCTTAAGCTCGTGGATTATCTCCACGTACAGGCAGACAACTCATGGTATAACTATTACTTGGCTTAAGAAAGAACAAAATAAAGTGTTTGATCTGCCTGGCATAGCACCTAGGAAGAGTCATAAACCAATTAATGAGTGGTACCACTTCTATGGTCAAAATATTTAGGTCTTAGGAACAATAGAATTTTATAAAGTTGTCAAAAATGAAAAAAGTCAATAAGCAATGCTTATTAGATACCCCCCGCACAGTAAGAGTCAGTGAAAAAACTTGGCAAGTTATAGTTCAAACAAGAAGACCTTAGTTTTGATAAGAAGATTTCAGTAGAATCTGTGCAAACAAAAAATTATAAACTCCTTCGTGCATATGTTCAATGTGTCTACATTGTGTCGACAAAGTATCAAATTGCTCCATCAAAAGCTGTAGTAGGACTTGATCTGCCCATAAAGGCACTATCCATGCATATACAAAAGCCATATAAGGGAATAATTGTCTAAGTTCTCACAGCTGTCATTTTGTCAAAATTATTTTTTGTCAATGTGTCTACATTGTATCGACAGAGTATCAAATTGTTCCATCAAAAGCTGTAGTAGGAGTTGATCGGCCCATGAAGGCACCATCTATGCATATTCAAAAGCCTAATAAGGGAAAAATTGTCTAAGTTCTCACAGCTGTCATTTCTTCAAAAATTATTTTTTCTGAACAAAACTCCTTCATGCATATGTTCAATGTGTTTACATTGTATAGGCAAAGTATCAAATTGTTCCATCAAAAGCTGTGGTAGGAGTTGATCGGCCCATGAAGGCACAATCTATGCATATACAAAAGCCTTATTAGGGAAAAATTGTTTAAGTTCTCACAGCTGTCATTTTGTCAAAAAATATTATTTCTAAACCAAACTCCTTCATGCATATGTTAAATGTGTCTACATTGTATAGGCAAAGTATCAAATTGCTCCATAAAAAGCTGTGGTAGGAGTTGATCGGCCCATAAGGGCACCGTCTATGCATATACAAACCCCTTATTAGGGAAAAATTGTCTAAGTTCTCACAGCTGTCATTTTGTCAAAAATTATTTTTTCTAAACCAAACTCCTTCATGCATATGTTCAATGTGTCTACATTGTATAGGAAAAGTATCAAATTGTTCCATCAAAAGCTGTGGTAGGAGTTGATCGGCCCCTGTATGGCCTATAATAGCATAAGCATAAAGCACTATATTAAAAGCCATTTAGAACTACAAAGGGAAATAACTCTAATAGAACTGGCCCCTAGCCCTTACTTTTTTGTCTAAAGTATTTGTCTTGCATATATGAACATGTTTGCAAGATTTGATGAAAATCCAGCAATGAATCTTCGAGTTATTAATGAAACAAAGCGTTACGGACGGACGGACGGACAGACGCACGGACGGACGGACACACGGACGGACGGACAATGTGAAAACAGTATACCCCCTACAAACAAAGTTTGCGGGGGGTATAATAAATCATAGTGTGAGGTCTTCTTGTTTTCAGACTAATTAATCAGGGTCTAATTGTAATCATATCTTACCTTTTTGTCCCATATTCTTACAATATATTTCACAATTTGCAAACAATCCTTAACTTTTGTTTAGTTAAGGTGCTTTCACTCTTTGTTGTTATAGAGATGTCATAAAATTCAACAATATTATGAATAATATAAATTTCGAGACAAGATGTTTTTCTACACAAGATGGCAGTGCATTTTCTCATTTATCCTAGAAACCTTTTTTGGGTGCTAATTGGGAGTATCCCATGCTTCACTTCCAATACCAAATCGGGGGAAGCTTGGACCAATTTGAGAATCGAATCAAGCCTCGGATGTACGTAAGGCGCATAACATGTAGTACTATGTACGAAAAAGCTCCATTTTGTTAGCCGGAACTGGCAGAAAGAAAATAAGTTCTATAGCATGTGGGTTCAGCCCTATTAAAATCCATTTTTCTGATTACCCAATAAGTTTAATCAGCAAAACAAAAGACGTTTATGTATTTTTAGAAAAGTATCGCTATATATTTATTGAAAACGCATATAAACTTCATTTATAACCATTTGTTTTGCTGCAATCACACTTGTTATTGTGTTGGCATGGTTTCTTGGACGTCAGCACATATTATGTAACGTCAGCTTCAAGTTATCAAAGTAGATCCTCAATGTACATCCGAGGTCTGATTCCACAGAATTGGCAGGCATTTCCCATTGGACCAATACTCAGTAAGCACATGAGAGCAGGCCACTATCGACCCGCCAGAAAACCCCCATTCTAATGGCATTTCACTGGCGGGCTGATAGTCCTGAAATTGTATACTGGCTGGGAATGTATGCCCAAACAAATGCTACTGTTGAAAGAGAGAAAAAAAGCTTTTGATACTAAGGCTCTTTAAAATCATTGATAATGTACAATTTTTTCAATGTATCAGATTATCTGTTTCTAAACAGGAAACAACTTGTGGTAAGAGTTTGCCTAAAACTATCCATTTGATATCTCTTGGAAAGGAAAAATACATACAGTAAAACCGTCTTTAGCCACTACTTAAAATAGACAAACCAAATATCTTAATGACAAATGGTAGCTTAATGAAGGTCAAAGGTATTACAGAATGCTCCCCCTGGAGCATTCTGCAATACTTTTGACCTGCATTAAGCGATAATTGGTCTTGAAAACCAATTTTTGGTCTTTTTGAGTGGCTGTTTGAGACAGGTTTTACTGTACATAGTACACGGTATACAGCCAGAGTCAATACTAACATTGTTGAGTTTTATGATACCTGATCCTAGAGTAGCCCTTGTCATGCTGAATACATTTATATATAGACCGATGATGGCACAACAACAATTTAGACATGTGTTACAGTTGATTTATAGGTTTCATTGAAAACAGTGTACATCCAGATCAGCTGGCTTCTTCAGAAGCCAGCTGATCTGGATCTACACAGATTTCAAAAAAGATTTAATATGGGTTCAGCATTGCAAGGGTTAAGAGCTTGAAACATTCTCACTTTAGGCATATTATATTTCTGGTATATTATTGCTTGTTAAATGAACATCATGCTTGCAAAATTAACAATCTGAGAATGGTTTCAATTTATAAGAATTTTGATAAACTTTATGATCCGTCCATTTTATTTTGTCCCTCCATAGTTGGGTTTGATTTTCAGACAAAATGCACCCTGTGCTTGTGAAGAAAAACAAAACAGAATAACCATCCCTACCCTGGGGTGTGTCTTTGAGGTCAAGTGTCATTGTCACAAACTCAGAATTTTCCTATAAAAGTCAAAATATTTGCATTTATATTTGCAAGGCATCTCAGTGAATTTCATCTTTGGCATGACAGTAGATATACTTCTAAAGTTAAAATCATTCACCCTTAATCCCTAAATGTGCATAGATCCAGATAAGAAAATTTTATGAGCGTAAAATTGCAATTATTTTCTTACCCATCAATTTACACATGTGTTTTAGGTGCTCAAAAGAACCGTCTCATTGAGACGGTTCTTTTAAGTACCCACAACATATGTTTTGGATGAGAAATAAAGAAAATAGATTTCCAATACATACTCTTATCTGAAGGCTGATTGTGCTTAGGATCACTGTAAGTACAAATTGTATTTTATTTAAAAAAAATACAACAAAAGATGCATTTTGCCTGAAAACTTGCAGACGTATACTACTGTGGTAAGTTCACCTTTTGGGCTCTACTGTCAACTAGTCATATTTAAGCCCCGTCTTGAAAAAACATGTTTCACAAAGTCTCATTTTATTGTTTTAAAAACCTCACATAACCCACCACAACAAAATGTATCAAAACCTATGTGACATAGGCTGACAAAACATCATTGGTTTTGATAAATGGAATGACATAAACCCTTAAAGCACAAAGAAAAAAACGCATCTGAAAATTTCATCTGCTGAAGTCGTCTGCTGCAAATAATTGCCTAACATTACTGACAAATTAAGTATAGAAGCAAACAAAGTGGGAGCAGTCTGGTCTGGGTCCACACTGTTTGCGATAGACTTCATAAACATTTCAGCAGACGACTCATGTTGCCATTGACCCATTAAGGGTTTACATTGATAATATGCCACATTCAATGATTTGAATTTTAGTCTGTAGAGGCCAATTGATAGAAATGAAAGACAATATTTGGTTTCAAGCAGTGGAATAGACTAAGGCAGTAGTGACCAAATTGTATACTTATTCACAAGATGGACTTGTATTGAATAATTCTTCTACAAAATTCTGTGATGAAATGTATATTTTGAAGTTCTATTAAAGTTATTAGTTGCAAAATTATTAGGCTTTGTTTTTTCTCTTTTCCTTTATATATTCAAAGTTTTAGATGTCAGGCAAACCAGGATTTTACAACTGTGCAAGCCACTCATCAATGATATTTACACCAGTCTGTCCTTATCGCATGGGTGAAAGTTTTCAGGATTAATCCTGAGTTCAGGATTTTGAGGCTGACTTTCCATAGAAAGTCAGCCTCAAAATGCTGAATTCTGCAGATAATAATAGCTTTTCTAATTTAGTTTCAGTTTATCTAAAGGTACTTGACCATTTAACTTGGAATTTTTAATATTTTGGAGGCATACAGCAAGTTTTAAAATCTGATTTTCAAAAGTTCAGGATTTTGGGAAATTTTTAACTTTCACCCATGTTATCACAAAAATGGACTAGCGCCTTCAACAGTAATGTTGTCCTTAAAAATGAGCAGGAAATGCTTTTGGTGCTGATTCTGTTGGTGAAGGGGTCTTTGTGACAATTTCTTGTTTTTGCCATATTTTACAAACAGTACTAAGCTAGGATAAATGTGTCTTGTTGTGGTCCTTCAGCAAGACACATTTATCCTAGCTTAGTACTGGTTCAACCCAGGAAGACCTGTCCCTGTTTAACTGAAAGATTGTTGATGGGACGTAAAGAATCAAATCAAACGAACAAAAAAACAAACTGGCAAGCAGAATTTAACAAAGTCCCTGTAGATTAAAATGTAGGTCATAGTCATTGGTTCGGAGTGAATGCTTGAGAATGTGAAGGACAGTACTGTTATAATGCAAGGTTAGACACATGCAGGCATGTAGGAATTCAAAATTTTAGAACATTTTCTGTATGCAAGATTTGACACAGCAGAGAAACACAATTTACTGCATAAATAATGAAATCACTAGCAAGCAATATAGGTCAAGGTCACAGGGTCATGGTGTATGCTTGAAGAGTATGCTAAGGACAATTGCTGTGCAAAATTGACACAACTATGTAGCTCTACTGCAGAGAAACACACTTTTGCTGCTCAAAATTATGACAAAGTCACTGGAGCGTGAAATGTAGGTCAATGCAGAGGACAATTATTATTCAAGATCTGACATGATAACTGTGCAGAGATGCACACTTTACTGTAAATTGTTGACAGGCAGAGAGAAAGTTGAACTGCTATGTTGCACCGTGCCAGGTGCTACAAAAATGAAGACACAAAGAGCCTTTAAATATACTAGCCAAAAGTCCTAACTTAAAAGTACTGAAAAGAAGATTCCTCCTGCATGAGAGTTGTGTCGCTGTTGGTAAAAAATTACCCCAACCATCCAAATGAATGCAAATTCTTGTCATTTTTGAAAATGAGGGTGCCTGTATTCATTAATGCCTCGTAGAATTATGCTAAGCTGTTTTATGGTAACCTTTGCTGGCCTATTTAGGAATTCAAATAAATTGATATGCACATGTAGTGCTTATAGCTTTGCAGAAATTCGATAAATACATGTACACCTGGCCTGTTAGAACTTTTGACTAGTATATAAACAAGTACTACCTTACTGCAATTTACCCTCAATCAACAAAACAAGATTTATGCTTTTAGTTTATTTGTCACATTTATGTTGCTCAACAATTGGGCATCGAAGTAAGAAAACCTGACTGTTGCATACCAATTTATTGTATACCAAAAACAATGGTGTAGACCTGCCTTCTGATCATTGTCTTTGTATTCGCTCTCTAGAAGGTATAATCTGGAAAAAAACGATCCATCAGAAATAGAGAGAATTAATGGAGAGTGCAACGGTTACAACTCTCACACCCCCTAGCTCTGACTTAAGCCGAATATCTGCTTTCTGCCAGAACCCAAAAGGCAATATTTCTGAAGGACCGGAACATAAAAACATTTCAACTCTAAGCCTGCTATGCGCAAAGTTTCAATATTCTAGCTAGTTTCTAGCTGAGCAGACTGGTTTGAGTGTGACATGGTCAAAAGACCCAAAGACAGGTTTACTTGTGACAAGGCCGAAATAATGTAATTAATTTTACATAACATAAAACGTGTAATACTTATCACATAATGCGTAAAGTCATTCTTAAACTCTCCCCGCTAGCAGCAACTTTTTGTCTGCTGATTAGCTTTGCATACAGTTTGGAGCATCTGGCTTTAAACTGATTGGCACAATGATGATATTCCTGAAAGAATTTTTCGATAGTTAATTTAAAAAAAAAATTCAGCAGATGACAAAAAAATAACCCAAACTATCCAGCATGCAAAAAGTTAAACTTACATGTGCAGCTATCTAGAGGGGCCAGATGTGTAGTATTTGGTCTGAGCCTTCATCTACCTCCATACATCTGAGTATGAAAGTTACAAGTGAAGGCTTTGACAAGACTGTACATTTATTTGCCCAGCCTTGTTGGGAGCTTTTGCTACACTCATGATATTATACATGTAGGTACCAGAATCTCGTGCTGTAGGAATATATAAATGTCCACTTTTGCAAACAATACACTAGTGCCTAAATTAAAGTAAGTAAAGACCTTATTTAACTCTTTGCCTTCTAGCCGCGACTTCAATCATCTGCTGATTAACTTTGCAAACACCATAGAAGAAGACTTGTCAAACAAGCCCAACCCTCGGTAGAGGAAAATAGGCTTTAAATTGGATATGATGATATGATGAAACAGTTTGTACCCAATCAGGACCGACAAAATGTCGGGCCTGATCTGGATCCAAACCCTTTGACACTCTGATAGTGTTCCTGAAAGAATATTTTGATAAAAATTAATTAAAAAAAAGTCAGCAGATGACACTGAAAAAAGTCAATAAGCAATGCTTATTAGATACCCCCCGCACAGGAAGGGTCAGTGAAAAAACTTGGCAAGTGATAGTTCAAACCAGCAGACCTTAGTTTTGAAAAGTAGATTTCAGTAGAATCTGTGCAAATGATCTTTAAGCTTGCAATCTGGAACATTTGTCAAGATCAAAATACACAAAAATATTCACATCTGAAAGTTCTATATATCAGGGCTTCTATCAGCAAATTGTCTAAGTTTTCATAGCTGTCATTTTGTCAAAAAACATTTTTAACCAAACTCCTTCATGCATATGTTCAATGTGTCTACATTGTATTGGCAAAGTATCAAATTACTCCATCAAAAGCTGTGGTAGAAGTTGATCGGCCCATCATGGCACTGAATATACAAAAGCCTTATTAGGGAAAAATTGTCTAAGTTCTCATAGCTGTCATTTTATCAATAATTTTTTTTTTGAACCAAACTCCTTCATGAGTAAGTTCAATGTGTCTACATTGTATAGGCAAAGTATCAAAATGCTGAATCAAAAGCTGTGGTAGGAGTTGATCGGCCCATGAAGGCACTATCTATGCATATAAAAAAGCCCTATTAGGGAAAAATTGTCTAAGTTCTCATAGCTGTCATTTTGTCAAAAATAAATAATTTTGAACCAAATTCCTTCATGCATATGTTCAATGTGTTTAAATTGTATAGGCAAAGTATCAAATTGCTCCATCAAAAGCTGTGGTAGGAGTTGATCGGCCCGTGTATGGACTATAATAGCATAAGCATAAACCCATATATAAAAAGCCATTTAGGACTACAAAGGGAAATAACTCTTATAGAATTGGCCCCTAGCCCTTACTTTTTTATTTAAAGTATTTGTCTTGTATATATAAATATGTTTGCAAAGTATGATGAAATTCGAGCAATGACTCAACAAGATATTAAGGAAACAAAGCGTCACGGACGGACGCACAGATGAACGGATGCACGGATCGACAACATGAAAACAGAATACCCACCACAAAAAAAGTTTGCCGGGGGTATAATAAAATCATGAAAATCTACCCAGCATGCAAAGAGTTCAATGAGGTTGACAACACTTAGCAAACATGGTACTTTTAATATCTTCCATAATGAGGTGATAGGTCGAGTGTACAGATATCTCCTATGGGACCTGGCAAGTGTTAATGCAATGAAACAAATATCTTGCATATTTTACCTTATTTCAACTCAATTTGCTCTGAAAATGCTGCTAAAATATTAAATTGTCCATTTTCATACACTGGGTTTCTCTAAACAAAAAGGGGTTGGCAATAAACTTTCGATTGTCATAATGTCGCCACAACCTCATAACCATACACAATGTTTTTGCGAACAAAAGCATTGGGGAAATGATCAGTCTGGTCTGCAACACTTTCTGTATATAATGCCATGCAAATAATACATCATTATAAGTACATGTATTTTCAAGTTCAAACTCATGTTCAAACAGCATGTGAATCTCCTGATTTGAACATGGATTTTCCTTCATTTGACAATTGGTTTAACAGCTATACGAATAGATATCTATGCAAAATTATACCTTCAAATGCACTCCATGACAAAATACATGAACTTGGAAATAAGAATCAGCAAGCTGAAGGTAGTCTTTAACACTACACAAATTTATAATTTATACTAGTTTTCATTTTTGTACAATGTATTATACTAAATTCAAAATATTTACAATTTACAGTAATTGGTAGTCTGCATGCGATACGAGTTGATTGACACAGAGTAGTATAACAGACACTTTTTGGATATAATATACAGTTTAAGGCCCAGATCAAACTGCACACTAATGCAGGGATGATCAGGACCTTTGCTGTCCATTGTGGATTAAATGTACAATATTTACTCAGAATGTTAGGTCAGATTGACCAAATCAATACCTGCTCAGTTTGTGTGCCATTAGGTGAAAAATTAAAATGCTTTATCATCTGTACTGAACAGGCTTAACTCTTTCCTTCCTAGTCCTGCCTTTTGTCATCGGCTGATAACCTTTGCAAATAGTTTAGACCCGCATAACGACTGATAGAAAGTCAGTCCTGATCTGGATCCAAACCATTTGATTCTCTGATAGTGTTCTTGAGATATCCTTTGAAAATGTAAATTTGAAAAAAGTCAGCAGGCGACAACCAAAGCATAAAAGAGTATAATGCTCCTTTCAGCCAGATGCAATTTTAATTAACCCTTATCCTGCCACTATTTTTTTTCTGAAAATGTTGTCTGCTTTTTATGTCTGCTGCATATATCCAAGTGCACTTCAGATAAGATTTTTTCATGGAAGCAAACAATATGAACCCTGATCAGACAGCTACCAAGAGATCAGTATGACCTGAGTCCATATTGTTTGGAATATAGGCTACATAAGAACATAAGCAGACAACAAGTGACTGGTGGACTAAAGGTTAATATGGATAATATTGTGTGGATGAAAAACAGTGTAAATCCTGATCAGTTGGTTTTAACAGAAGCCAGCTGATCTTGGTCTTTACTTTTTCGAAAAATGGTACAGTTTTTTTTTAATAAGTTAGCACAGTGAGATTAAATAGATAAGGGCAATGAAAAAAGTCAATAAGCAATGCTTATTAGATACCCCCCGCACAGTGAGAGTCAGTGAAAAAACTTGACAAGTTTTAGTTCAAACCAGCAGACCTTAGTTTTGAAAAGAATATTTCAGTAGAGTCTATGCAAACAAAAATTATAAACTCCTTCATGCATATGTTCAATGTGTCTACATTGTATTGGCAAAGTATCAAATTGCTCCATCAAAAGCTGTGGTAGGAGATGATCGGCCCATAAAGGCACTATCCATGCATATACAAAAGCCATATAAGGGAATAATTGTCTAAGTTATAGCTGTCATTTTGTCAAAAAAAAAATTTTCAACCAGACTCCTTCATGCATATGTTCAATGTGTCTATATTGCATAGGCAAAGTATCAAATTGCTCCATTAAAAGCTGTGGTAGGAGTTGATCGGCCCATGAAGGCACCATCTATGCATATACAAAAGCCCTATCAGGGAAAAATTGTCTAAGTTCTCACAGCTGTCATTTTGTCAAAAAATATTTTTTCTGAACCAAACTCCTTCATGCATATGTTCAATGTGTCTTCATTGTATAGGCAAAATATCAAATTGTTTCATCAAAAGCTGTAGTAGGAGTTGATCGGCCCATGAAGGCACCATCTATGCATATACAAAAGCCTTATTCTAGGAAAAATTGTCTAAGTTCTCACAGCTGTAATTTTGTCAAAAATTATTTTTTCTGAATCAATCTCCTTCATACATATGCTCAATGTGTCTTCATTGTATAGGCAAAGTATCTAATTGCTCCATCAAAAGCTGTGGTAGGAGTTGATCGGCCCATGAAGGCCAATCTATGCATATACAAACACCTTATTAGGGAAAAATTGTCAATGTTCTCTCAGCTGTCTTTTTGTCAAAAATTATTTTTTTCTAGATCAAACGCTTTCATGCATATGTTCAATGTGTCTACATTGTATAGGCAAAGTATCAAGTTGTTCCATCAAAAGCTGTGGTAGTAGTTGATCGGCCCGTGTATGGCCTATAAAAGCATAAGCATAAAACCCTATATATAAAGCCATTTAGAACTACAAAGGGAAATGACTCTAATAGAATTGGCCCCTAGCCCTTACTTTTTTGTCTAAAGTATTTGTCTTGCAAATATGAACAAGTTGCCAAGGTTTGATGAAAATCCAGCAATGACTCTTCCAGATATTAAGGAAACGAAACGTTATGGACGGACGCACACAAGGACGCACACACACACGCACGCACGGACAACGTGAAACCAGTATACCCACCACAAACAAAGTTTGCTGGGGGTATAAATATGGTATTTCTTATGAACAGCTGGGCACAGTTTACTTACATGTCATTAGTGGTGAATATTTAAAGATTATGATACTAAAATGTTCTAAAATTTCTAACACTTTTCTTTTTCTGTTCTCAAATAAATGCTGGTCATCAGGCCTTGGATTCGTAAAGGCTTGTAAGTAGGGGCGTGCCTGCTAATACGCAAAGTACGCAGCTGCGTATTTTAAATTTTGAATGTCCAAAAAATAAAAAAAACGTCTTAAATCGCGAAAAATGCAATAAAAACATGCCTCACCTGGTTTAGGTCTTGAAATACCGAAAAAAAAATCAGAATTTGTTGGTGAGAATTATATGAATAATCAATTTACGTCTAGTCTTTGCACATCATTTTGACTGTTTTTCACTTTTGTTTTGGAAACAATTAAGTCGGTGTATAGGTTCAGAAAATGCAGGAGAAGCCACCATTTAGTTCATATCTTGATTTTTTTCTAACGTATGGGAGGGGGATACCCCCCTCCCATACCCACCCCCTGCATACTTTTTATTCGTCCTCAGGCAGGCCCCTGGTAACAAAAGTGACCAGAGAAGCAGTCTGAAACTGGGTCTGCACAGTTTGCCTAGGCCTTTTTGGCAGGCAACTGGTGTTTGAAATTTTTAACATATGATGATCTACCATAATACATGGCAACTGTCGTCTTACCAGGCATATCTGCCTGGTAGCTCTGTTTTTCCATGACAGGGCATTTTGCTGCAGAAAAATGGACATGAAAGGCCTATATTTGTGATAATAGGCGGCCGTTAGGAGACAGCCTCCAGTCAAATCAAGTACAATTGTCAAACTCCTGTCAAAACAGATTGGATTGAAACCGAGGGATATTGCTTAGGTACGCCCACAAGGTTTGACAATCACAGCTACCACTGCTGCAGAAAAATGCACTTTAATGTAAACTGTCAACAGGCTGAATTTCAAACCCATATGTTACAACTTGTTTCAAGCAGGAGAGAAAAAAATTATAAGATTAATGAACAAGGCGTTAATAATCACTGCCCTCCAACCCACAGGAATGGTGTGGACAATAACTTTTCATAATTTACAGACTTGGTAAAAGCCCTGCACTGCTGGGAGCCTGGGACCATCCAATGGTCAATGCCGTGCTCTTTACAGTGAGAAATTTCTATGGGGATGTATTTGCGTAAAAGCAATAGCCCAGCGCTTATCCTGCACGGAACTCAGGAGGTCAATGCTCTGCTCATTATTTCTGCTCAATACCAGGCCATCCCTGTAACAAGGGGGCACTGGTTACAAATGACTGGTACAAAATGTCCATGATCCTGTTGTTGGCTGTTAATTTTTTTATTTGCCCAGTTTCCTACAGAGATTAGAATACCATATTCAACCTAATAACTGCACCTGCTCTTATAAGTGCACACTTTTTAGTTGTAGCTTCTAAATTAATCTTTGACTTTCTGTCAGTACATAGGTGCAGTTTCATTATTAATGTGGATTCATTGTACGGATGTAAAATGGTGTGGATCCTGATCAGCTGGCTTGATCAGAAACCAGCTGATCTGAGTCCACACTATTTTCAAAAATTGGATTGAAATTTTTATTAGGTTGAATAAGGTGTATCTAAAATTCAAGTCTATAAAACACCATAATAATTAAGCCGGTGTCCAGTATTTGCATTTGTGCCCATCAAAGACTCAGATCAGCCTGTGCATCTGCACAATCTGATCAGAGTCTTTGATAGGCCCTCTATGGGATTTCAAGGGTTCAATGTTTCTTCCAGCGGAAAACTAAGACACTGATCAGAATGTGTGTATGTGCAGTGCCAACTTGTACCTTATGCTGGATAGTGGCTCAATTATGAAGTATTGTACAAATATGAAATGTCATGTTGTCCCTCAGTAATTTCCATCCTCTAACAATACCACAAGGTCATTCCTTTCAATTCCTTTAAGGGCTGTGATAAGCCGTTCTTTTGTTGCACCTTCCTGCTCCTCAAGCTGCCAGAATAGAAGACACTGTAATATCTGCTCCCGTACAGATCTATATTCATTGATCATATCCTCAATTGTTGACTCACTCACAGACAACTCTCGAACCAAGTTTTTCCAGTCTCTGCCAAGGTTTTTAGACAAAAAAGTCATTTCTTTTTTCAAATCTGTATAAAAGACAAAAAAATATCAAGCAACTAATCCAGCTGAGACTACCGTATAGAAAGAGGTTAAGTAGGAATTTATTTATTTTATCATGGGCGCAAACACTATGAGTCCTGATCAGACCACTTAACCTTGGTAACAGTCTGGTCAGGGTCCATATTGTTTGCAATACAGGCTAAGACCATATGCACAAGAGAGAGCAGACAACAAAACTTGTGACTGGCTGGAAAAGGGTTATGAAAAGAAATCTGCGTGCTTGTCTTCCAGTTACATTAAAGGTGCAAACAAATCAAACCTGTTCATATTAGAGGATGGTTATTTCATATCCATTGCAAAAAGCGCCTTAAATCTAAGAATGCTGTACTGGTATCTTTATTTGTCACTTAAGAAATACACCTGCCTCATGCAGGACTTTAGTTAAGACTAAGAGTGCGTAACGAAAACTTAATTTTCTTATTTCTCAACCAAAACATATGTTGTGGGTATTCAATAGAACCGTCTCAATGAGACGTTTCTTTTGCACACCCAAAACATATGTTAAAATTGATGAGTAGGAAAATATTTACAATTTTACGCTGAAAACTTTTGTTTATCTAAACCTATGCTCATGATTCAATGTCTATCTATCTATCTTCCGATACGTCTAAACCCCCGAGGGGGACGTCAGACGGGTATTCCGGAATACCAAATGCTGAGGGGGTTAGTGAAATAAAGTGATAGAAAAGGTGGTGAGATGAGTTTGTACAGTGCGAGAAGGAGTGTTAGTATAAGTAAAAGATAAAACAGAAGCTGGTATTCAGAGGGACACATGAATTACCTGGCAGACAGCACGGCTAAACTGTGCCAGGGTGGGAAGGGTCTATATGTTGGCAGGGAGGGCGTATCTTTATCCTCTATATATAAATGATTATTTCCATCTGGTTTAATACAATGCACTTGGGGTGGTTCATGTACATATAAAGAGGTCACAGGTTATAATTTCCAAAATAGGTTATTCGAGACAGTAAGGGAATTACATTCTCATCTGATATGTACCTTAATATTGAAATCATACTACTAGATTGACTTTTGGCCTATTTCTGCATTGCTGTATATAAAAAGCCCTATATAGAGTTATACAATGTACTTTAAATTGTGGTTTGTGATTTCAGATGTAAAAAATTGACATGCTTACCATGAAGCGGTGTTCCATTGTATTGTTCTCTTTGTTGCCCTGTCTGTACATGGTGTGGAACTTGAGGCTGAGCTTGTGGTAAATGAGGCGGTGGAAACTGATGAGGTGGTGGGACAAAGTTTTGTACTTGGTTCAAATTGAATCCATGCTGTCCAAGTCTAGTTTCATAAATTTCAACAGCTCGGAATGGTGGCATAATGCCTTTCATGCAAGTTTGCAACAATTCTTTGAGAAATTGTGTCTTATAAGGTCCAATCATTTCCCTTTTCTCTAAGGCTTCCCACAGTTTCAATGAAGAGGTTATTCCTTCACTTTCTTTCCCCTTGATCATTGATTTACATTTGAATTTCATTGCTTCTAGATAGACTTTATTTTCATCAACATATTCCCCTACTTCTATAAGCATGTCTCTGTAATCAGACTGCAGAGAATCCATTCTGGTGATTCTCAAAATTCGTGTGAACAATCCGGAATCCCCTACTTTCGTTTTAAGAAGAAATCCGAAAGGGTTATACGCTTACCGAAATCTACCTCTACACCTTGGGACCCCAGTACCAAAGGTTAAGGGTGTTATCTGTGCACAAAATATTGCTTTAAATAGCATTGCTTAGCAAACGGTAGAAAATATATGGCGTAGTCCAATATTTTGTTCCTTTTTATTTCATTTTTTCATAAATTACGGTTAATAAAAAATCGCGAATTATGCATTCTCTTCGGATAATTGTGTAACCTTTCATATGCCAAGGGGAGGAAACTTCAAAGCATTGCTGAAAGTAAATAATCTTAAACATCAATTTCCGGGTTGATTTAATGTTATTTATGCATTTCCTAAGTTTATGACATGGACAAGCTTCTTGGCCATGAACTTGCGTGAAGATTGAGCAGGTCGTGGCTTTTAAAAGTAAGTAATGGTGCAAAGATCAGGAATCGATACAATCAAGTACCACACCTGACCCAGGATACCAATGGGAAAGTGACAAACTCACAGAAGACACCACAAACGAGAGCCAAGAGGTCAGCCCTTTCCCAGCAGGTGACCACAAAGCACATATAAACAGACGCGCACAAAACATAGCAAACACAAGACAGAACAAAAACATAAAAGATCCACAAAAGAAGTACCGCCTTGGAACGGTCAGTAAAATATTTTACTGGAGGGCTTAAACTTGTTTAACGGCGCCAACCTCACCCTTAATTCAGATGTGGATCAAGACACATAGATATTTGGTTCATATTAGAGGATGGTTAGTGTTTTTGTTGTCAACATTATTTCACCGTAGCCTTATAAATACACAAGTATTGGCTTTCTTAAAAGGAAATTGCTCATCCAGAGAGAATAATTACCGAAGAGCTTATTTAAAATTTTACCATGTGAGAAGATAACCATAGTGCAGAGTACAGCCTGTAACGGCGTTGAAAGAAACTGAAACTCATCATCATGTCTAGTATCTAACTATCTATCTACCTAAGAGGCCTGAGGCATGACCTTTAACACCCACTAAATGTCAGGTTTTACTTGTCACCAGACTTAGGACTCCCATTTGACCCCCAATTGCCTTCCTTCACAGCATAGATAGAACTTTAAAGTGTATCTGCTGCTAAGTACCTAGGGGTCACCATTTTGGACGACATCAGTTGGCCCAACTTGGGGAGCACATATAGCCAACATCACAAAAAAGGCCAACAAATCACTCTGAGTTCTTTAATAGAAATGTCAAAGTACACAAACCACCCTCTTGCAAGTGAAGTATGTGCAGTTAAGTTGCAGAATTAAATTTGTGACTTGATGTTTACTCAGACCCAATAAACACGGACTGGTCACTTACACATAGGTAAATGTATATATTGGAAATACGTTGTCGTGGCTGGGCTTTCAAAACTGACGTATCATCATCGTATGTTGAAGATTAGATAATCATATCTCCGTTATTTCTTTGCATATCTTTGATTTTTCTTCAAAAAGCAATAGTTCAATATTCTATCTTTACGACTGTGTTTTTATATTTATTGAACGTTTATTCGCCTTTATGAACATCAGCAAGAAACCTCAGTACCCTTTTAAGCTAGTTTCAGCTTTTTTAGCCGAAAATCGTCAGAAATCAACATAAAAAGATGAGAAAAATTCAACTATATCAAATAGATTTACTGTAACTTGTAATATGTCAGCTTCGCATACCTGTAGTAACCTCTTATAATCTTGTGTATGCTCACAATCAATTTTTAGCTCACCTGAGCCGAAGGCTCTGAGGTGAGCTATTAGTATACCAATGGCTCAGATCCGGCGTCCGTCCAACAACATTTTCAAACATCTTCTCCTCTGAAACCACTTGGCCAATTGAACTCAATCTAATGTGACAATGGCTATATATAAGTTACAAAGGTCAAAGTTGACCTTTGACCTTTCAGTCAAGGCCGCTCATATTGGAGTCCCATCGATATATTAAAACATATTTTCTCAGAAAGCATTGGGCCAATTGAACTCAAATTTCATATGGAAACTCCTTACAATAAATTAGCCAAGATTTACGCAAATTGATTTGGTCACATGACCAAGATGGCCGACATGCCCATATATGGTAAAAACCCTATAACAATCTTCTTCTCCAGAACCAGAAGGCTGATGACCTATGGACTTGGTATGTAGCATTTGGGATATGGGGCCTACCAAGTTTGTTCAAATGATGATCCTAGGTTGACCTTGACCTACTTAACATGAAGGTCAAATTTGCTTCCTAATACATTTAAATTGGATTTTTTTTGGAAAAGTTGATTTTTTTAATACTGTTGAAGCCAAAGTCATTGTTCTCACTTTATTTGTTATGAGGCAATTTCAAAGGTCAAGGTTGACCTTTGACCTTTCAGCCAAGGTCACTCATATTGGAGGCCCATCAATATTATTAAAACGCGGTTTTCTCAGAAACCACTTGGCCAATTGAACTCAAATTTCATATGTAGACCCCTTAAGTTAAGTGAAGTAAATTAGAACCAAATTTTAATGGTCATAGCACCAAGATGGCGGCCATGCCCATATAAGGTAAAAATCCTGTAAATATCTTCTACTCTTGAACCAAAAGGTCAATGGCCTTGGGACTTGGTATATAGCATTGGGAATGTGGGCCCTACCAGGTTTGCACAAATCATGAATCTAGGTTGACCTTGATTTTTTTTTTTACAGCAAGGCCAAATTTGATTCCTAATGCATTTACGAGGGTCATCCAATAAATAGGGGGAATTTCCTTATAATGTAAGAGTTTGTACCATTTAAACTTCACAAATATAACCATAAAGTGGCCAAACTTGTTGTGTTTGCAACAACATATCCAAAAGTTTGATGGAATGTGATGTCGCTTGTTGCTTAGCAACACAAACAGGTACTTAAAGCTGACCTGGCCGGATGCCTTAAAATGGTTGCCTTGGTTACTGGCATGTGCAGATCAGTTCCAAAAAGAATCTATTCTATAAACCACAATATAAAGAAATTATTCTGTAAAATTCAATGACTTATTTTTAAAATGGTCAAATTGGCAGGTATATTTAGCGTAAAAAAGCAACAATCAGCTTGTTACATATGTTATTTTATCAATTTGAGAATAAGAAAATTGAAAGTTTGAGGTACAGAAAGAAGACATTAAAACTAGTTAATCAATGAACATTCCAATAGTCTGCAAATTACTGGATGTCTTTACTACATATGACAGCTGTTTAACTTTCATACGTCTACATGTTGTATTATATGCGTTACATGAATTTAATTATAATTTAAAAGTTGTAATTTTGGCTATCGTCATTTAGTTTAACGACTGATCTGAGTTGGTTTCAAACCGTTTTAGATTAGGTTTAGCAAACATATACTCAATTGACGAATACAAAACCATAGTTTGCTTTTCTATCTTAAATATTTTGTCTTATATGAGCTAATGCACAACCCTACCCCCAGTTTTGCAGAGGAGCAAATTTTGTTTTCACCGCTTAAATAAAACACATATAAAACAATTGCAGAGTGTTGATATTTTACATTTTCTTAAACAGTCTTGCGCATATATCATCAAGTTTCTAAGATCAGGACACTTATACTTAACTACTAAAGAAACCTGACACATACTGTGTGTCAATTTTTTGGCAGTAAATGAATACGATGTACACTTATCTTTCCATTGCGTAAAGTTGAACAAAGGCAGACTAAGATGCACTGAGATTATTTGAAAATATGAACTAATTTCAGACGTCAGCTATCAAAATGTCACGTAACCCCGAAAATCAATTTTCACAAGAACAAAGAAATCACGCAAAATTCACCAGAAACCGCTTCAGTGTGATTTTTGTTATTTCATTGACATATTCTGGGCATTAAAATAAAACATGCGTGCATTGTTCAACCCAAAAGCCTATTTTCATTTTCTTAACGTTAATTTTACGTTATCAGCGTTTTTTGAGCTTTTAAAAATCACTGCCACTTTATCAACTTTTTTCATTTTGTATGATGTTTGAAATGCAATTTGACAATGTTTCAGTGTTTTTGAACTCCGTAGTTGCTGCCTACGTCCATTTAGCGACGTCAAGCGTTAAAGTTACATGCTGATATGTGTATACTATAAAGCTTGAAATTCATATGCGATTAAAGTAAAATGTAGCCAGTTGGCACTATAACAAGGTAGATAGCATACACTAAACGGCGACAAACGTTGACAAAGAAAAAACGGTTACTATCCATAGTTTACGTTGTTTCTTAATTGACGTTAAATTCGGCTTATTCCGCTTTTACCCTTTAACGTGACGCGAAACACAAGTTCTGATTTTTGGAAATGCATTCTCTTACAATGATTGGTTGACTCCAAGTCATTTCATTTTCTAAAAATTGCTTAAACAAAGGAAAAAAACACTTCCCTTTAAATAACGTCAAAAGCACCAATTAAAACCTCCATATCATACGTCATAGCAAGAAATTGCAAATTTTTAAAATGCACTTTTGTCTGTACTGGTATTGGCCTTGTATACATGAAAAAAGTTTTCAAAAAAATATCTAGACATACACTACCGAGGCAAAAGTGATAAAACGGTATTTTGGACGTCGTGACGTCATGTTGTATAGTTGATAAATATATTTTTTCGAAGAATACTTTCTAATGTCTTGTTATTAAAATAAGCATAAAGGCATAGGTCTATAATTTGTTATTTACGAGTTTGAAGCAAGTAAAAAGTGTCAGGTTTCTTTAGTAGTTCAGTATATTAAAGATGTCAATGTGCCATGATGCCACAACCAGGGCTCTGATCGAATTCCATGCATTTTCAGGTGCTGGTATTAACTAGTTCAATGTCAGGAAAGAGCAAGAAATCAAATAAGCATGCATTTAGCTATGCTGGAGACTCTATCCACGAAGCATTCTTTCACCTCGGCTCAGTGCCCTTAGAAAGCACTGTGGCTGATGCACTAGAGAAATATATTTGTAAATTGATCTGACCTCTTGGCTCTCGTTTGTGATGTCTAACTAAGAGTTTGTTACTTTCCCATCGGTATCCTGTGTCAGGTGTGGTACTTGATTGTATTGACTCCTGATCTTGCCGTCTTTTTTACTTTGCATTAGCCAGTCACCGATATTGCTCGACTCACTGCGTTGAGGTTGAAAGATGTTTTTTGGAGAAAAAAAAGCTGAATTGCAAGAACAACCACTTCCAAGAGCTGTGTTTCTCAAAGGTGTTAAACGTGAGCAGTATCAGTGAATCATTTGGAAAACCTCACCTGTCATTAAACCTGACAAATCAATGCCTGACAATTATGGTTAGAGGCCGGACTGTGATAAATATTGTCCCGTTATGATGACATTGCCCATTTGCGGATCCAGAGGGGGATAGGGGGTCCGGACACTCCCCCTCTTTAAACAGTAAAATAAGCTGAGGTCTAAATAAAACTGACAAAAATTCCTGGATCTGCTCATGTTGCCTCCTGCCCCCGAAACCCCTCTGCAGCTGATGAAATGTGTACGAAACATCTCGGTGTAAGTACAAAGCAAACCATTTATATTGTACCGATTTGTGTTGCTGTGGAGCAAAAGAGGACTCATGTAAACTATTGCCAGTGATCAATATGCTTATGACTTTTGAACAACTATTTTCATGTGGATTCTGATATTTATTTAGCCGTATCAACAAGAATGCCTTATTGTCCGATTTTGACCTTTGAAGACGATTCTACCTAGTAGCATGCGAAAGATAAATTAGATTGTAACAGTTTTCTATTGCCCGTGCTATCGAAGTACAATGGGTAACTTGTAGAGGGGTTTATCCTTATTTCCATATCATGAACTATTAAGTAGACTCTTCTAAGTTTTGATCTTTCAGTGGTCAAAATCGGACTAAAATGAGTTTGGTTGATAGTGTATGCAAATGATTATTACTACTATCTTTTATTTGAGTGTAGGATAAGCAGCTACAGATAAACCAAAAGCTTTGAAGCGTGACTCTATTTACAATATTGATATGTTGTTCTAGAAAAAAGAGTTTCAGTCATTTATTTTCATTTACTATAAAAGCTTAGACATGCACATATGTTCTAGCCAGACTGGCTCATTTTATGTATTCTGCATCAATCGTTTGAAATAGAAAGACCCAAAGGTCATTGGTCAGAGGTCATAGTACATATATATATTATATATATATATACTAGGCCAAAAAAGAAACGCCGCTATGTATGAAAAGTTCTAACTGTACCAATTATGTATTTCATTGAAAAAAAACATGCAGTGATTAGAAAAAAATAGAGCAAAATGGTGCTAGAGAATGCTCTTTGCCAGTTTCTCAATTCATTAAGACGTTGGTACTTCCGCGGGTTCCTTAATTTGACGTAAACACTGCACCAAAGTTAAGTTCTGTCAAACGTTGGGAGGTGGGGGTCTTAAACAAATCTCTTGAAATGATTTCTCACAGTTTGAGCCCGATTTTTGGATTTTGAGTTCCTTGGGATGTCCTAGCTGTGACTGACTCCAGATGAAATCGGTTACACAAATGAGACGGCTGGGTGGTTCGATCTTGACGTCGCGTCGACACATGTCGACGTCGACGCCCTGGACGCGGACGGTGTGACGCTGTCCCAATTTGTTGGAAACGATTCTTAAGACATCCAATCGTCCTAACATAGCACGGAAATTGTTTGGCTACTACCAATGGCGTCACGTTAGCTTTTAACATTCCTATTGCACGTTCACGTTCCACATGTGCCAATTTTGTCACCATAAATTAGCAATGTGTAATATTAAATTCCAAAGTTTTTAAATGTTTTTAGACTTTTGGGATGTTCGACTAGAGATTTCAGTAGTTAGTACACATGTAAATCTGTATTGACTGAGTGTGCACGTGAAAAACAGGAAAATGGAAAATCGGTCAGTACACTGGTTCTGATTGACTCACCTCAATAAATCAATGGGGGAAATGTGCAGAAGAAAAAATAGCAAATCATAGACAGATGATGAAATTTTGCCACTCTCATTTGACACACAATATTTTTAAATATTGTATGCGGCGTTTCTTTTTTGGCCTAGTATATATATATATATGACTTGTTTAAACCTAAACTAAATCGAATGTTTTAAATATGAACTTAGGGTTTTTTATGCATATATTGTGGTTTATTTACGTACGTTACGTTACGTTGCATTAAGACGTCGTTACTATGACGCTGACGCCATTTTTATTACATCTTCCTGAAGATCTATGTAGTAGTGAAACCGGTTGAATTAAAATGATGTAATTTACGGCTTATTCTCACTTATACTTTTTCTATATATATATATATATATATATAAGCATAAGAAGAGATTATATTTACTCCGTTTATAATCAAAAACACTGTTTGTTTTTCATTCACTCCACTGTCTTTTTTTTCGTAAATCGTGACGGCATTTACGTCCCAAACTCGAACTTACTTCACCCTATCCGAATATATTTTGTATGTTACGATTTAAAAGAGTTTGCATTCAGTCATGATAAGGCTACCAGTTCATTAAAGGAATATTTCCAAGTGTTGGAAATGGACAAAATGCATATAATATGTGGTATTTACATATAAGGCGTCATTTCAATGACGACATCTTTTTGTTCTGATGTGAAGACAATATGGGCGACATGTTAATTTTAATTATTTACCCCCTAAGATTAAATTTGGTTTATTTCGACTAAAATTGGCACACAAAATGCAAGAAAGTCCTGATCCCCATATACTACAATGGAAATACCATTTAAATTGCACTGATACAATATAAGCTATTTTGATGACGTCATAAAGACGTCCAGACGTGAAACCCAGATGGGTGACCAGGTGATTTTCATTAGTTATCCCCTAAAGTTTGATTTGGTATAGGTCACCATAAATCGGCATCAAATTCGCACGGGAGTCCCGATCGCCCCTGACTATATATTGTGAAACAAAATATGTTTGAATAATAAGCCTAAGTTGACCTTGACCTATTTTAACATTATTAAAGAGATCAGCTGAGCGCATCGGGACCTTAAGGTCCTCTTGTTATGGTTGTAGTACTTTAAAATAGCGCTAAAACAAAGTCTCAACAACGTAACTTCGTATTTCCACCAGTGACCAGTCCATTTATACTGGGTCCGAGATGTTTATAACCATATTGTATGCTTTCATCCTGGAACCCGTAGTGTACAAAGCACATCCCTGCCGATAGTACCAGTGATTGGTGTCGGGCAGTAGGTAGGGCAAGGCAGGGTAGGGTAGGGTCTTCATGATTCTAAACCCATCTTTGGGGTAAACTGGTACCTTGTTATCAGCTCAATAATACAACCAGCAAAGAGTATTATACAGTCGGCTGTCAGCTGACATAGATGAGATTAAGTTGAACATCCATGCAAGGATGGGGGTCAAATTTTTTGGTACCACTTTAAAAAGGAAAGTTCTAGTCGTTTGCACATTTTAAGGGCAATTGATGCTTAAATACCTAGATGTTAAATTAATTAATTAGATATCAAAGGGAAGGCTTTCTAGGGTTATAGACTTCGAGCTAAAAAAGGTCCTGCTCCCCCCCCCTAGGGAATTTCGCAGACATATCTTATCTTGAAGAAAATTTCAAGCCGCATCTTTTAAGAGATGTTTGCACTCTGTGCTCCGGGGCGTTAGTCTCTGACAGCCTGTTACATATGTTACTGTAACAAACTAAGGAAAAAATCAAAATGAAAGTTTGAGCTACAGATAGAAGACATTAAACCATCTAATTATTCAAATTTCTTATGTAGTTTGCAAGCTGGATGCCTAAGCTACATAAAAGCAGCATTTCAAACAAAATTTCAGCCTTCAATGGTGTTATATGCGTTACATAGATTAAATTTCCCTTTTGAAAGTTGAAATCGTGACTAACATCATTCATTTTACAGGCAATTTGTGCATTTTTACAAGTGTTTTTAATCTTAGTTTACTAAAATACTCATTTGACTAATAGAAAAAACAAAGTTTGCTTTTCTATCTCAAATACATTGTTTTATATGAGCTATTAAACAACCCTACCCCCAATTTTAAGTATCCAATTTTGGTCTCTATTATTGAAGAAAAATTTATGAAAATATTTGACGATCGTGGATATCTTACAGTTTTGGCACTGTCTTGCTAATGCAATAAAGAATCATACATTTGCAAGTTTGACATCAGGATCAGAGCACTAATTAAAGTATGTAACGTACGTTACATGGCATAATGAATGAGCTAGGAAATTTTCTTGGAAGTAAGAGATGATATTTCAGAAAAATACCGTTTTTCACATGTTTTCCTATTAATCTCTAGCCTCCTGTGCCCTAGTCTTAGTAATTACAGTCATTGCTGATAATAAACCTATGGAATTGTGTTACCTATGTTATATATAACCTTTTTAATCACGTATTTCCTTATGCCTATAATATTAAAATATATAGACATATAGATAGAAAATAATAGTTCTCATTTAAATGACACAATTTAATAAATATTCCTATTAAATAAAATTATTCAAAAACAATCTTTATTCAAGTCACCCTCACAATGTCTATCATTGTGTCTGCTTCTATGGCAAAATAATCACCCATTTAATCACAACCAGTAGAATCATGGCATTGTATTAGGACTGCAAACTGAGTACAATCCTGTTCCTCTCCACCCCTTTGGGAATTGTGCAGACATATCCTACCTTAAAGAACAATTCAAGCTGCATCAAATAAGAATTGTTTGCACTCTATTAACTAGGGGTTTAGCCTGTAATGGTATGATACGTATGTTACCATATCAATTTAAGAATAAATGGATTGAAAGTCTGAGAAACAGAAAAAAAGACATAAAACTATCTATTTATTTGAATTATTCATGTAGTTTGCATGCTGAATACCTTTGATACATAAGAAAAGATTTTTTAACAAATATACAGCTTATTATGGTGTTATATGTGTAACATAATTTAAGATTACTTTTTAAAATTGGTAATTGTGACAAACATCACTTATAAGCATTTCGTGTGATCCTCCTCTTTTGCCATCAAAAGACTTAATTTTCTTTGTATGTGTGGCCAGTGCCAGCGTCAAACAACTTGACTCAGCCAAACTTGAATCCTTAGCATTCTCCAAAAGCAGAAACAGCATGTCAGTGTCATGGGATCAAACACCTGATTAAATATGGGTTTAATGCTATTTCACATATATGCATACAATGGAGTATGACTCTGGTATATATCTCTTCCTGTGAAGTGGCAAGGGCAATCTAACTGCAGCTGCATCTGCATCCGTGCTAGTCAAATGATAACTTTGCTCTGATTTTGCAAAATCTATGTCTCTACTGTGTACCTCTAAGAATACTTTAAGATTTCTGACATTGGGCAAACAGAAATTTGATAGGCTGTTTTTTTTGCATCATTTACCATGAAACCTATCCAGTCTTTTGGTGCTTAAGTCCTCCGGTCTTAGATCAATAGTATTTTGCTGCGCCCAAAGAACTTTAAAAGTTTTCTTTAGTTACAATGTTGTATCCTGGGTCAGGTGTGGTACTTGATTGTATCGATTCCTGATCTTTGCACCCTTACTTATCTTGATGGTTTTGGCAGACCGTCTGAAACAATTTCTGTTACACCTTGAAAGTTATCTGGTATAAGAGAAAGAATATGAAGTTGGACATTGCCATCAATTATGTTTGCAGTAGGTTGTTTTTGATGTCAGTACATTGAAGCATGTCTTAAAATAATGTAAAACCTATGATATCACAGTTTTTACAGCCATATCATTAGCTGTTGCATTCAAAAGAAGGAAAGTGGACTAAAGGTAGAATGGGATAACCAGTAGTTCTATATTAAGCTCTATGGAAGATTTATACAGAGTAAACAAGTTGATAAGGTGCCTCATTTCATGATCAATTGAAAACACTGAAATTGAAAACACTTGCCTCTGACTGTGTAATCAAAAAGGATGTCACGACAATGCCCTTGCTCATTTATTATGACGAGTTATATATGTTACATCCTTTAATAAGCGCTCTTATCTTAGAAACTTAGTGAATCATTGAATTGAAAGGGTCTATTTGTGCTCTGTTCATCCTGCATTTCATTGCTTTACCTGCTGTGATACATCTAGTTCGTTTATCTGAAGGGAAAGAGTTACCTAGGTTTCAGCACTTCAGAAGTACTAAGACTTCAAATAAGTTTTTGAATGCTTGGGGAAAGATAATAAGTGCAGAGACATTATTAGATGAAAATATGTGGGTTGCATGTATGGGAAGGCTACATTTATAAAAGTTAACCAGCTAAGATATGATTCTTTATCACAGAAATATCAAGGTACATCAGTCCAGGTACTCATTGCTCTTAATGGCATAGTTTTCCTCCTTGTAAAGCTTTAGTCTTTCTCCTACTTGCAGAGTATCACTTGAAACACATACTCAAAGAGCCAACTATTAGGAATTCATATCAGTTTCCGAATGTTCCAAGCCATAAATGGCAAAATTGGAAAGTTGATAATGGCTCATCAATTTTGAGTGGACTGGTGGTAAAATTGAATAACAGTAAATGATTGAAATATTGTGTGATGTTTTACTAGTTGCAAGGAGGTGTGTGATGTTTTTACTAGTTGCAAGGAGGCGTGTGATAATAATGATTACCACAGAAGCAGACAACGACAAACACATTAAGTGTCCTGATCTTAAACTTAATGACATCTTGCAGATATATGAGCAAGACAGACTAAGAAAATGAAAAATATCCACATGCTGTAATCGCTTTCATGTGTTTTACTTAAACGGTAATAACAAAATTTGCTTCTCTGTAAAACTGGGAGTAGGGCTGTGTATTAGCTCCTATTAGACAATATATTTAAGATAGAAAAGCAAACTTGGTTTTTCCTATTCATCAATTGAGTATATATTTGTAAAATCTAATAAAACAGTTTGAAACCAAGTCTTAGAAGTTGTTTAACTAAATGACGATAGCCACAATTATAGCTTTTAAATTACAATTAGGTTCATGTAACGCACATAACACCACAGTTAGCTGTATTAATGTTGAACAGCTTCCATATGTAGTTAAGACATCCAGTATAAAGACTATAAGATTGTCAATTTATTAGATAATTTTAATGTCTTCTTTTAGTAGCTCAAACATTCAAATTTCTTATTCTCAAATTGATATAGTAACATATGTAACAAGCTGTTACAGGCTAACGCCCCGACTTACAGAGTGCAAACATTTCTTATTAAATGCACCTTGAATGGTTACATAAGATGTAATTTGTCTGCAGAATTCCAAAGGGGATTAGGATGGAGCAGGCCCTTACTCAGCTTGATGTCAAAATACTGTTTGATGATTTTACTTATCACGCTAACATATGTAACGCTCTCTGATCTTTAAAACTTGATGACAACTAGCAGATATATAAGTCTTTATCATAGGTGCCAGTTTAAAATCCCTAAACAATGTAAGATATATCCAACAGCTGCAAGTTTTTTCACAATTTTAGCTCAAACTTTCAAACTACATTTCCTTTATTTGATATAGTAACGCATGTAACACGCTGTTTCAGACTAACGCCCCAACATAGAGAGTGCAAACATCCCTTATTCGATGCAGCTTGAGTTGTACTATAAGAAGGAATATGTCTGCAAAATTCCCTCGAGGAGATTAAAACATTTTTAGGCATATCTTACGTAAAGACAATGAGCTTGCCCATTTATTACATCAGGTAACATATGTTACAGCCTCTGATATTAAAAATTTTGCAACAAACTTGCAGATTTATGAGTCTTTTCATATAAGCAAATAAATCCCAAACAATGAAACACATTCATCAACTGCAAATATTTTTTAACTATTTTTACTTTAGTTTTAATACCAAAAATTTCACCTTAAAACTGGGTAGGGGTAGGGTTGTTTAATTGCTTATTCCAGAAAAAATATTCAAGCTAGGGAAACAAACTTTAATTTTTCTGTTAGCCAATTGCATAAGCTAGTCAGACATGGTTAAAAACATTTTGCAAAACACACAGAGAGATTGTGAATGTAAATGATGTTAGCCACACTTGCAAATTTTAATGGGTTATCTGATTTATGTAACGCATATGACACCTTAGGAAGCGGCAATTTTGTTCAAATGGCTGTCATATGTAGTTAAGATATCCAGTATGCAGACTATATGAATGATTTTTGAAAATAAATATTTTAATGTCTTTAATTTGTAGCCCAAACTTTCAATTTACTTTTTCTTAGTTTGATTAAGTAACGTATGTTACAGGCTCTTACAGACTAACGCCCCGGAGCACAGAGTGCAAATATCTCTTAAAAGACTCGGCTTTCAATTCTCTACAAGATAGGATATGTCTGCAAAATTCCCTAGGGGGGGGGGGGGGGGGGGGGGAGCAAACCCATTCTCAGCCATCCGTCTATTAGGCTGTATTTTTACTTTTTTGACAAATTTCAATTGCCTCTTGACAAATTTAAGAATTCAATTTATTGAACAGCATGTTAAAATTCCTTCTTTTTCGTTGCTCACCAACAAAAAAAACCAATGTCAACCACATGAACCTTATAAATTTTGTGCAGGATCATCTAAGCCTCCTTTTCTGGGTATATGCAATAAGTACCAAAATCTCATGTGTTGGCTCAAAGGTAAAATATATTTCAAGCCTTTAGTTAAGAGAGTGTAACAAAAATATATTTTTTTTTATTTCTCAATCTAAACATATGTTGTGGATACTCAAAAGAACCGCCCAATGAGACGGTTTTTTTGAGCACCCAAAACACATGTTAAAACTGGTGGGTAAGAAAATATTTTCAATATATCGCTCAATTTTTTTTTTATCTTAACCTGTGCTTTACTCTGTTTTATAGGTATAAACATGGAAGAAGAAATTATCGAAGCTCTCAGTGAATGGCCAGTAACAAACAGTGTATATAACCAAACATCCCCGCTCGATAAGATAGATAATCCACACTCGGTATCAGCGTTCTTCCTCAGAAATGTTGGAAAAACTTCAAAAACAGGTGTAAAGGTATAGATCTTAACCAGAATGTTCCCTTCCAAAAAAATATCAAAAGTGTAGAACCATCTTAACCCTTGGCATGCTACTACACTCCTCCCCAACTTTTATCCAGTTAAAGAGACTAGGGCTGTAACTATGAACATTTTTCGAAAAATTTTATTTTCTGATTAAATCATTTGTAAAAATAGAATTAAGCTACGTTTTCACAATAAATATGATCAGTACAGCTGAAAACTGTTTGAAAAAAAAAAAATTGACACTCCCTGGGCACCCCCAGCGCCCCAAAGTCCCAACCTGGGACATGACCAGTGTGACAGAATGAAAATCCCGTTTGATATGTTTTGTATCTTTTATTTGTGAGAACACACACAAAGTTTGGTATAAAAAATTGAAATTAACATGGTAACCGAAATTTAATGATATTTGACCTTTTGACCTCACCCTAAGGTCACCAGTTTGACCCTAGGATGAAAATGTTACTTGCATTTTGTTCTGCTCGTCATCCCCATCGATTTGATATGCCACATGACCATGTTTGAAAAAATATTTTTTGACACTCCCTGGGCACCCCCAGCGCCCCAAAGTCCCACCGTGGGGCATGACCAGTGTGACAGAATGAAAATCCCGTCTGATATGTTTTGTATCTTTCATTTGTGAGAACAAACACAAAGTTTGGTATAAAAATCTTTAAAATGGACATGTTAATCAAAATTTAATGATATTTGACCTTTTGACCTCATCCCAAGGTCACCAGTTTGACCCTACTTGCATTTTGTTCTGCTCGTCATCCCCGTCGATTTGATATGCCACATGACCATGTTTGAAAAAAATATTTTTTGACACTCCCTGGGCACCCCCAGCGCCCCAAAGTCCCACCCTGGGGCATGACCAGTGTGACAGAATGAAAATCCCGTCTGATATGTTTTGTATCTTTCATTTGTGAGAAAAAACACAAAGTTTGGTATAAAAATCTTTAAAATGGACATGTTAATCAAAATTTAATGATATTTGACCTTTTGACCTCATCCCAAGGTCACCAGTTTGACCCTACTTGCATTCTGTTCTGCTCGTCATCCTCGTCTATTTGATATGCCACATGACCATGTTTGAAAAAAAAAAAAATTTACCCCCTGGGCACCCCCAGCGCCCCTAAGTCCCACCCCTGGGGCATGACCCAGGCAACAGAATTAAAATTCCGTCTGATATGTTTTGTATCTTTCATTTGCGAGAACAAACACAAAGTTTGGCATAAAAATCTTTGAAATTGACTTTGTAATTGAAATTAAATGATATTTGACCTTTTGACCCCTCCCCAGGGGGCGGGGCCAAAAAATTTGTTTGAATTTCGTCCAACTGTTTAGGAGGAGATAGCATAACGGACAGACGGACAGAGGCGATTACAATATCCCCTTCGCTTTTTGGCTCACCTTAGCCGAAGGCTCCGAGGTGAGCTATTAGTATACCAATGACTCCGTCGTCAGTCCGTCAACAGTTTCAAACATCTTCTCCTCTGAAACCACTGGGCCAATTGAAATCAAATTTCATATGGAGACTGCTTAGGATGGGGGAACGAAAATTTGTTCAAATAGTCCTGGTCACATGACCAAGATGGCCGCCATGCCCATATGGTAAAAACTCTTCTCCAGAACCAGAAGGCAGATGACCTTTGGACTTGGTATGTAGCATTGGGGATGTGGGGCCTACCAAGTGTGTTCAAATGATGATCCTGGGTTGACCTTGACCTACTTAACGTCAAGGTCGAATTTGCTTCCTAATGCATTTAAATGGGGAAATTTTTGAAAAGTTAATTTTTCTGAAAACTATTGAAGCCAAAGTCATTATTCTCACTTGATATGTTTTATCTAATGTGACAATGGCTATAAATAAGTTACAAAGGTCAAGGTTAACCTTTGACCTTTCAGCCAAGGCCGCTCATATTGGAGTCCCATCAATATATTAAAACATAGTTTTTTCAGAAACGATTGGGCCAATTGAACTCAAATTTCATATGAAGACTCCTTACAATAAGTTGGCCAAGTTTTATGCAAATTGTTTTGGTCATATGACCAAGATGGCCGACATGTCCATATATGGTAAAAACCCTTTAAAAATCTTCTTCTCCAGAACCAGAAGGCTGATGACCTTGGGATATGGTTTGTAACATTAGGGATGTGGGGCCTAGTAAGTTTGTTCAAATGATGATCCTATGTTGACCTTGACCTACGGAACATGAAGGTCAAATTTGCTTCCTTATGCATTTAAATTGATTTTTTTTTAAAAGTTGATTTTTAATACTGTTGAATCTAAAGTCATTGTTCTCACTTTATATATGTTAAGAGGCAATTCCAACGTTCAAGGTTGACCTTTGACCCTTTAGCCAAGGTCACTCATATTGGAGGCCTATCAATATATTAAAACACAGTTTTCTCAGAAACCACTTGGCCAAATGAACTCAAATTTCATATGGAGACTCCTAAAGGTGAGTGGAGTAAACTTGAACCAAATCTTAATGGTCACATTACCAAGATGGCAGCCATGCCCATTTAAGGTAAAAACTCTTTAAATATCTTCTACTCTGGAACCAAAAGGACAATGGCAGTGGGACTTGGTATATAGCATTGGGGATGTGGGCCCTACCAGGTTTTCACAATTGATGAATCTGAGTTGACCTTGATCTTTTTTATGGCAAGACCAAATTTGATTCCTAATGCTTTTATCTTGGAAAAATCTTGAAATGTTCATTTTTCCATAAAATTGTTTAAGTGGAAATCATAATACTTGCGCAAAATGCTAAACCTATTGAGACACTGGTTTTGTATAAGCACCAAAGGTCTAGCTGACGTTTGACCTTTCATCCAAGGCCTCTTATATTGGACTGCCTTATACATATCTAACCTTTTTTTCCTCAGAATTCACTGGGCTGTTTGAACTCAAATTTCATATGGAGAATTCAGTAGATAAAACAAGATAAATCTGATATTATTTTTAGGTCACTTGATCAAAATGGCCACTGCCCATATATGGTAAAACAAAATATGTTTGAATAATAAGCCTTAGTTGACCTTGACCTATTTTAACATTATTAAGGAGATCAGGTGAGCGCTTCAGGACCTTCAGGTCCTCTAGTTTATAAAAGCGTGGGGATAACTATGGTTTTCAGTCAATCCGTTGATGTAATTTCATTATTATATTTGATTAATTGTGTGCATGAAAACAGTGTGGATCCTGATCAGCTGGCTTCATCAGAAGCCAGCTGATCTGGATATACATGTTTTTCAAAAATCAGGTTAAGAATTTTTCAAATAGTTATGCATTGGACAGTGTGCTTATTTTGTTTACAAGTCTTGTAACAGGGCTCCAGATAAGAGGGGGTAAAGGGTATTTCAGCATTGATTTTTTGGAATTCAGCATTGAAAATTAAATTGAAGGGTGAAAATACCCTTTGCAGTTTCAGGTTTCAGTGCTGATATTCAATTTATGGCGTGAAATATTTTATTCCTTGAAAGAAAAACTAAATACTAATCACCAATTGTATAAATTTTGGAAGTTTTCCTTAAAATGCAACATGTATTTGATACAAGCAACTTTTCTTTAAAATATTTTAAGCAAATATTGGGTCTTTTTACAAGGCGTTGCATTTTTTGCAATTTGATATTTTAAATACTCATTAAATTAAAAAGTAGGGGGTGAAATACCCATTAGTCCAGATCCTTATCTAGACCACTGTTGTAACGTTAAAAAAATTGGTATCTACTATCTAGGTCCAAAACATGTATATATTCTAGATTAAGTGATCTAAAGTATCTGGATCTGGCTCTTAAGACTTGTATGTTTTTTTTTGTTTAGGAACAGAAAAAGATAGATAACACCCACTCTGTGTCTGCTGTCTTCATCAGAAAGAGTGTAAAAGCATTTTAGCACTCTCAATCAGATGGTTAAGGCATACAACACAGAAAATTGTACAAAATATAAACCCTGTCCAATTTTGCTCAATTTTTTTTAGTCATGGGGGAGGGGGGTTACCCTCTTACACCCTTGTATTTAAACCATAGCATACAGTCCACTACACTATTGACAATCATATTCAACTGGGCACGCACATTTTGGCGGAAATTCAAGTCTTTTTCAGCCTTTTTTTGAGCTGAGGTTTTAAGTCCTAGTCACTAATTTTTCAATCATTTTGAAAGGTATTCCAGGGTTGATCCAAGATAAAGAGAATTGCTCAAGGACACAACACCTCAAGTGCAGTCTGATCTGGGTCTGCCTTGTTTATCAAGGCCCTTTTTGGCAGACATCAAGCGGTCAAAATTTTATAACATTTACCATATTTTTCAGCATTTTAGTGTTTAAGAGCAGTTGAAATTCCATGCTCGGTTGAGTTGAGCATGGAAAAATGGGTGAAAGTTTTCAGGATTAATCCTGAATTCAGGATTTTGAGGCTGACTTTCCATAGAAAGTCAGCCTCAAAATCCTGAATTAGGGAGATTATAATAGCTTCTCTGAATTATTTTCAGATTATCCACACACAATTAATCATTAAAACATGAAATTATTCATTTTTGTAGGCATCCTGCAAGTTTAAAAATTTAAATTTCTAAAGTTCAGGATTTTGGAAATTTTTGAACTTTCACCCATGTACCCTCAGGCCTGTTTCTTTTTGCACAGAGTACTGAGGTGGAAGAAGGGGCAGCTAGAGGTGAAGAAGAATATAAACCAGAAGTTTTAGCGCACGTCGCTCTCTCAAAATGGTGGCGATCTGAAGCCTCAGCTGATGTAAGAGATTCAGTTGATCTGCCAGACAGCAACAGCCCTCATACTAAGATCTCATTCATTGCAAGGTACAGTTAACTTTCTGCATGCTGGGTAATTTTTCATACTTTTGTTAATGTTTCCTGCTCTTTTCAAAATTAACTTTTTTATGAAAAATCTTTCAGGAACACTATCAGAGTGTCAGACATTTTGGATCCACTCAAAAATAGACAAAACATAGATCTTAATGACAAACGTTTGCTTAATGAAGATCGAAAGTATTGCAGAATGCTCCCATTGGAGCATTCTGCAGTAATTTTGACCTGCATTAAGCGATACATGTAATTGATCTTGAAAACCAATTTTTGGTCTTCGAGAGTGGCCGTTTTAGACAGATTTTACTGTATAATGTTCTAAAATTTAGATAAAAGATAAAATATTGGTTATCAGGGCTGGAATTCACATAATGCTTGTCAGAATAGCAAACAGGGAAGATCCTGATCAGACTGCATCTTTGGAAGCAGCAAAGAAACAGTCTAGTATGGATCTGCACTGCATGTATATATCTAAGCCTTTATGGCCGGCAACTAGTGTTCCAAATTTTAGAACATCTATATTTGGTATTTTTAGCTCATCTAGATACAAAGTGCTCGAAGAGCTATTATGATTGAAGGGTGCATGTGTCTCTTCATGGAAGGAGGGTCTTTATGCTTCAGTGGTGCAGTGTAACGGAACACCCGCAGGCCCCCAGATAAGAGTGCGTAACTGAAAATTATTTTTCTTATTAACCGAAACATAAGGTGTGGGTACTCAAAAGAACCGTCTCAATGAGACGGTTAACTGGACCTATGACCGATGGACAAAAGCTGAATTACAATTGACCTTCTTTTTGCAATTTTTGTCAATTTGGTTTGTCCTGTGTATAAGAAATTCTTTGTTAATGCTTACTGACTATTTTTCAGGCCCCCAGATAAGGGTGCATAACAGAAAATTAATTTTCTCATTTCTCAATCAAAACATATGTTATGGGTGCTCAAAAGAACCGTCTCATTGAGACGGTTCTTTTGAGCACCCATAACATATGTTTAAACTGACGGATAAGAAAATAATCGCAATTTTACGCTGAAAATAAGGCTTAAATGAAATGTATGTGTGGATCCTGTTGCCTACCTACCCTAATTTTTTAACCCTACCCTAAACATTAAAATGGTCTTTGGAGAAAAAATACCTCAAATGGGCACTTTTTCAGATTTTGTCACTATTTTCTTTGTTAAATGTTATAACAAAATTTAATAATTTCCCTACCTACCTACCCTAAATTTTGTTGGTATGCAACAGGAACCACACATATATTTCATTTAGGCCTAATCGCAATTTTACCCTGAAAATTTTTGCTTACCTGGCCCTATGATTTTTGCCCCAGAAAAACGATAATCTGAATCTATGGAGCTTTGTATTGTTTTTGTAGATGTGTGCCTGGTTTGGAGTTCATTCAATCTGAAACAAGGAGACTGCGGGACAAGATTTCTTCTGGCAGTAACAAAGTTGATGTTTATTCTGCTCTCTCATCCTACTATGAATTGGCTGGGAACCTTAATTTAGCTATACTGCATCTAGAGACAGCCATTGATAAGTCTCCTCAAGGTATTCTTATTTTGTTATTAATCAAGTGATTTTGTATTGGCTCAGTTACATGTATGAGGTCAGCTGTATATTTGCCCAAGGCTGATCTAAATACCCCAGAGCTAAAAATAGAATGAACCTTTAAATATAATCTCCTCCCGAACCACTGACCCAAATTCAAAAACAGAAAATGGCCATCAGAGCTAAAAATAAAATAAAAAAATCTTTAACCTATTTAAGCTAAATGGAATTTCCCACTGATATCAATTGGACCACAGAGCTCTCACTAACTGCTGATTTGCAGTTCTGAACTCCCAGTTTTGGTGCTGGGACTCCTATTTTTTGAAGGAGACCCTATTCTTTTGTATGGTGGGACTCCCACTTTTTGGCAAAGAGGGCCCTGGGACTCCTGTTTTCAAAATCCTAGTGAGAGCCCTGGACCAGTCCATTCCATTTTAAGGGTTCTTGGGTGGTATTTTTCATTTTTATTCGAATTTTCATAGAACATTCTGTAAGCAAAAAGTGGAAACCCTGATCAGATGCCACATTCTGTGGCCTCTGATCTGGGTCTGCACTGTTTGTCAATGTCCCACAAAAAGGATGGTAGGCTTATATGAGCTAAACAGCTTCTCCTGAACCACTGGTTCAAATTTAAAACTAGAGCGCGCAGTCGATGGGGCGCCATCGCAAATCCCCACTCTAAAGTTTTTGACTCCACCAGCACCCCGCAGTCCCACCCTGGGGCATGACCTTGACAACAGAATCAATATCTTTTATTTGTGAGAACACACACAAAGTTTGGTATAAAAATCTTTGAAATTGACATGTTAATGATATTTGACCTTTTGACCTCGCAACAAGGTCACCAGTTTGACCCTAGAATGAAAATGTTACTTGCATTTTGTTCTGCTCGTCATCCCTGTTGTTTTGATATGCTACATGACCATGTTTGAAAGAAAAAAATGTTTGACCCCCTGGGTACCCCCAGTGCCCCAAAGTCCAACCCCTGGGGCATGACCCAGGCGACAGAATAAAAATACCGACTGTTATGTTTTGTCTCTTTCATTTGTGAGAACACACACAAAATTTGGTATAAAAATCTTTGAAATTGACATGGCAACCGAAATTTAATGATATTTGACCTTTGACCTCACCCCAAGGTCACAAGTTTGACCCTAGGATGAAAATTTTACTTGCATTCTGTTCTGCTTGTCATCCCCGTCGATTTGATATACCACATGGCCATGTTTGAAAAAAAAAAATTTGGGCACCCCCAGCGCCCCAAAGTCCCACCCCTGGGGCATGACCCAGAGGACAGAATGAAAATCCTGACTGATATGTTTTGTATCTTTCATTTGTGTGAACACACACAAAGTTTGGTGTTAAAATCTTTGAAATTGACTTTGTAATTGAAATTAAATGATATTTGACCTTTTGACCCCTTCCCAGGGCCCCAGGGGGCGGGGCCAAAAAAAGTTTGACGTTGCACGCCCCATACATGTCAGTAACTCACACACCTAATTTGGTTTAATTTCGTCCAATGGTTTAGGAGGAGATAGCATAACGGACAGACGGAGGGACGGAGGCGATTACAATATCCCCTTTGCTATTTTAAAAAAAGCTTGGGGAAAATAATTTCATGAAAATGTTCCACATATTGCCCATTACCAAAGTCACACAAAAAGTCAGTTTTAAATAAAAAAGATATTGATGCCAGAGCAAAAATAAGATTTGTTAATAAACATCTCCTCATGAAACAGGACTCAGGTAAGTGATCCAGGCCCTAATGACCTTCTTGCTTGTTAAAGAGTTGTTTTGATAAATATTTCAGATAAGGAATACAAATGGAGAATGATGAGATTGAAGAAAAGACACCTGATCAGGTCCACACAAGAGGAGGTCCTTAAAAAGATTAACTTCAGCTGTTCTACAGTTGAGAAGACTATGCCTGTCCCAAAACAGGTTAGTATATCATTTTTGTTTGTTTGATTTGATTCTTTACATCCCAGTCAACACTTTTTCAGTTATGTTGGGACAGGTCTTCCTGGGTTGAACCAGTACTAAGCAAGGATAAATGTGTCTTGCTCAAGGACGCAACACAGTGATGCCGGTGAGGCTCAAACCCGCAGCCCCTTGGTCTCAAGTCAAGCACTCTACCACTGAGCAACTGTGCTCCCCTTAGTTTATAATTGATTTTAGTTTGTTTGTTTGAGTTGATTCTTTAAATTAGGCCCCAGTCAACAATTTTTCAGTTATGTCAGGATAGGTCTTCCTTTTACAAAGGAATTATAGGAAATTGACCACTTTATGGCCATTTTCACATAATTTCTTTTTTAAAATTGCATGGTAAAACATTTGGGAGCCACAACATAACGGTGTTATATATAAATCCATGTTT
This sequence comes from Loripinus fragilis, assembly GCA_964019695.1. Lineage (NCBI taxonomy): Eukaryota > Metazoa > Mollusca > Bivalvia > Lucinida > Lucinidae > Loripinus > Loripinus fragilis. The sequence goes on from OZ026516.1 coordinate 32,502,793, forward strand.
TAATGAGGTGATTTATAAAGTGACTGTGCTGTACTACTTCTTCTACATTTGATTTCAGATACGAAGAATCTCTGGAGAACACCTATCATTTGAGGAGTTCTTCTATAACTATGCCTTAACAAACACTCCTGTAGTTATAACTGATGTGGTGGATAAGATGATGACTATCCCCTGGACCATGCAGCATATTAAAGATAAAGCTGGTAGGTTTGAGTTCTTCTATAACTATGCCTTAACAAACACTCCTGTAGTTATAACTGGTGTGGTGGATAAGATGATGTCTACCCCATGGACCATGCAGCATATTAAAGATAAAGCTGGTAAGTTTGAAGAGTTCTTCTATAACTATGCCTTAACAAACACTCCTGTAGTTATAACTGGTGTGGTGGATAAGATGATGTCTACCCCATGGACCATGCAGCATATTAAAGATAAAGCTGGTAAGTTTGAGGAGTTATTCTATAACTATGCCTTAACAAACACTCCTGTAGTTATAACTGGTGTGGTGGATAAGATGATGACTACGGCCTGGATCATGCAGCATATTAAAGATAAAGCTGGTAGGTTTGAGGAGTTCTTGTATAACTATGCCTTAACAAACATCCCTGTAGTTATAACTAGTGTGGTGGATAAGATGATGACTACCCCCTGGACCATGCAGTATATTAAAGATAAAGCTGGTAAGTTTGAAGAGTTCTTGTACAACTATGCCTTAACAAACACTCCTGTAGTTATAACTGGTGTGGTGAATAAGATGACGACTACCCCCTGGACCATGCAGTATATTAAAGATAAAGCTGTTAAGTTTGAAGAGTTCTTCTATAACTATGCCTTAACAAACACTCCTGTAGTTATAACTGGTGTGGTGGATAAGATGATGACTACCCCCTTGACCGTGCAGCATATTAAATATAAAGCTGGTAAGTTTGAGTTCTTTTATAACTATGCCTTAACAAACACTCCTGTAGTTATAAATGGTGTGGTGGATAAGATGATGACTACCCCGTAGACCATGCAGCATATTAAAGATAAAGCTGGTAGGTTTGAGTTCTTCTATATCTATGCCTTAACAAACACTCCTGTAGTTATAACTGGTGTGGTGAATAAGATGATGACTACCCCATGGACCATGCAGCATATTAAAGATAAAGCTGGTAAGTTTGAGTTCTTCTATAACTATGCCTTAACAAACACTCCTGTAGTTATAACTGGTGTGGTGGATAAGATGATGACTACCCCCTGGACCATGCAGCATATTAAAGATAAAGCTGGTAGGTTTGAGGAGTTAACTATGCCTTAACAAACACTCCTGTAGTTATAACTGGTGCGGTGGATAAGATGATGACTACCCCCTGGACCATGCAGCATATTAAAGATAAAGCTGGTAGGTTTGAGTTCTTCTATAACTATGCCTTAACAAACACTCCTGTAGTTATAACTAGTGTGGTGGATAATATGATGTCTACCCCATGGACCATGCAGCATATTAAAGATAAAGCTGGTAAGTTTAAGTTCTTCTATAACTATGCCTTAACAAACACTCCTGTAGTTATAACTGGTGTGGTGGATAAGATGATGACTACCCCCTGGACCATGCAGCATATTAAAGATAAAGCTGGTAGGTTTGAGGAGTTAACTATGCCTTAACAAACACTCCTGTAGTTATAACTGGTGCGGTGGATAAGATGATGACTACCCCCTGGACCATGCAGCATATTAAAGATAAAGCTGGTAGGTTTGAGTTCTTCTATAACTATGCCTTAACAAACACTCCTGTAGTTATAACTGGTATGGGGGATAAGATGATGACTACCCCCTGGACCATGCAGCATATTAAAGATAAAGCTGGTAAATTTCTCAGGCGAACAACAAACAATTGTGTAGTTATAATTGGTGTAATGGATAAAATGATGACTATCCCCCTGGACCATGCAGCTTATTACAGATAAAGCTGATAAGTTTGAGGAGGTTTTCTATAACATTGCCTTAACAAGCAACCCTGCATGAGTGAAAGTTTTCAGGATTATTCCTGAATTCAGTATTTAAGGCTAACTTTCCATAGACAGTTTATAATAGCCAGGGCAAGAGAAATCTACGAATAAATTTTTAGGAAAATTATGAAATATTTAAAGATTTGATACAGACTGTTTGTTTACTATACTAGTTTTACTGTAAGTTCTGGAGATTTAAAAAAAAGTTCTGAAAATAACCAGTCAACTGGTCATTTTCAGAGCTTTTTTAACTATCCCCCAATCCTAAATATGAAAAAAAAAATCCCGTAAATCTACTAATGAAAAAATTCTGGCCTTATCTGGACCCATGGAACAAGTAGATTGTCCAGAGCTTAATTCACATCTCCAGCCCCACTCTAGCATACCTGCACATGCATGTTTATAGAGTTACTTTACACATATGTTATAAGAAATATATATGTTGGACACTATTTGCCGGGATAACCCAAAGTTTGCATAAGCAATAAGCTTTTTTTCTGCCATTGGGTAATCTACCTGTTGTTATGATAACCCGATTTCATGCATTTTGAACAGAGAAAAGTTATCATGCCCGCCTCGAGACGTTGATTGTTAGATGACGTCAGATGTAAACAAGTGGCATGATGTCACATACAATTTACATCAGTCTTCTGTTTTCCTTACATTTTTGTACGTCAAATGCGAAAAATAGTGAATTGGAATATGTGATAAACAGATTATAACACAGGGTTTTGGTTATAGCCCTCAGTACCAACCCTCGACCATTATCAGTCCTGGAGTCAATGCTCTTGGGCTGATAATGGGGTCTCAGGTTGATACTTCCGGCGATAACCAAACTTCAGTGTATGGTGTGATAATATAGGGATCATGCATGTTTTTTCATGCATTAACATTTGCCGGGTCCCGAGGATGCTTTTGAACACGAGGCGGATAGGCCGAGTGTTCAACATCATCCGAGGGACCCGGTAAGTGTTAATGCAATGAAACAAACATGTGTGATCGTTATTCTTGCATATTTTACCTAATTCCAGCCCAATTCACACTGAAAACCCTGCTAAAACATTAAATTGTCCATTTTCTTACACTGGATTTCTCTTAACAAAATGGCGTTGGTTGTGTACTTTCAAACGTCATAAGTCGTCACAACACCATAACCTTATGCAACGTTTTCGCCAACAAAAACATAGGCGAAATGGTCAGTCTGGTCCGCAACGCTTTCTGTATAATAATGCAGGGCTCAGTTTAAGTATTTTCGAATTCAGACCCATGTTTAAACAGCACGTGAATCTCCTGATTTGAACATGGATTTTAGTTCATTTGACAATGGATGTAAACAGCTATACGAATAGCTATCTATGCAAGAATATCTAATTATCTCATAGGCTGATCCATTTAACCCTTACCATGCTAAACCGAGATATATAGTCTGTTTTCCAAAAAGTATAGATCCTGATCAGCTGTCTTCTCAGAAGCCAGCTGATCAGGATCTACACAGTTTTCAACTCTGATTGTAAATGTATGCTGATAACCAAAATCCTGCAACTTAAAGCTGCATAGTCTGCAACTATGAACATTTTTCGATTTTTTTTATTTTCTTTTTAAATCATTGGTAAAAGTAGAATTAAGTTATGTTTTCACAATAAATCTGTTCACTATGGCTGAAAACCGCACGGAAAAGTGAATTATCTTATAAAGCAGGTGTGTTTTTCTCTTGTTGGTAATTATTTGCGTCCCTCCAATAATTATAGACAGGTAATTTTAGCTTAAACGCTGTTGTTTTGATACTGATAATTTGTTAAGATTTACGAAATTGGTAAAATGTTTACCTGAATTTTAGTGTTTTTTACTGTGTTCTTGAAAAATAGAAACATTAGTTCTAAAATTAAAAGATCAAAAGTTACAGACTATGCAGCTTTAATTGGATAGAAATAATTTTGGGGAGAGGAGAGTTGTTCATGAAAATTATTCAGCATGATCATACATGCCATACCTCACACTGAGATAAAATCTCACGGAATTTGGCCCTTCTGAAAGCCAATTCCCATAAGATATTCAAATCTCACAGAATTTTCAGACCATCTAAAAACACATTTAAAAAAGAAATGATCATAAATCACACTTTATTATTTTTATCAAAAGTTTCTTACATTAAAATAAAAGCTTTTTGGTTATTTTGGGGGAGCCCCAAAGTGATTTTTGTGAAAATCTCACAGAATTTTATCAAATCTCCCTTAAAATTTTGGTTTATCTCACAGATTACAGTCCACAGTTTATGGCATGTATGCATGATTAAGGTTAAGCTTGGGTTTTATCCTGCAGGAAGCCACAGTGTGAAACTGAAGAGACATGTTAAGGAATCTGTTCAGTGGGCACGTCTTGAAGATGTGGGTGACAGAAACGTGGGAGACTTCATAGATAGTCTGCAGGATAAGACTGTAACACCTGATCCCTTGTACCTGTTTGACTGGAATCTACCATTTTATTGCCCAGATCTTGTCCAGGAACTGATCATTCCGAAATACTTTGCAGGTTTGTTTAAAGATATACACTGTGTAAATATTGTTCTCACAGTAAAACAAATACATTTGTTTACTCTGCCTATTGGGTAATTTTGCATGCTATTTTAGCTCACCTGAGCCATTGGCTCAGAGTGAGCTATTGTGATCATTGGATGTCTGTCGTGTGTCGTCAACAATTGCTTCAAATGACGTATCGTCCTAAACTACTGGCTGGATTTTGACCAAACTTGGTAGGAATAATCCTTATATGACCCTCTTTTAAAATTGTTCAAGTGGTTTTGGTCCAATGCATATCTAGGTCACACAGGTTTGAAATAGATTTTCAAGATGAAAACTTTAAAATCTTCTTCTCTGAAACCACAAGGCGTAGAGCTTTGATATTTTGTATGTAGCATCACCTAGAAGACCTCTACCAAGTTTGTTCAAATTATAGCCCTGGGGCCAAAAATGGCCCAAATCCCGGGGGTCACATGTTTTACATAGGCTTATATAGGGAGCAACATGAAAAATCTTCTTGTCTGAACCCACAAGGCCTAGAGCATTAATATTTGGTATGTAGTATCATCTAGTGGACCTCTACCAAGTTTCTTCAAATTATAGCCCTGGGGCCAAAAATGGCCAGGCCCCAGGGGTCACATTTTTTACATAGGCTTATATAGGGAGCAACATGAAAAAATCTTCTTGTCTGAAACCACAAGGCCTAGAGCCTTGATTTTTGGTATGTAGTATCATCTGGTGAACCTCTACCAAGTTTGTTCAAATTATAGCCCTGGGGCCAAAAATGGACCTGCCTCGGGGGTCACAGGTGTTACATAGGCTTTTATAGGGAGAAATATGAAAAAATCTTCTTGTCTGAAACCACAAGGCCTAGAGCCTTGATATTTGGTACGTAGAATCATCTGGTGGACCTCTACCAAGTTTGTTCAAATTAGACCCCTGGGGCCAAAAATGGTCACACCCCAGGGATCACATGCTTTACATAGGCTTAAAAAGGGAGAAACATAAAAAAAATCTTCTTATCTGAAACCATAAGACCTAGAGCTTTGATATTTGTTATGTAGCATCACTTTGTGGACCTCTAACAAGTTTGTTTAAATAATACCCCTGGGGCCAAAAATGACCCCGCCCCGGGGGTCACATGCTTTACATAGACTAATATAGGGAGAAACATGAAAAATCTTCTTGTCTGAAACCACAAGGCCTAGAGCCTTGATATTTGGTATGAAGCATCATCTAGTGGACTTCTACCAAGTTTGTTTCGAATTATATCCCTGTCCACCCCAGGGGTCACATGCTTTACATAGGCTTATTAAATAGGGAGAAACATGAAAAAATTTTCTTGTCTGAAACCATTAGGCCTAGAGCCATGATATTTGGTATGTAGCATCACCTTGTGGGTTATGCTCCGGGAGTCACATATTTTACATTGGCTTATATATAGGGAAAAACATTGAAAAATCTTCTTGTCTGAAACCATAAGGCTTAGAGCCTTGATATTTGGTTTATAGCATCACCTAATGGACCTCTACCAAGTTTGTTCAAATTATGCCCCTGGGGCCAAAATGGCATACGCCAGGGTCACCAGGGACATGGTCAGCTTTCTACAGATACCTATATGTAAGCTTTAGACAAAACTCAGGTGAGCGCTTTAGGGCCACTTGGCCCTCTTGTTTGTTGTTCTCTAACAGCTGATTTTTTTTTTTCAAAATCAACTTTTAAAAATCATAATCAACTTTTTCGAAAAGTTCTTTCAGGAATACCAACAGAGTGTCAAACAGTTTGAGCTCGGATCAGACCTGACATTTTGTTGGGCCTGATATGGGTCCAAATTGTTTGCAAAAAATTCAGCAGACAACAGAAGTCGCCACTAGCAGGCAGAGTTAAAGACTTTCATTATGAATATATGGCTTCTCCCAGAGTGACAAATAATTTTTGTTAAAAGAGGGTCCATAAACGCGAGTGTGGTGTTCTCTCATGACCTGGCCCCCGAGGTTAGAAAACTTTTTTTCATGCTTAACTCAACCAAGGACGAAATTTATCATGCTCACAAATGTTAAAATGCCAACAATTGTTGGCATTTTAACATTTATTAGCATGATAAATACAACCTATGAGAGCTTGAAAGCAAGAAAAAATCTTTATTTTTAAGAATTTTAGATTTTGTGAGCAGTTTCAATTTCATGCTCAGTTGAGTTGAGCACGAAAAGTTTTTTAACCTCGGGGCATGGTCGAGCAGTCTGGCTAGTGTTCATTTGTGCTTATTTATCTAGTTAAACAGTTTGAGTTGATGTTTTACATCCCAGTCAACAATTTTGAAGTTATGTTGGGATGTTTCCTGTTTTGATCCAGCACTAAGCAGAGGATAAAAGTGTCTTGCTCAAGTACACAACACAGTGCCTCTGATGAGGCTTGAACCAGTGACCCAGTCAAAGTTCAATCGAAAGTTGAACATTCTACCACTGAGCCACTAATTTAATAGTGAATTACAACAAAAGCACTGCAGGGATGCACTCTCTGATCTGGCCGGGCCTTCGATGTTTTGTGTATGCTCAACAAGAATTCAAGGCTTATTGCAAGTGTGTTTTGCCGATTTTGGTGACTATTTCATGTGTGTATGGTCATTTTAAAATAAGAATCATCTGAGCCTTTAGGTGAGTTACCAGTCACACATTGATCTCCTGCCTGTGGATTATATCCTCTCAACAAAAAAGAACACAATTATTGCACACACCTACATATCACAAGCTCTTGTGTGGTTCAAATATTTTTATCATGATTTAAATTAGCGAATGAGGCTGGCCTAACATTTATGTATAGCTGACAGGGTAGTTAGAGTTAGTCATTTAATATAAAATCTTACCATATATATGTTTAGATAAACAAAATTTTTCAGGGTAAAATTGTACTTATTTTCTTAACCATGATTTTTAGCATATGTTTTTGGGTGCTCTAAAGAACCATCTCATTGAGACGGTTCTTTTGAGTACCCACAACATATGTTTTGGTTGAGAAATAAGAAAATTATTTTTCTGTTACACACTCTTAAATAAAGGCCTGCCTACTATTCAGGATACTCAACGTGCAAAGTAAGTTACAGGTCAATCAGTCTTTGCAGTCTGCATCGACGGACGTGATATTTGAAAAATAACAGAACTTCTCAATGTAACATGGCTGCCAGTGATTTTAATTTTGGTTGCACTGGCATCAAAGGTGTGGAAATTATCCGCCTTGGACACTAATTTTATCATATAGCCTTCATATTTGGTATACAGATGTGTACCAAGGCATGAAAAATGACACTGACCATTGGCACTAAAATGTTTACATAACAAAACAAATGAAGAAAAAGGGCATTTTTGTTAGAACTAACTACTACTAGTTAAGAAAAACTTTACGAACTAATATGTGAGTTTTTAAGGTGACAGACGTGAAAAAAGTTTTGGTGTGCCAATTATTCAAGTGTACATTTTAAGGTGACTTTCTTCAAAGAACCAGTCCTAAATCTTACTACAGAGACAGTTGGCCAAGTCTATTTATAGCACCAGCAGGACTGACCAGTGAACTTCATGTGGACAGCTTTGGTTCTAACTTCTGGATGGCTTTGTTAGAAGGAAAGAAAAGGTCAGTAGGTGTTGATGGTTTTGTTTGTTTGTTTGCGATGATGCTTTACATCCCATTAAACAGTTTTTCAGTTATGTTTTCCTAGGTTGAACCAGTACTGTGCAAAGGATAAAGTGTCATGCTCAAGGACACAACACAGTGCCTCCAGAAAGTCAAGAACCAGCAACACCTCGATCTTAAGGCTAAAACTATAACAGAGTTCCTCAGATAATACATGTTAACTTGAGGCAAGCAGGCTACTAGGCTCAGTAGATAGGGAATTGAATTGCTAATCTGACCTTTATAGATTTTGAGCACAAAATACATAGAAGATCTTTTATGAGTGATCATGTTTCATTGAATTTATTAAATGAGTTGGGAAGAGATAAAATGCGAGGCTTGTCGAGCATTTTATCTATTTTTCGCAACGAGTCAAATAAATTCAATTATACAAGAGCATGAATGTTAGCATATGACATTAAGATTACTTTGAAATCTCATTTCTGCCGTAAAAATGCTATCATTTTGTCATTATATACGCAACGTTGTTATGGATGTCAAAACGTTTCCCGAAAATCTGTTAACGATTAGTGGTTTATCAATTTTATTGCACGGCTTTATTTCACTCCCAGACGCAAGGTCATATGATAAATATGTTTACTAAGTATATTGTAGCAATAGACCCCTTTCCCATTATCGGATTTTACCTGTATCACGTGATATCGGCTGACAAGTCCAACAATTGGACTACTTCCGGTATATGAAGCTGTAATAACTACTACTAATTTTGCATGCATTTTACTTATATTAATGACAGTTAAAACACAAAACAAAAGGAAAATGGCAATTATATGTACCACAATTACATATGATGACAAAAAGAATTAATTTTGTTTCAAATTTATCTAATTTACGCTGAACGAAGCCTTGAAGATTTTTATTCAAGTGGTACGTGTACCGGTATATATCCACAATTATTTCCGCTGCTGCTGACGAAGACCCTGATGAGATGACGAGTTTCCTTGTGGGTCTACACTATTTATTAACTTTCCCAACAAGATTGTCCAAAATAACACAGAAATCGATGTGTCTTTATGCGAACTTTTCCGAGAAAGGATGTCTTGATCTATCCGGTGATACATGTATATCGTCATATATGCGAACTTTTCTAAAAGGGAGAATTTTATGGATAGTGTAGACCCGCGGGGAAACACATCTCTTTAAGGCCTTCAGCAGCAACGGAAATAGTAGGGAACTGTCTGCCTGTTTCACTAAAGGGCCGTTTACACGAGCTGTCTTGACATGCTAGTTTCAGACCTATATGTTTTAGACTTGTATGATTTTTATGTTTACATGGCACGTCTAAATCTTTGTCCTGTATGGTTTTATTTTCCGCCATATACTCTCTTGCAAAATTCAAGTTTTGCAATAATTATAATTTATAATGAGGGAGTATTAATTATATGGACTTGATTAATGTACTACTGCTACTACTACTACTACTACTACTGCTGCTGCTGCTGCTGCTGCTACTACTACTACTACTACTACTACTACTACTACTACTACTACTACTACTACTACTACTACTACTACTACTACTACTACTACTACTACCATTACTACTACTGCTGATGCTGCTGCTACTACTACTACTACTACTACTACTGCTGCTGCTACTACTACTACTACGACTACGACGACGACGACGACGGCGACGACTACTACTACTACTACTACTACTACAACAACAACTATTACTACTACTACTGCTGCTACTACTACTACTACTACTACTACTGCTACTGCTGCTACTACTACTACTACTACTACTACTACTACTACTACTACTACTACTACTACTACTACTACTGCTGCTACTGCTGCTGCTACTACTACTACTACTACTACTGCTGCTGCTGCTGCTGCTGCTGCCACTACTACTACTACTACTACTACTACTACTACTACAACAACAACAACTATTACTACTACTACTGCTGCTACTACTACTACTACTACTACTACTACTACTGCTACTGCTGCTACTACTACTACTACTACTACTACTACTGCTGCTGCTGCTGCTGCTGCTGCTGCTGCTTCTACTACTACTACTACTACAACTACTACTACTACTACTACTACTACTACTACTATGAAAACTACTACTACTATGAAAACTACTGCCACTACTACTACTACTGATACTTCTCCTACTACGTCTACTACTCCTACTCCTACTTCTACTACTACTACTACTACTACTACTACTACTACTACTACTACTACTACTACTACTACTACTTATATTAATAAAGATAATAAAAAATAATACTCAAAAATATTATCATAATTATTATTATTATTATTAGTATCATCATCATCATCATTAATAATATCATTATTATTATTATTATTATTAACATGCTCTATTACTGGCATTTTTTTTTAAATTTAGGTTTGCTTTCAAAATTCTTTAGAAGAAATCTGGTATCATAATGGCATTTCTGCAGAACCCATTAACCTGGTCGGTAACCTCAAATAAACAATTCTGATTGGCTGATTCTGCCAGGTTTCCTATGTCTTAGACATAGAAATAGAACATGTCCTATTTGACAGGTCTTAGACCTGGGAGTCATTAAACTAAGAAATAGCAGTGTTTACACGCATGTTTTGACATACAGGTCTAAATCATATATGTCAAGACCGCTCGTGTAAACGGCCCTTAACGTCGCATTCTAGCCAAAAATCATAATATGAGTAAAAATAATAATTTGGACATGTTCGCACTAGAAGCAAATCTCGGACCTGTCCGAGAGCAAATGTATTATTTATCTCGAAGCAAGTTTGTACGCTGTTCTTACTTTTTAGAAGTTGCAGCAATAGAGTATAAAATTAACAGCTCGAACCCTGGTGCATCGAAGCATCTGCATATGTCGAATAGAATATATGACACATTAGATTACGAATAGAGGGTATATTTCTTAATATGCAAAGTTTCGTGGGTACTCAAAAGATCAGTCTCAACGAAACGCTTTTTTTTGTGTAGTCAAACGCATATTTTTTGTAAGACTATGACCGAGTGTAAGATTAGAGGAGAATAATAACTTTTTGATTCAATATTATTTGCAACCAAACTCCTTTTTAAGTGCAAAATATACTTTGATTTCGAACTATTATAAAAATCGGCGCAGATTAAAGCACATGTAATTGAAATACATGCCAATTAATAAAACAAACGAATCTGTTATACTAACGTCTATAACTCAGAGGAGCCTGGGCAAATACACAGTCTCACCAGGCCATTCGCTGCTAGCGCATCATAGAAATGCGATAGACAGAGACTCAGACAAAACTGAAGACGTATAGTCTCACCAGATACTCATGCATGCCTGTCACCAGTCGCGCATGCATATTAAATATACTATAAATGATGAAATCTCATCAAATAAAACCTCCATATATAGATCCATAATTTCATCATCCCCGTCTGTGGTATATAAACAAGTACACTAGTACGGATGCGCAGACTATAGAGAGCGCACAGACTCACGAGAGTCTTCGCTGCTCACACACACCAGGGTCTTTCTGGTAGAACTACCCTGCACGCACGCATGCATGCACGCGCACACACACATTATGGATGTAGATGAAGACTCAGCCTCAAGCCCGCTGGATAAGTTTGTGTGGGCGTTTTAAAGGCTTTTACATATATGTGATAAGTAGACGTCTAGCTGGGCTTCTTATCAACTTCAAAGAAAGCGACTGGTCATGCGTGCCGAAGTTCTAAAGACAAGTGTGCAAGATTTTATTGTTTTCGAAGGGCTCCTGAGCACTCATTAAAGAACCGGATGCATTTTGGGCCAGTACGAAATAAAATGTATCTTATCACGGAGTGGACAGTGTACACATGTAACCATAAATGACCAAAGTGACACACAGTCTTGTCAGACTCTTCAATTGATAATTGCCGTTTTTTTTATTTCTTGAAAATTTTAACCGATATATAGAAGTTCTATAAAGTGAGATAAACAGTCAGTATTATGATGCTTTATATACCGGAAGTAGTCCAATTGCTGGACTGGCCAGCCGATGTCACGTGATACAGGTAAAATCCGATAATGGGAAACTCCTATTCATTATCTGAGAGACCAGATCGGACAGCTCTGGGTTTTTTCTAAGCAAAATATAATAAATATAATTTTACATGGGTGGAAGTTCAAAATTTCCAAAAAATCTTGAACTTCTGAAATTCAAATTTTATAACTAGCAGTTATTCTACAAAACATTATAAATTTCATGCTTAAATGGTCGAATGTCTACAGATATAAACTTAAAATACGATGCTGTCAGATGAACTTGTGCACCTAAACACTGATTGGCGATTTGGATAACAATACAAGCCCCACCAGATCCAATGAAATATTGCCCTGTTTATATGAATATCTAAGACATATAAGTACCAAAAAACTTGAGCATTTGTATCATATGACGTCATCATGGGGCTTTCCTCGAAAAATCTGATTAAAAACATTAATTTGGAATAGAATAGAGCTTACAATTAGGTTATTTGTTTTAAGCTTTTGCCAAGTGCGTTTAAGATTCCCTGTTGAATGGTACTCATTTGGCGGGAAGAAACTGGGTCAGTGGGCCTCGGGCAGTGGCCGACTTCATGAATATTTGATTAGGATGGCGTAATATGTCAACAAGAGGGATTTTACAGGTATGTTTTCCGGCAAACCTTTCTCTCTATATTATGCTGCATTTTCGGAGAATAAAAGGAAGTTTTTCTGACAAAACTGTTCTCTGCCAACAAATATAAACAAGTCCCAAAATAAGAAAATGCGAGATGCACAAGCCCATCTGAAGCGCAAGTTTATTGGACTCAGGGAGAGTAATACATCATTTTATGGAAATTTTGACTGACACCCCTAAAATACAAAATAGACAATTCCATTCATACTGTATCAATTATATGAGATATTCCATTATAATGAATATGTTTATTAATCAGTGGACTTAATTTTCAGGTGGCTGCTATTTCCTCCCAAAGATGTTCCATTGCTGTACCCCAGCTATGCACACCCCTGGACGAGTGATCCGGTGTTTGAAGTGGATTTAGCAAATCCAGATTTCCACAATTATCCTTTGTTGTCCGAGACTCAGCCAGTAGAATGTATTCTTGAAGCAGGTAATTGACCTTCACCAGAATCAGTCGATAAACTGTCCAATTTTCATGTGAACTTTCCCGAGGTTACAAAACTTTTTTCATGCTCAACTCAACTGAGCAGGAAATTTCAACTGCTCATAAAAACTAAACTACGAACAAATAAAGAAGTTTCTTGCTTTAAGTCTCTCAGATGTTGTATTTATCATGCTAATAAATGTTAAAATGCCAACAATTGTTGGCATTTTATCATTTATGAGCAGGATAAATTTCATGCTCAGCTGAGTTGAGTATGAAAAAAGTTTTATAACCTCCAGTTTCATCTTTTAACCCTTAAAGCTTCAATTGCAGCAGACAGTATTTTTTGTGATATCTATGTTAAGGATAAATATAAAGAAGCTTTATTTAATGTCGCTTATTTGAAACAAACAACATAAGCTCTGTAGAGCTTTTATTGCGACATAATATCTTTTTAACAGATACTTACCTGCCTTACTCTATCTTCCTAGCACAACCCCCTTTTATGCAAGGGTCAGAAAGGGAGCTGCTAGTACCATTTTTTACACCTTTGGTATGGTGCGGCTGGGATTCAAACCCACAACCTCCCACTCCATAAGCAGACGCTCTACCAACTCAACTGAGCTATCGGGGACATCACTAATGTAAAAATTAAGGCTTAATATTACACATAAATCGTCTGCTTGTTAGTTTTCTTAAGGCAGCCACAAAATGTCATCTGCTATTAATTTCAAGTGGTGCTATATGGTAGCAGTTAAAAACATACACACTTAGCCCAGCCCAGGAAATAATACAAAATTCAACTACAGACTTGAGGTGTGAAATATTTGTTGTGGCCCAAGGTTAATGTTAGGAGAGGAGGACATTAATAATGATTGAGGCTGCAACAAACATTAACACCGTAAACCTGTGGTTGAATGTAATTCTTACACACTCAAAATTAATATTTGTTCCTTTGTTTTGCTTATTTTCTACAATTTTAAAATTATCATTCCTTATCTCAGGTAAGTTACCGTTTGAAAATCAACACATGCTTTTTGTGTCCATTCATGTAAGTCAAATAGGAATTTTGCTCAGCCTTCCCTTTGATTCACTAAGCTTCCCACTGTCAGTCAAGTAAAATGCAGACATGATATGTGTACATGTTATTTGTCCAATTATACTGCTCAACAAAAGTTTAGCACGGATAAATAAAAATTGGTTTTTATTTTAGCAAATGGCTTATAGTTATGAATTTTCTGCTGAAATGATGGTTTGATATGTGATAAAGTTGAGGAAAGCAGTTGGTGTACTTTAATTGGATTTCTACAGCGTTGTTCATTACTTTAAACAAGAGAGGGGTCAAAAACGTGTTTCAACTGCATTATTAGCAATACAAAATTGGTACAGCATCGGTTTAAAAAGTCCTTTGTTTTTCAGCTTGGTCGAATCAGCCATTCTGAAAAAAAAAAGGTTGTCTCCATTGAGCATTTGAAGCAAAAGTTGAGTCTTGATAACAACTAATGTTGTTGTTATAATGACGTTTACAAGTCAAAAACAGTACTGTTTTCCTTGTGTAGGTATGCATGATTAAAAGGGTTTTCGTGTTTAAGAGGATGCCAAAAGAGAGACAATAAGTAAGGCACTTTTATAAAATTTTGTCCCTTGGTATTTAATTTATAAAAAGTGACGTTAATCTGAAGTTGGGGCTAAATGTAGGCGGTAACACTATCTAAAGAAGATATTTTCAAAAGTTCAACTAACATAAATGATCCGGGTGTTTGTGCCTCTCTAGCATCAAAAATATTACTTGGCAGCTTGATTCAGTTCGCTGAAAAGTCAAGAAGTGGAAAAATACCATTATAACGTCATAATGGAATGTAAAATGTGGCATAAACTGTTATCAAACTTTGTTTTAAACGTTTTTCATCATTAAGAACCTTTTGCTTTACATTAGAATCAAAAGTTTCAATTTGCGATGTAGATGTGTATCTTTTACATGCCCATGACATCAAATTTAACATCAATCCACTGACGCCTAACCAGATTACCTTTTGTCTGGCGAACACAAAAAAACGTAAGTTTTAAGATCCTCATGCATGTTGATAACATGTTTCATGTTCATTCAAAGTGGGGCATCATATTAAAATCTGTGCTAAAGTTTAGTTGAGCAGTATATAAGCTAAGATAAGATAAAAGTAAAGGCACTGTCAGGGATTAACACTTGACTGGAGGTAGTTTAGAGTCAGACAGTGTAAACAACACATAAACTACTATATTTAAGCCACCAGCAAAGGCTCTGATCAGACTGCTCGTATGAGCAGGCTGGTCCGAGCCTTTACTGTTCATACAAAATGCATTTTTGGGTCCGAGCCTTTACTGTTCATACGAAATGCATTTTTGGAAATCTCATGTCTGGGCTCATATTGTCTTTCATCAAATACATATAAAGAGGATCTTACATGAGTGCTCCTGTATTATTGAATTTATTAAACAAGTTTGGGAAATGCATTAATCTGCAAAGATTGCCAAGCAATTTATCCTAGATTCTATTTATCATATGATGTCAAAATTATATTGTAATCATGTTTTAGTATGAAAACGTCTAGATTTTGCCATTTAACATGATATTGTCAAGGGCGTCATTTCATAACATTACCAAAATCTGTAAACTACTAGGGGCTTATCGATTTTACTGCATGGCGTTTTTATCGCTCCCAGATGCAGTGACATCATATGATAAAGTACTTTCTCCATCTTCTATCTTTCCTCGGACCCAGTATAATCGGACTGTTCACTGACAGAAATACAAAGTTGTTGTCGAGGATACATGAGATTATAGGAAACTATTCCTGGTATGCAAAGTTGAAATATAACCAGTTACAGCAAATAAAATTGAAGTTTTATCATCTTTTTATGTTGATTTCTGACGATTTTCGGCTAAACATGCCGAAAATAGCTTAAAATGGGTACCTTGATTTCTTGCTGATGTTCATAAAGACGGATAAACTTTCAATAAATACAACGTAACAGTATTAAAGATAGTATATTGGACCATTGCTTTTTGAAGAAAAATCACAGATATGCAGAGAAATAATGGAGATATGATTGTTTTATCTTCAACATACATCGGTTTTGAAAGCTCAGCCTCAACAATGTATTTCCAATATATACATTTACCTGTATGTCAGTTACCAGTCCATGTATACTGGGTCAGAAATCTTTCTGGTATCATTTTACAGGTCAGCCTGTTTTTTAAAAACAGTGTAGATCTGGATCAGCTGGCTTCTGATAAAGCCAGCTGATCACAATCCACACTGTTTTTCACACACATCATAATGAATTCAAATTAATAGTTGAATTTTGCCCCTTGATCAACTGAAGGTCTGAAGTTCATACAGTGATAACACATAGAAAATTTTCAGAATTATTCCTGAATTCAGGATTTTAGGCTGACTTTCCATAGAAAGTATGCCTCAAAATGCTGAATTAGGCAGATTATAATAGCTCTCTGATTCTTTTATAGTGTGTCTTAAGACAATTGACAATTAAAACTTGAAATTGTCAAAGTTTTTGTTGGCATGCTGCAAATTTTAAGATTTGAATCTTAAATTCAGGATTTTTGTAATTTTGAACTTTCCCCAATGTTAACAGAGCTTTCCCCCATGTTAACACTGCATGAAATAATAAACATGTACTTGTAAGAACATGTAGGCTCATGGGTAAAAGTCTTCAGGATTATTCCTGAATTCAGGATTTTGAGGCCGACTTTCCATAGAAAGTACGCCTCAAAATGCTGAATTAGGCAGATTATAATAGCTCTCCAATTCTTTTACAGTGTGTCTAAAGACAATTGACAATTAAAACTTGAAATTGTCTATATTTTGTTTTAAGATTGGAATTTTGAAAGTTCATGATTTTTGTAATTTTGAACTTTCCCCCATGTTAAAGCTGCATACTCTGTAACTATGAACATTTTTCGAAAAATTTTATTTTCTTTTTAAATCATTTGTATAAGTAGAAATAAGCTATGTTTTTGCAATAAAAATGTTCAGTACAGCTGAAAACTGCATGGAAAAGTGAATTATCTTATCAAATAGGTGTATTTTTCTCTTGTTGGTAATTATTTGCGTCCCTCCAATAATTCTAGACCGTTGAATTTTAACATAAATGCAGTTGTTTTGATAGTGATAACTTGTTAAGATTTACGAAAATGGTAAAATTTTTACCTGAATTTGAGTATTTTTACTGTGTTCTTGAAAAATAAAAACATTATTTTGAAATTAGAAGACCAAAAGTTACAGACTATGCAGCTTTAACAGAACTTTCCCCCATGTTAACACTGCATGAAACAATAAACATGTACTTGTAAGAACATGTAGGCTCATGGATGAAAGTCTCCAGGATTATTCCTGAATTCAGGATTTTGAGACCGACTTTCCATAGAAAGTCGGCCTATGGAAAGTCGGCCTCAAATTGCTGAATTAGGCAGATTATATTAGTGTCTCTGATTTATTTACAGAATATCTAGAGTCAATTGACCATTTAAACTTGAAATTGTTAATGTTATGTAGGCATACTACATGTTTAAAGATTTTAATTTTTAAGTTCAGGATTTTAAAAAATTTGAACTTTCACCCATGTAGGCTTATTAGATCAAATACCGTACTTTCTCCACCCTCTATCTTTCTGTTATTATATTACAGGTGAACTCCTATTCGTTCCAGCAGGCTGCCCACACAGAGTTGACAACCTGGAAACCTCACTAGCTATCTCCGGAAACTTTGTCGACCTGTCAAACTTTGATCTTGTCAAGAACGAACTCTACATGACAGGGCTTCTACATGAAAGGTCAGCCAAGCTACATGAGCAACTGTGTAGTAAGGATTTTAAGACACATATGAAGAGTTTTGCTGAAGATCTCCCGTGGGAGAAGTTTAAGAGCTGGCCTCCTGAAGACTATGATCAGTATGATATAACACAGGAGAGTGTTGAATTAAGGAGGGCTAGTAAGGCGGACATTCTGTGATAAACCAAGCTATATGAGCTCTTTAGTAGGGATTTCAAGGCACAGATGAAGAGTTTTGCTGAAGATCTCCCGTGGGAGAAGTTTAAAAGTTGGCCTCAGTGTGTTGAAATAAGGAGGGCCAGTAAGGCAGACATCCTGTGATAATCTAAGCTATATGAGCAACTCAGGGAAAGGTTGTAACTAAGGTTGTGAGAACTTGTGACCCAACCCCATTGCTGTATATAATTTGGCAATAAAATATGTTTAAACTCTGTAGTAAGGATTTCAAGGCACAGATGAAGAGTTTTGCTGAAGATCTCCCGTGGGAGAAGTTTAAATGTTGGCCTCCCAAAGACTATGATCAGTATGATATATATAACACAGAAGAGTGTTGGATTAAGGAGGGCTAGTAAGGTGGACAAACTCTGATAATCAAAAATAAATCTAGAGTCAGCAAGTTTTTGTTTGTTTTGGATTCTTTACGTCCCAGTCAATAGTTTTTCAGTCATATCCAGATGGGTCTTCCTGGGCTGAACTAGTACTAAGCAGAGGATAATGTGTCTTGTTCAAGGGCACAAAGCAGTGCTTCAGTTAAGCTCAAACCAGCAACTCCTCAATCTCAAGTCAAGCACTCTACCACTGAGCCACTGCGCAGAGCTGACTTCCTGAAGAATATGATTTGTACGATAAGACACAGGTCAGTGTTGAATTAACCCTATAAAGACCAGAAATCCTTAAACCATTACAGTAGTGTTTGCTAAGGATTATCATGCATTTTTTTTAAATCTCTGCCTATACTGGGTAATAGTGCATGCGGTTGTGTTATCTGCTTTTTTTTTCAAAATGAATTCTTTCAGGGATACCATCAGTGTCAAACCGTTTGGATCCAGATCAGGCCTTTGGGTCCAAACTGTTTGAACAGGCTATCAACAAACATCACTAGTAGGCAGAGTAATGGTGACAGCATCAACTACACTGCTACAGACAACAACTACATTGCTACAGACAAAAACTTGTCATTTTGTTTATTTTTAGGTCAAATAGCTTGATATTGCTTAGAAATCTTTTACATTAAACTTTCATTTTCAAGTTGTTGCTTGTTAAGAATGTACAATAAAAATGCAAGGATCTTTGTCATTTTTCTTGTTTGTCTTTGCATTATTTTACTACTGTCAAGTATACACAATGCTGACATTCTTAAGAATAAAAGTACATCTGAAAACCAGATGCAATCATGGAGTTGTATAACACCCTTTTCAAAGTTGAAGTTACTTCAAATAATCTCTACCTAACTGCCCATTTTATAGGACATAGACAAGATACATTCACCAAGTTGTATAACACCCTTTTCAAAGTTGAAGTTAGTTCAAATATTTCTACTTAACTGCCCATTTTATAGGACATAGACAAGCAGTGGCGACTAAGATTAGAGGCAGCAGAATGGGCCTCTGGTCAGTCTTCACTGTTTATAAATTGAATGTTTCTTAACTCTTTTCATGCTTTTGTTGTCTGCTGACTTTAATAGCACTGAGAGTTCAGAGGCAGTGTTATTTTGCCAGAAGAATAAACAACTTTTCTTCCTGAAACACTATCAGAGTGTCAAAACGGTTTGGATCCAGATCTTGACCTGGGTCCAAAACAGTTTCCAAAAGATATCAGCAGACGACAAGTCACCGCTAGCTTGGAAAGACAAAATTATATGAACTACGAAAATAGCACCCAACTACCATAAAATTGGAAATGGACTCCTAATTGATATAGGGAATGTGGGTTAATGAACTAGTAAGGTGGGTTATGTGAAAAGATAAGTAACAAAACTTTACCTTGGCATTTAAAAATATTTATTGCCAAAATACAGCAATATATCAAAGAACTTCTAGCGATAAGGCGTATATTTTCCCTAGTTGGCATGATTACAAACACCAACTTTTCAAATTGCCCTAATGTTTTTAAAATTGGTGTAGTTTGGCAGTAAAATATGCATAGTAGGCAACAAAATACGTTTCAAAGCGATTCACCGTTTAAAATACCGTGTAAAAGTGCACTTTCTACCCCCACCCCTCATTTAACGCCTTTATACTGGGTGCCGTTTAGACCAGATTTTGAGTAAATGCATTGCGAATTTTAAAAAAGTAAAAGTGCTAAAATGTTAAGGATATAAGTGCTCTTCATTTCCAAAACCTTACTGTATTCCTTCTGCGCATGCGTACGAAATACACCTAAAATTGTGACGTTTGTCATTGGAAAGATGAAACTGGTGTCTTTCAGTTTATTTTTAGATGCTTTGCCCCCCTAGACCCAAGATGTCCTTTGGACAACGACATGTCGCTATAAACATTTACAGCATACGTAAAGGGCATCTTGGTTTTTTTTAAAATTCGCAATGCATTTGCTGAAAATCTGGTCTACAGGGTTCCCACAGAAATTCAAAACCACAATTCCATGATTTTTC
The DNA here is from genome assembly GCA_964019695.1 of Loripinus fragilis. Lineage (NCBI taxonomy): Eukaryota > Metazoa > Mollusca > Bivalvia > Lucinida > Lucinidae > Loripinus > Loripinus fragilis. Next base: position 32,523,530 of record OZ026516.1, read on the forward strand.
CATGCTTTTCCATGATCAGCAATGTAATTTCCATGACTATTTAATGCACGGCCTCCAACCTCCCCTTTTAGCAGCATCTTCACCACGCTGATCATAAATGCGGAATGCAGTAACAACAGCATGCTTGTAGACCATGCATGCATTTTGAAATTATTAAAACTTGAAACCACCAGAACCCAGAAAACTAGCTGTCGGTGTCCGACAGCTAGTTTTCTGGCTACTGGTGGTTTCGTCAAATTATTTCACAAAATTCCATGATTTTTTCATGATTATTCAGGTTTTTTCAAATTCCATGATTTTTCCATGCATGGAACTATTTTTAGTGATTTTCCAGGTTTTCCATGATTTCCAGAGCTTGTGGGAACCCTGGGTCTAAACGGCACCCAGTATAAAAGCGTTAAATGAGGGGTTGGGGTAGAAAGTGCACGTTTACACGGTATTGTAAATGGTGAATCGCTTTGAAACGTATTTTGTTGCCTACTATGCATATTTTTCTGCCAAACTACACCAATTTTAAAAACATTAGGGCAATTTGAAAATTTGGTGTTTGTAATCATGTCAACTAGGGAAAATATACGCCTTATCGCTAGAAGTTCTTTCAATTCCTTGGAAACAAAAATATCACAAACCTGCTGCTTCTCCTACAGCTATTCTAAGGGTACAACAAAGTGGATAACCAGGGGGTATAACTCTTTACATGCTAGATAATTTGTTTACTTTTTTGTTTTCTGCAGATTTTTATCAAAATTAACTCTCTCAAAAATTAGTAAAGGAACACCATCAATGAGGTAGGCAGTTGGTAGAATGTTAGACTTGGGATTGAAGGGTCCCTAGTTTGAGACTCAGTAGAGGCGATTTGTTGCATCCTTGAGCAAGATACTTTATCATCTGCTTAGTACTGGTTCAACTCAGGAAGACAAGAAAATGTTCCACCATGACTGAAAAATTGTTGACTTGGACATAAAGCATCAACACAAACAAACAAGGCACACAATCAGTGTGAAACAATTTGGAGCTAGATCAGGCCCAATATGTAAGGCCTGATCTAGGACCTCAGCAGACGACGCAAGCAGGGAAAGAGTTAATGCTCTGGTATCCTGCTGGATTTGTCTTAATATCTCAGTTCAACACCTCTCAAAAATGAAAAAAGTCGTGAAATGTGCACAAAATAGAAGGTGCACATCTTCAATATGTGAACAATTATTATACAAAGTTTGAATAAAATGGAATGAAAACTTTTTGAGTTACAGATTACACAAACTAGGCACCCCAAAAGTGTTGCGGACAGACGGACGGATGGAGTGGACCCACTACTAGACCTGCTTTCGCTAAAATGACGCAGGTAAAAAGGTCAACGAGTAGCTTGTGATCTCGAAGTTAAATTACATGAGCTGTGGGCTAGCTCACAAAATGGTTGCTTGCTTTTACAACTTTTGATTTCTAGAGAAATAAGCAAAAACCTTACCACATATGGGTACAATTTCCAATATGGCTGCATCCTTACTGTAACAAATAGGACTTCACAAGTCACCCATTTCCCAAACTTGTGTTTTAGCAGAATACTCTTTTTGAATTAGGCCACTTTGGTAGGTTGCTTAGTAAGCGTTTTTCTCCAATACTTGTGTTCTGCCCATTGGTTTCACAAGACCACATATAGGAAAGAAACTGCAGGATCTTCAGACAGATCAACTTGGTTTGGAGCTATTTATGAAGCAGATGTTCTAAAATTTTGAACACATCTTTTTCTGCTAACAAATAAAATGTTGGTTATCAGGGCTGGAAGTCACAAAATGTTTTCTCTAAATAGCAAACAGGGATGACCCTGATCAGACCACTTCTTTAGAAGCAGTTTGATCTGGGTCTGCACTGCTTGTCTTTGCCTTTTTGGCAGGCAAGTTGAGTTCAAAATTTTAGACCATTTACCATAGTGACCATTTCTTCTACAGTTTCAAATGTCGGAGATTTTTTATTCAAGTTTCACATAGCCACAATAAGCACTATCTCGGACCAAATTCTACTCATACTGTAATTGATAGTTCCTACTCAAATGAGTTACTTCCCTTTGGAATATGTGTCGGCCATTTTGTAGGTCAAAAATCAATAAGACAATTAGGCAAAAATTAGATATACCTATTTTTCTAACACCCTCTGCATCCTTGTATCATGACAGTTGCAATGATTTGTGTATAAATGTATTTCAAAATAAACATGTTTGGATTAACATGAGAAATAGTCTTGCTAAAGGAAAAAAGTAAAGATTTTCTGTTTTTCCCCCGTGGTCTATTGATTTTTGACCTATAACATGGCTGACCTTACAATCAAAGGGAAGTAACTATTGGTTGAGGGGGAACTATCAATTCCATATTGAGAGCGCACTTTGAAAACAGAGCAAGCCCCAACCAGACCTCCAAACACCAGCCTGAGCATTCCATCACTACCTTCATTAGGCTTATACATTAGTCTCTTTCCCAGCTGTGCATTAGAATTGTAAGGTGATGGGGTCTTCAAATATTTAGGATTAATACAGAAGATTACCTGGTGAACATTCCGAGAAGTTTTGTTGAAATAGGCCCAGTTTGTAGGCAAATGTGACTTAACCCTTTACCTCATAGAGACACCTTTTAACACTTTTGCAAACAGAGCAGACCCAGATCAGACAGCTCTTGTAAGAACTGCCTGATCAGGGTCTACTCTATTTGCTCATGGAAATATGATATATCTGATCCTTCACAAGTGGATGTGACAAGTAATTTCTTTGTTCTATATACAAAAATGAATGTTGATTTATATAATTATTCATAGTGGGTGGAGCCTAGCATGAATATTCATGAAGGAAAGGGTTAAAACAATTTGCGATGAAGCCAGCTGATAACAATAACACACTTGTGAGCACTCTGTGCTCAGGTAATCTTATACAATAATTGCATTTCAATAGGGGCAACAACAACAAAAGTATAAATATTTATAAAATAAACCTCTAATATGAGCAATCCAGTATTTCTTACTGTGGTGTAAATAAAATATTCAAATATTAACATACCACTGGTAATTATAAGACTAGTCTTCAACATTATGGTAATGCAAATACAATACATGTACCTTCAAAAATAATAAAAATAAACTTTTAAGGTTTAAAAAGGCAAACAAACAAAAAGAAAAAAAAAGCTCAATTCTTCATACCTTTCTTGAACAATGAAATCTTTCATCGAGTTTGAAACAGGTTCGAACATCAGAATGTCATATTTTAGAATACCATGTTTGCCCTAATAAGTTCATTGTACACAGAACTCAATATACCTCTTTTGAAAACGGTGTAGATCCAGATCAGCTGGCTTATAATGAAGCCATCTGATCAAGATCCACACTGTTTCTCATCCACATGATGAAACTATGCTAATAATGTAAATTCGCAGCCAAAATATTACTCGGAACACGAGTGCTAACTAGGTTGAACTCAGTAATTATGGTAGTGAACATGTTAATGGTTTGTGTACTGGGAACCCATGTATGGGTACTTTGGCTAACAGTGAAGGCCTAAATGAAATGTGACATATTGCGGCATTTCATCAAGGTCTGCACTGTCTCCAGAGAAAACTAGAATCGTCAGAGAATCTGACTATAGCCCCCCTGCAGTACTTTGCAAGCAGTAAAAGGGCAGAGTTTCTCAGGATAATGAGTGGTAACGTAATTCTGACATCAATCAAGGGCCATAACTCTAACAAATTTGCGAAAAATGACAGCTAGCAATCCCAACGTAGATCTTGTCAGTATTAATAGTTATATAAAGTTTGGTGAAATTCGGTCCATTTGTTCTCAAGATATAGAACTGAAATGAAATGAAATTTTGGCGTAAATCAAGGGCCATAACTCTGGTACATATGTGCGATAAATGATGTGTAACAATGCCAACGTAGGTCTTGTCAATATGGATGCATATATAAAATTTGTTGAAATTCTGTCCACTCTGGTACTAATGTGCGATAAATGATGTGTAACAATCCCAACGTAGTTCTTATCATTATGAATGCATATATAAAATTTGGTGAAATTATGTCCATTTGTTCCCAAGACATTGAAGGGAAATGAAATTTTGGAGTAAATCAAGGGCCATGACACTGGTACAAATGTGCGAAAAATGATGTGTTACAATCCCAAGGTAGATCTTGTCAATATGAATGCATAAACTTTGGTGTAATTCTATCAATTTGTTCTCAAGATAATGAACAGAAACAAAATTTTGGCATAAATCAAGGGCCATAACTGGTACAAATGTGCTAAATATGACGTGTAACAATCCCAAGCTAGATTTTGTCAATATGATGCATATATAAAATTTCGTTAAAATCTGTCAATTTGTTCTCAAGATATTGAGCGGAAATGAAATTTTGGCGTAAATCAAGGGCCATCACTCTAGTACAAATATCCAAAAAATGTTGTTTGTTTGTTTTGTTGCTTTACGTCCCAAGTCAACAGCTATGGTCATTGCGGGACGGACAGTTCACCTAACCACACTTTTTCCTGGGCAGGCTTGATCAAGCGGTTAACCAGTAATTCGTGCACATACTTTCGCTTGTAACTGACAACAACCCTTCTTGAATGAATCAGCGGAAGAGAGGAGAATGACCGTAGAAATCATTTCATGATCAATCTCCACGAAAGTATGGGACCGGACCGGGATCGAACTCGCGACCCCTGAATCTGCAGTCAGACACGCATCTGTAGCCAGACACGTTACCGAATGCGCTACGCGGCCCTGCAACCCCAAGCTAGATCTTGTCAATATGATTCATATATAAAATTTGAATAAAATCTGTCACTTTGTTCTCAAGATATTGAGCGGAAACACAATTTTGGCATAAATTAAGGGCCATAACTCTAGTACAAATATCCGAAAAATATTGTGTAACAATCCCAATCTAGATCCTGCAAAGATGAATGCATATATACTGACGGACTTTAATTACGCAACACTCACTTCCCCTTATATCTTCCAAACGACTGATTAATGTTAACTTCCTTTGCTTCGATAATGTCATCATGAGTTGGCTTCTTTAGCAAACACTTTAGTTTTAATTGTACAACTTAACCGGACGACGTTATTTGCTTCGTATGAATTTAGCCATTTAAACATTTCTTAAGTAGAGGAGATTTTAAGCTATTGAATGAAAAGGTACACTCAGATAAACGTCATATACACAAATAAGCTGTATCGCAGACCTGCAAATCAAAATGAGAGTGATTTCTCGATGCCTAACGAAGTCCATGATACAAATTTGATGCTTCTAGTGTTTCTTGATTTAAAGAAGTAGGGAATCTTTTATTCATAATATTTGGTCACGTGAAACAGTTGATCCCTATCTCAAAAAGTTTACATTTTAAGGCATTAAGTTCATCTTAGTTGGACAAGTTTTCCATGTTTTACTTACAAATGAATGTTCTTTAACATACAATCAAAATTATTGTTCTGCCTTCTTTTTCGAGACATAAATTAAAGCTATATCCAAGTGTTGCGTTTTTAAAGTCCGTCAGTATATAAAATTTGGTGAAATTCTACCAACGAAATTTTGGCATAAATAAAGGGTCATAACTCTGGTACCAATTTCCAAAAAATGACGTGTAACAATCCCAAGCTAGAGCTTGTCAATATCAATGCATATTATAAAATTTGGTGAAATATGTCCAATAGTTCTCAAGATATTGAGGGGAAACAAAATGTTGGCATAAATAAAGGGCCATAACTCTGGTACAAATTTGGGAAAAATGATGTGTAACAATCATGTCAATATCAATGCACATACAAAATGTGGATAATTCTATAAAAGAGTTCTGAAGATATTGAGCAGAAACGAAAAAATTATGACGGACGAATGAACGGACGGACAGAATGATAGACAACCCGAATCCTATATAGCCCCCCCCCCCCTTTTTCAAAGCGTGTCTATAAAAATACAAAATTATTGGAAATTACAACCTGTGACCCCTCGTTCACGAGAAAACCTGTCTTTAGCGGTTTGGGAATAACAAAGACACAGAAAAGCGCAGTCTGATCAACGCCTTTGTTGTTGGCTTATTAGAAAGTACCATATCTAGACTTGCTACTATCGAAATTTCAAGTTTCTAGCTTGTCTCTGTAGCTGAGCAAGGTGGTTTGAATCTCATTTTGTCAGAAACTCCAAAGACAGGTTTTCTCCCGTCACATCCCATATATAAAGCATCAAACCAGAAGGAAGAGTCTTTAAGTTCACAAAGGACTATGCTGTAAATAAGAAATGTAAAGCTTAGTACCGTACCAAACCATATCACTTAGGTGATAACTGTATTCAAAATTTTCATTTGGGGAGGTATATCGTCGGATATACGGTCGGAAATTTAGTTTTACGGCGACGCGTAAGCGGAGCCGTAAAACGTGATTTCCGAACGTATATCCGACGATATACCTCCCCAAATGAAAATTTTGAATATGTTTATCCCCCATTCTAGTTGCACTATTAAAATTTTTCCTTCATGATGACAGTTAAAATGTACTTTGTTGCGCGTATACGTACAGCGGCTGTCAGCTGCATAAAACCACTTGCCAGCTGCATATATCCACCTGTCTACCAATGAAAAGCGACGTTATGTAATGACGTCGAGTTACCGACCGTATATCAAAGGATATACTGTCGCAAATTTTTGAAGTTATCCAATCAGACATCGCCTTTCAAACTCAAGTGCATTAGAATTCGAAAATAAAAACAGTCAGTGCCACCAAAAATTTGCAGCAGACGACAATATCAAATTTTACTGCTTTTTCAAAAAAAAACAAATAAGGCATGATATTTCATGAGAATTGTCTGCTGGCAGACAATTCTCATGTAATGTCATACCTTATTTTTTTTGAAAATTAGGAAAAATATTCCAAATTTATCATCTGCTGTAGAAGCCTGATTGGCCCTTTAAGGGTTAAATGACAATGAATAGTAATTTTGAATACGACAAATGGGGCTTGATGAGGGAGCAGTGTTCCTGCATTTAAGGACTTCCTTGTCAACCACTCTTTCCGATACGAGTTCATTATCAGCCTCTCTTTCATTCTTGGCAGGCTCGCCAAAATCTGAATCTTCCGATGAAACTGACAGTACCCGTTGTTCTCTTGGTTCAAGTTTCCTTTCAATTACATCCATTGCTTCATCCTCACTACTGATTAAACTGATGTAATTATCAATAGATGACCTTGACCTTGAACCTGCAGATTGTCCTTGAACTTCACTATGACCTTGAGGGTTAATCCCTATTCCTAAGTATGAGCTGCTTCTAGGCCCATGACAGTCTTTATCCAGGTCATAATCATTTATGTTGGTCTTTGGAGTGACTGATTTGACCAGAAACGTAGGATGGTTGAGCGCTAGGCCACGTAAGTCATTATCGTCACTCAGTTCTAGCTCTGACCAATGAAGAGGGACCATGTCACTGCCTAGCTGCTGTGTGTTTGAAGTATTGGCATATACATCTTTCTCTTGGTCAAAATCATCAGTACTAAGTGCCTCTGAAGAAACAACATTAGGAAGCCATAAGTTCAGACAAACAGATTGAGCTGTGGCATTGGATTTCCAATAATGTGGTATGTGCGACCAGTAAAGCCTCAGATCAGCCTGCACATGTGCGCTTTCTGTTCAGAGCCTTTGTTAGTCGCTTGAATATTCTATGAGTGTTAAGCTACTGACTGAACATCATTTGGAGTGTTTTTATGACAAGTGTAGACTCACACCAATGTGTGCAGTCTACTTTTAAGCTTAGAAACTCCAAATGGTGTTCAGTCAGTAGCTTAACAGTCATAGTATATTCAAGCGACCCACAACATACCTTCTGGTTGAGAAATAAGACAAGAGGGCCACAAGATCAAAGTCTAGTTTCAGGAGATGTTTAAAAACAGATAGAAAGCATTATAAGGAACATTTGTGTGAAATTATTTTAAATTTGGACCAGTGATTGGGGAGATGTATTAAGATTTTTCAATTTTTAGCTGTGAAGGCCTTTTTGTTCAGTGGAGCAGAACCATTTGTGCAACTTTGAAAGAGGGCATTTTTGGGAACATTTGTGTAAAATTATTCTAAATTCTGACCAAGTGAGTGGTTCAGGAGATGTAGAAAAATAAAGTCAATGCACAATGGATGCTGGATGATGATAAACCTTAAAGAGGGCTCAACTTGAGATTGAGGGGTAGCTGGTTCTAGCTCTATTGTGTCATTGAACACCCAAGATATTTTATCTTCACTGCTTAATAGTACAGGCTCAACCTAGGAAAACCTCCTGCCATGACTGAAAAAAGTTGACTGGGATGTAAAGTATCAACTTTTGTTTGAGGCTTTACATCCTAGTCAACAGTTATGGCCATGTTAAGAAGGCCTGTTAATCTCACCTCACTTTTTCCTGGGCAAGCTTGACTAAGCGATTAATCAGTACTTCGTTTGTGACTGACAACCCTCCTTAAATCAGCAGATGTAGGAGATGACCGTAGAAATAATTTCATGATCAATTTCCATGAAAGTATGGGACTGGACCGGGATTAAACTTGTGACCCAGTAGTGCAGTAGTACTCCCTACCAACTGCGCTATGGGGTCTGGGAAAGAGCATCAACTCAAACAAACCAACAGGCCTCCAGAGCAGTCAAAAATTATATTTTTCTTATTTCACAGCCAAAACATATGTTTTGGGTACTCAAAAGAACCGTCTAACTCTTCTAAAATCATCCTTTCCCTTTCAAGATTATTATTTAAATAGGCCCCCAGATACATAACATTATTAACTTTGCATGCTGCATAATTTTACATGCTTTTATTGTTGTCTGTTGAATGTTTTTCAACTTTTCAAAAAGATCTTGCATGATCACTATATCTGTATTATGTCGGTCCTGATCTGGGTCCAAATGGTCTGCAAAGGTTATCAGCAGACAACAAGTCGCAGCAAGCAATGAAAGTGTTAATATAGCGTATTTTCTGACTGCATTATCAGGGTTCATATAAGCAAGTTTGTGTCAATTCAAGGACTTTTCAAGGACTTCATAAAGATTCTGTCTGTTTTCAAGGACTATAACCATGAAAAATACTAATTTACACTGTAAAATTCTACTTCTGAAAATCTAGAAAAGAAGTATAAATTGTGCTTTTATTTAAAAGCACACCAATTTTATACTGATCTAGGTCTCCATTAACAGTGTTGTCTTACAGAAAATAGTAAAATTCAAGGCCTTGCAGTGATTCTCCAGTACTTTTCAAGGCAGATTTAGTTTTCAAGGACTTTTCAAGAAAGCCCTCTATATTCAAGTACTTTTCAAGCCTGTACGAACCCTGATTATATACTGAAGGACTTTAAAAACGCACCACCTGCTTAAATACTTATTTATGTCGAAAATTGGATATTTTCGTTATGTGAAAAATAAAATTGACAAGTTCTGTCATTTAGCTTGCATTCAATAAGAAAATCGAAACGCTGTGGCTTATCATTGCCATGACGTCGGGATAAATCTGAGACAACTCAAATTCAAAAAGTCACAGAGTCCCCATACCTTCCATTATGAACGAAAAAAAGTTTTCGAACCGATGTTTGTTCTTGAAAGCAAAAGGAAAGACAAAATCAAATCATGAAGTTTTAGGCCTCTGGCAACGTTCATTACGTCTACATGGCGTCATTGATTTTTGATGTAATTGGCCGTTTATATCCTAAGGATCAGGAATAATCAAAATCTTTTTGTTGCCAACAGATACTCCTCAATCAGCTGCATAAAAGACAAAAGTATCGCGACATGCGCGGATGTCACCTGTCTGTTATTGATTCTTGAAAAATTAAGACTGACGTAAGCAAAGAAACGCTGCTAGTGGGAGCATAATAAAACAGGTATTTCTGAAAATTTTTGTGTTTTTCCATTTGTTAAGACATCTGGCTACCACCTAAAAGTGTTTGTTTTTAAATTGAATCAAATTCACATTTGTCAGACGACAATTGTTGAAAAACACTTACGTCGATATTACGTCAGAATGAACAGCATGAGTAAATCGAAATAATGGCAAATCATGGTCCATTTTACAAGAGGTTAAAAGATGATAAAGAAAACAGCCTCAAATTAATCATGTGGAAGAGACAGAGAATGTAAAATGGTGCGTTTTCAAAGTCCCTAAGTATAAATAATCAATGGCTGGGATATCAAACATATAGGCCTTGTCCTGAGAAAACCTGTCTACAGGGTTTCCGACCATGTAAGACTCAAACCAGCCTGCTTAGCTACAGAGATTAGCTAGAATATTGAAATTATGCTTGAAGCAAGTGGAGTCTTTATACTTTCCAGAGGAGGAATCAATGGTGTAGCCAGGACTCTGACAAATTTACGCACATTAAAGGGAGACTACTGGAACAAGCAGTGATTCTCTTCAATTGCGCCCCTTTTGAAAATGGTAACTTCTCTTAAAGGAAGCAAATTCTTTCCTTTAAGAGCAGTTCCCTATGGCATGGATAATCATTTTTACCACATTAGGTGACCTCCCTTGAATGTTACCATTTTATTATGCATGTGCCTAACTGCATAATGGGAGCTACCCCAATGAGAATAATTAATGTGCTGATCAAACTGATGCACATGCTGGTCTGCGCCTTTGCTGTTTGCATGCAAGTCAGGTTTTCTTGAGTCAAGGCCCTTATCTTCCTAGCCCTGAGGTTATAAAACTTTTTCCACTCAAATCAGCTGAGCACTAAATTTATCCTTTGCATTTTAACATTTATTAGCATGATAAATACAAATTTATCCTGCTCATAAATGTTAAAATGCCAAAATGTTAACAATTGTTGACATTTTAACATTTATTAGCATGATAAAAACAACATCTGAGAGACTTAAAGCAAGAAACTTATTTATTTAGTTGGTATATTAGTTTTTATGAGCAGTTGAAATTTCCTGCTCAGTTGAGTTGAGCATGAAAATAGTCTTATAACCTCCGTTGATGTCAACCATTTTTACCTTTATCCAGGGACTTAAGCTTTTGCTGAATCTTCTCCAATCTTCTGGCTCTGATGGCCGCTTTATGTTTCTCTGTTGTGAAATGAGACTTGATCTTCGCATAGGTTTTCTCACAAACAATACAGTAGCTGGTCTTTGGGACATATCTTCTCTTTCTAATTTGTTTCACTTGTTTTATTTTCTTTAACTTATCTTTTGCCGACAGTCCAGTGTTTGCTTTAATATCAGATGTGCTGTTTCCATTAGCTTTGTTAGTTGTTTTACATGATTTCTGTTTCTTAGATTTCTTCTTCTTTATTCCTGTCTTTGCCTTCTCTTTCACAGGAACTGCTAGCTCAGGTAGTGATTTCACACAACTCTCTTCCATTGATGCTTCACCAGGATAAGTCTTCTTAAATTTTTCAGTCTCATCTTTCGTAACATTCAGCGATGACAGCAAAGTGTCAGCTTCTGTATTCGAGATTCTTGCTCCAGTTAATATTGTGTTATCAGAGGCTGTACTAGAAAAACTGTGTGCTTGGCTCTTTTGGTGACTGGAACTCTTCAAATGTCTGTTATAGTGAGACAAATTCATATAGGACTTTCCACAGGTGCTGCACTGAAGTCGTCTCTCATGGGTACGGTTAACATGAATTCTCTTCTCATCCTGGTGATGAACAAAGTATAAAAAAGTTTTAAAATCCTTTTCAGACCTCCAGATGAGAGTGCATATTGGAAAACTTTTTTCTTTATTTCTCATCCAAAACATCTGTTGTGGGTACTCAAGAGAACCATCTCAATGAGACGGTTCTTTGGAGCACCCAAAACACATGTTTAAATTGATGGGTTTTAAAACATTTAGCTTTACGCAAATAAAATTTCCTTATCTGGATCTATGCTTTTTGCTCTCAACAAGGCCCACAAAGGCTATCCCATATTGACCCTTTTTTTCGCCACAAGTAGCCAAATAAACATTTCATATCGTAAATGTCAATATCATAGGTACCAATTTTATGCATTTGTATGTTTTATTTGAATCTTTACATCCCAGTCAACAATTTTTCAGTTATGTTGGGATGGGTCTTCCCGAGTTGAACCAGTACTGAAGCAAGGATTAATGTGTCAACACAGTGACCCCGGTTAGGCTGGAACCAGCAACCCCTGGGTCTCAATTCAAGCACTCTACCACTGAGCCCCAATTTTATACATTAAACTTTGCCAAGTATGGAGGAAGATGTTGAAACCTAGTTTTTCAATATCTCACAAGTTAATGCATTGAAAAACAATGTTGGAAAGTTATTATTGCATAATTTCAACGATATATATATTCACCTAAATTTACCACACCGGGTAGGCGCAACCAGGTAGGCGGCAATTGAAAACGCAAATACTATCAAGGAACATTGATCAAAAATCAATAGAAACAGCGTTTTCACTGTTTCTATCGATTTTTTATCCGTGTTTGTCGATTGTTGATTTCATTTTTGATTGCCGCCCAACCGGTTTGTTTACTAAAAGTATGGCATAAGCGGCACTATATTTTGTCCCCATTTGAAAGGCAACAGGTGGTTGGACCAATTTGCATTAAGATTTGTGATCCAGGGCTAAACCATATAGGAATGATATAATGATCAGGTGTCATAATCTGTAGTGGCCGAGAACGAGTGTATTTAAGGTACCAAATTTGTGCCTTAACAGCATGTGACTAGCCTTGTTAATATATGGGGTTTCGCTGGTTGAAGCGACTGTTCAAAGTGTGAGTCACTGATTTTTTGCAATATGTATTAAACTTAACAACCATTAAGCATCATCAAAAAGATATTTGTTTTTGTTTGTTTGTTTGATTTGATTCTTTACGTCTCAGTCAACAATCTTAAGGTTATGTCCGGACGAGTCTTCCTGGGTTGAACCAGTACTAAGCAGGGATGAATGTGTATTGCTCAAGGACACAACACAGTGAGGCTCAAACCCGCGGCCTTTCAGTCTCTAGTTAAGCACTCTACCACTTAGCCACTGCGCTCTCTAAAAGATATTTGTTTTTGGTAAAATGTTTGCAATATAAATAGTGAAAATTAATAAATGTATTTTCTTTACTGAGCTAAACAGATTTCAGATTTTCATTTGTAAATTGTAGTTTTAAAATCACGAATATTTTTCTCACTGACACAGTTCTCTTGAGTACCCACAACATAAGTTCTGGTTGAGAAATAAGAAAACTAATTTTGAATATCCACTCTCAATTAAAGGCTTGAACAGTTTATGCCTGGCAGGCTAGCTGAGCTGGTAGTGTAGATGGTTTGGAGTCGAGTGGTTCTAAATTAGTGTAATTTTGAGTTTGATTCTCATGATAGCTATCTTTATTTCTTTTGCAATCCTCTGTAATGACGCTCTTTATATAGGCCTTGTTGCCAGAAAACTGGCCCCGAGTTTATAAACTTTTTTCGTGCTGAACTCAGCTGAGCATGAAATCTATCCTGCTCATAAATGTTAAAATGCAAACAATTGTTGGCATTTTAACATTTATAAGAATGATAAATACAACACCTGAGAGACTTAAAGCAAGAAACTTCTTCATTTGTCTGTATTTTGTTTTTTCTGAGCAGGTAAAATATCGTGCTCAGTTGGGTGAGCATAACCTATGGGCCTGGTCTTTGGGGTTTCGGAACAGATCATGCTCAAACCAGCCAGCTCTTAGCTACAGATACTAGCTAGAATGCTGGAATTATATATGAAGCAAGTTTAGATATCATACTATTCAGAAAGAGAATAACAAAGATGCTGATCAGACTGTGTGACTGTGCAGGCTGGTCTCTGTATTTGTTGTTCGCATGAAACAAAGTCAGATTTTCTCACACAAGGGCCCATATAATAGAATACTTTTGCATTCAGTTGCCAGAACTCTTCCCTTGTTAGCGGCGACTTTTGTCATCTGCCGATAACCTTTGCAAACGTTTTAACCAAGATCAGGATGGACAGAATGCTGGTCCTGACCTGGATCCAAACTGACACTTTGATAGTGTTCCTGAAAGAGCTCTTTGGCAATAAATCATTATGAAAAATGACAGCAGGCGACAACTTGCCCAATATTTTAGACTAACCTCGATATCAAATTCCCTTATTCAACCAAATATTCAAATTTGTGCACTTTTTTTCTTAAAATTCAATGCCCTCTTTTATAAAGAGTTGCTTACTGTTTCTTTGTACTTGTATTAGACTTAGTTATATGTATTGTTTGATTTGTTTGATTTGATTCTTTACGTCCCATCAACAATCTTTCAGTTATATAGGGACGGGTCTTCCTGGGTTTAACCAGTACTAAGCTAGGATAAATGTGTCTTGCTCAAGGACCACAACGCAGTGACACCGGTGAGGCTCGAACCCACGACCCTTCGGTGTTGAGTCAAGCACTCTACCACTGAGCCACTGCGCTCCCTGTTAGTTATATGTATTGAGCTTTAGCTATTTCTCAAATGCAGCAGCTGGATATTGCTATAAATAACCGATATGAATGCTGCTTTTCAATGTATGGCATAAACTTAAAACTGTTGTCCGTCCTAAGGCGGTGGTTCTGTTGTTGTTGACTTTTTGTTTATTGTTACTCCCATTGTGGGTGTCTGTAATTGTTCTATGTTTTGTTGTATGTTACTTAATGTTCTAGTATTGCAATCATCTTGATGGGGAAGAGAGAGATGGTTGCTTTGCTTAATTTGTCTTCCTGGTGTCTCATGATGGTTGAGTGGCTCTTCCTCGCGGTGTCATGCGGTTTGTGATATTTCCTGAACATACTCACTATTTTAGAGTTGATGATTTACATCCCAGTCAATAATTTTTCAGCCATGTCAGGACTTTTTTTGGAATGATCCTGTCCTAAGCAGAGGATCAAGTGTCTTGCTCAAGGACACAACGCACTGTCTCCAGTGGGGCTCAATTCTGCAGCCCCTTGATATAGAGTTGAGCACTCTACCATTGAGCCAAGGTAGTCATCTTTATAAACAGTGTAGATCAAGATCAGCTGTCTTCATTAGATGAAGCAAGCTGATCAGGATCTACATTATTTCATCTGCAGGTTGAATCCATATTAAGTGAATTTACACCACTGGATTGGCATGAAATCTAGGTTCATATAGGGTTAATAACACACTATGTACCCAGTGTGCATTTATATGAATATGTGTTCTTAGCTCCTTCCTTGCTAGTGGGATACTTTTGTCACCTGCTGATAACCTTTACAAACAATATGGACCCAGATCAGGACCCACAGTCTGGATCCAAACCTTTTGACACTCTGATAATCATAAAGCTACCAATTGTTTTTAGTTGTTTTTTTTTTGTTTTTGAAAAAAGTCAGCAGGGACAACAAAAGCATGCATGCAAAGAATTATTAGGTCCAATATGAGCCAGTGCATGAGATTTCCAACAATGTGGTATGTGCGACCAGCAAAGCCTCAGATCAGCCTGCGCATACGCGCAGTCTGATCAGAGCCTTTGCTAGTCGCTTGAGTATTCTAGGATTGTTAAGCTACTGATTGAACATCATTTGGAGTTTCTTAGCCTAAAAGGAGGCTGCAGAGGCTCGTCCGAACCTACACTTGTCAAAATGTCAAATTGTTGGAAATCTCATGCCGCGGCTCAATTATGATACATACCACTGACATAAAATGTCTGTTACACTTGGAACACCACCAGGAACCATGTACATTCTTATAGTGCAGTAGAAGCAAAAATTTAGATTTCTGTATGGAACCACACATGCTGCATCTTGATAGTTTCACCAGTCTCTGGTATGTGTTTGTAGGCTTATCTTCATTTTCTTGTCCATCTTCAATCCCGGTAACTTCCTCCTGAACTGAATTCGGCTGTTCTTTATTTAGAACTTCTTGCTGATCCCAGCATGGTGACTTTTTAATCTTCAGTACCGGAATTTTCAATTTATGACCAATTGATGTGGAGTTAGAAGCTACATTAGCATTCTTTGTCAATATGTTTCCATCAGATGTTTCCATGATTGGGCTTTCATTTTGTTTACACAGATCTGTCTTTTCTGAATCAGAATCTTTGGGTATGCAGATGTTATTTTCTGCTGACAATTCTGAAATTTTAGTACCATCACTAATTTCAACACGGTTTTCACTTTGATTTCCTTGATTTCTATCAGTAATATTTGGAACCCCCATCTCTTTTGTTAAATCAACAAATTTCTGTTCTATTGATTTCTGTTTGGCTTGCTTTAAATCAGCAATCTCAGTTTTGTCAATGGCTTTTCCTCTTATACGACAAGTTCTCTTTGTGTTTTCATCGAAGTCTCCTAAAAACTGCTTAGCATCTTCATAGAGGTCCTTTTCTGTATCATTAGTCCTCTCTTTAGGTTTGGCTCTCGGCATTGGGTTTGGAAATCTTTTGACATACTTCCGTCTTCTATAAACTCTGGCATTCACTGGGGTTCTTGAAGATACAAATCCTTTGTCTCTGTTTGTTTTCATTATGTCACCTTCAATACAGTCTCTTTCAAAATTATCTTGTGCATTAAAGGGCAGCACTTCTTTTTTGTCAGCATGTTTCTCATCTATGTTTTCATCAATACATTCTAGTTTTTGTACTATAGGTATCTCATATTCTTTACATCCAGATGAGACTTTATCTTGACTAATATCCACAGATTGTTCAGGCCAGCAGTTCATAAAAGCTTCATCCTGCATGAAATCATCTATAATATCTTCAAATACATTTCTATTACAATCCTGGTGTAAGCTCACAAATTTCTCTCCTATATCAGTTGCATCCACAAAACTATCTCTGTCAATGTTTTCATCCATAACAAGATCATGCAAACTTTGATCATTGAAAGATAGTGGCGACGCCTGTACTTGTCTTTCAAACTGGTGATTACCGTCTAGAGAATCAGATTGTTTACTTTCAGAAAACATTTCACATTGATTAACATTTTTTTCCTCTGGAGTCTCCTCTGTATGTGAATCAGCAAAATTCAAGCAAGATGAGTCGGTATCAGGAGATTGTGCTTTATCAACCCCTAATAAAGGAGTAGCCCAAAAAGGTTTACAACCGAGGTCAATTTCTTTTCCATAGTGTATTTCATTACCTTGGGTAGACTCAGACTGACTGATACTAGTGTTAAAAATCACATTGCTAGGTATCCCTTCTTGCTTTCCTTCAAATGGAGATATAGTACTTGTGCTGCCATCTTCACCTTTAATTGCTCCAGTTTTGTGCACAGCCTTTTCACCAACTTGATCTCGAGAGCTAGTATTTTGATAAACAGAACTTTCACCCAGAGTTTCATGAGCTTTTGATTCAATGTGATAAATTTGAGCATCAGCTGTAACATTGTTGGTTTCCTGGACTAATGAGTCGATGATATTTGAGATTGTAAATTTGCTAGGAACAGTTTCACTGGAGCAATCCGTCCTTCTATTTTCAGAATTAGAAGTAAATGCTGTTTTATAAGAAGCAGTACAGGGAATGGTCAGGCAATTTGTAGAGGAACTTGCAGAAGATAATCTGTCCATCTTTAACACACTTGTAGTTTCATCAGGTATTTGTTTCTCAAATGCGTTTTCAGTTTTTGTCTGTATGCATATTGACTGGTTACCATGGTCTGTCATGTCTGGAACTGATGGTACTAATAAGTTGGACAAAATTTGTGATTCTGTATCTACAGGCTGTATCTTTTGGTTTAACTTATTTACAGTGAGCTCTGAAACTTTGTGGTCTTTTGCTGTAACTAGAGATTTTGTTGAATTGTCTTTACTTGTCTTCATACAGTTCATGCTATCTTCCATATCATTTACAGAGCTTGAATTAGTCAGACTTGAATATTTTGGTCTTTTACTACTGGGTTCAAATTGATTACATCTTGCTCCAACTGATCTTTTCAGTAGGCACTCCTTTGCATTATTACATGCCTTTGTCAATGGGTCATCATTGTCACTCGTCTCTTCATTTGCACTTGTTTCTTTATAAATTCTGGATTTTGATGTCTTTGCCCGCTTTATAACAAAAGTTGTTGGAGTGGACATAATAAATCTTCCCCTTTTAACAATTCCAGTTGGCTTCAGCTTTGGTGGTTGGAATAATTTCTTACTCCCATTTTGTTCTAATTCTGAATCCTTCACATGAGCTTTGTTTGAAAGTTTTAATGAGACCTTAACATCTTTCAGTTGGCTATCTGTTCTTGTCGAGTCAGCATGCCCTTTAGAACTCAAACGTTTGGATTCTGGAATATATTGCTCATCTTTTTCTATCGGTTTTATGCTGACAGACTTTTCATTATTTAAGTATTTATCACACTTTTCAACTGCAACTGATAGTTTTGGCATATTTTGCATTTTGTTGATATTTACATTAAAAAGCCAGTTATTTGTCCCAGCCGTTTGTTTATGCCTTAACTTTGGATGAAAAGATGTCAGTTTATGTTCATTTATATTTTGCTTTTGTTCAGACTCTGATTCAATCTGGTGATTTTTTTCATTTTCAGCTTTTGATTTTAAATTCTTGTAAGCTATCTTTTTCAGATTTGGACAGAGCTCTTTATCTTTAGCACCAGCCGCTTCACCATGCAATTGATATCTCTGTAATAATTTCATTTCCTCCTTATCCTTTGTCATATTTTTTAATGAATTTAAATTCAAAGAGGATTTCAAAGTCTTTGTGTGGACCCTAAATTTTCCCATTTCTAGTGGTTTCAGTAAAGTTTTGTGACCTGTACCTAACTGGTAAAGCTCTACATTTTGCGGAAACAAAGTCTGAAAATTCTTTGTAAATATTTTCTGTTCACTCTCAATACTTTTCTGTTCACATTCATTCTTAACAGGAACGTTTTTTATAGCAGAATTACATTTGAGCAAGTTTGGTGTGTTCAAAATACCATTAACAACAGATGTTAATCCTGAAGACTTTGTACTGACATGAGGATTAGCTATTCTACTCAGTTTAACTGGTTTCAAATCCAGAACTCTTGTTGACAAATCTTTACCAAGAGATATGGCTTTATCAGTAGCACTAGATTTTCTCCTCTTATATTTTTTCTTATTTGAATACTTTGAACATGCATCATCAAGTAAGACACCTTGCTTTTTGTCAGATATTTTCACTTTTTCAGTTCCACTTTTGTTATGTTTATTTACTTTGCTTTTCAATGATTTTCTGTGGTTTAGCTTTTGATCCTTTAACTGGCTATTATTATTCTTAACTGATGATTTACACCTTTTTGTGCTTCTTTTTTTAAGTGGTAAAAGTTTCCTTTTCCGTCTGGCTTCAGTGATATTCTTCTTGCCTGTAGGATTTTCAATCCAAGGTCTGAAGAAAGCAGCATTTCTTTTCCCACTACCATTGGTTGAATTTGAATTTCTCTTCCTCCCACTACCACTAGTTGAATTTGAATATCTCTTCCTACTACCACTAACTGAATTTGACAAAAATGACCAACTGCTCTGTTTTAGCGGATTATTTAACTGTTTATAAGAATTGGGTGCAGAAAAGTTACCAGGGAGGTGATATGTGTATGTTAAATTTGAGTCATTTTTTAAGTTAGAATGTTCTATCCTAGGTTTGTCTTTCATGCTACTCCTGCTACAGAATTCCCATGGTCTATGATTATTCAATGGCTTTGGTACATGGCCGCTTTTAGTCAGGTTATAAGAACCATTTGCTCCTTTCTTTTCATTTGCATCAGGTAAGGAAAGATCTGCAGCTGAATTACTATTATATTCCATCGTCTTAAGAAGCTCATGAGGTGGTGGTGGAAGATTTTTCACAGGGTAAATGATTTTACTTTCTGAAACCACTCCTGAACTGGCTTCTGGGTCATTAATCAAGCTGTTAGATACTTCATGATTAGTTGATTCTTGAACAGTATCATCATCAAGTGTTTTTATTTGATCTTGACTCATGGTTGTCCTGGGTACCTCACATTTAGGAACATTGTGTATGAAATTGACCGGATTGCATGGTTTTGGTATATCTGTATGCTGTTTAGTACTTGACATCTCCTGTGTACCTGCTTCAAGCTGCTGCTGACAAGATGATATTTGTAATGACTTATTTCGCTGACTGGTTTCTGATTTCCAGAGCAGTTCAGGTTTAAGTAGAGATTTGTTTAACTGGGATGGAACACTACAGACAAATGTTTCTTTGGATTCAACTGAAGTTGTGGGCGTGCCACATAATACATCTCCAGAACTCACTTTTGTTTCAGGGCATACAAACTGAGTTTGTCTTTGTCCTGAAAATAAATGCTGCTCAGAGTATTTCAACTTGTGTGGTTGTGTCCATGGTGGTTTTAGAGGCTCAAGTACTATTTCAGGTTCTGTCAAACATAGCTGTTGCTGATGACCAGGAGTTGTTACTTCAGTTGAAGGTAGTGGAGGGGGTGGACACTTCAAAAAGGAAAAATCTGTTATGCAGAAGTCTGATGAACTTGTGCTGTTACCATATACTGACTCAAAACTTGGTACATTTTTATTACATGTATTTACAATACAGCTGACACTATTGGAAAATGAATTTTTACCAGCACTGTTTGGATCAGATGTTTTACAAGTAGCCTTCTCGTCAATATTGGCAATTTTTTCATTTGGATCAGCTGTTTGATTGAATTTGTTTAGGTTTTTACGGCCTCCTAGGTCAAACTGCCATGTCTGTGTTTCTGGCTTGTCAACAGTTTTTTGTTCACCTTCAAAGCATTGTACTTTAGTGTTGCAATTATCACTGGGATATTTCGGTATATTGCAATTTCCTAGTTTATGTAATGGACTCTGGTCAACATTAGAAATTTGGAACTCGTTTGACACATGAAAATTGTTATTGATGTCCAGATTATAATCCAAGGGCAAGTCAATAGGAATCTGTACTGAATAACAGTCCTCAGTATTACTTGTTCTGTTCAGGTTTTCAGCTGTGAAATTATTATTTAAATCTTGACCTCTGATGCCATTATCAATTTGCTGAAAATACATTTTCTCGGTGGGAATATTTAACAAGCTAAAATTAGTAGGTCCTCTCTCCTTCGATTGATTTTCATGCTCTTGATTAGTCTTTACAGACAGAGGCTGTATGTCTGATTGATGCTTCTTCAGCAATTTATCACATTGGTAACAAATACACTTTTCTGTATTGCAGTTTTTGCAAACATTGTCAATCCTAGGGAATGGGCTGACTGATGGAACAGAGTCACTTTGTGCATAATCTGCTGCCCATTTTGTCTTGTGCTGATTATATCTACTGTCAATTTGTGTACAATCTGTTGGGTTTGTCTTATGCTGTTTATATCTATTGTCAGTTTGTCTACAATCTGCTGGGTTTATCATATGCTGACCATATCTTCTGCTAGTTTGTCTACAATCTGCTGAATGTAACTTATGCTGATTATATCTGTCAGTTTGTGTATAATCTGCTGGGTTTATCATATGCTGACCATATCTACTGTCAGTTTGTCTACAATCTGCTGGGTGTATCTTATGCTGATTATATCTACTGTCAGTTTGTGTATAATCTGCTAGGTTTATCATATGCTGACCATATCTTCTGCTAGTTTGTCTACAATCTGCTGGGTTTATGCTAAGCTGACCATATCTACCCTCTGTTTGTTGGCAATCTGTCTGGTTTATCTTATGCTGATTATATCTACTGTCAGTTTGTCTACAATCTGCTGGGATTATCTTATGCTGATTATATCTATTGTCAGTTTGTTGGCAATCTGTCTGGTTTATCTTATGCTGATTATATCTATTGTTAGTTTGTCTACAATCTGCCTGGTTGATCTTATGCTGATTATATCTGCTGTAAGACGAGTCCCGATGAATATGTACCTCATGATGCAGATTATACTGGTTGTTATAGGTGTCTGAATTAAGCTGATGTCTAAAGATGAAGTTCAATTTCTCACAATTTAACTGATTTCTGTTGTCTGGTTGATGTTGTGATTCATTTTTCTTACCAGTGAATGTTTTATCACCATCAACCTTATTATGAATTCTTTCACTACAAGTTTTACTTTTATCCCAAGACTGTTGGTTATCTCTAACTGAAGAATGGGGCCAGTTGCATCTACTCTGATCTACTTCATTCACAGCATTCTCTCCAAATGTAGAACCTCTGTTACAACACTCGTTTGAAAACTCATTCGGAGCGAACCTATTGATAAACTGATCAGGAACATTAACTCCAGAACTGTAATTATTAAACTGTATTGGATCATAAAAGCTAGAGTTTCTTTCACTTGGTATACTACTTCTTGGTGAAACTGTTCTTCCTGAAAGTATATTGGGTCCAATTTTTCCCCACTTGTAGTTAGAACATGTATTATCTATTTGACTAGAATAACAATTTTCATTCCAAGACCTATCTAGTCTGGCCTCATTCCAAGCATTGTCCTGATTATCTTTGCTATCTTCCTTGCCAAAGTGAGATTGTGTTCCACTGTTAGAGCTGCTTGTTGCTTGACTGTCTCTATAATTGATATTATAAATACTATGAGGATTTGCTTCATATTCTCTTTGTTCTGTGCCATGATGGTCTATTTTTCTTTCATTTAAGTTCTCAAAGCGAATCCTGGAAAGGTTTTGTTGAGTATCTATAGGTTTCTTATATAAGCCCAAGTTTACTTTAGGCCTGTTCATATTATGGTTATACTTGATATTATCTCCCCTATCATAAGAAGAGTATCTGTAATTTTGTTCAGAGAATTTAAGATCATTTTTAGTTTTAGTTCCATGTTCAGATTTTTTCATATCTCTATGGTAGTTAAAATCAGTATGTTCAGGAACTTTGTTTGAAAAAAGATGATTTCTGGATGCCATGGCCTCTACTGGTATTGTGGTTATGCTCTGAAAACAAAGAAAAGAAGGTTACTGCAATTATAGAAAGTACTGTAACTTCGGAAATTTTCGTGAGGCTTTTATTTGTGAGAAACTTCATATACCAAGTTTCCTTAAAATAAAATCCTTGCGAAATCACGCAATCCCACTGTCTTTTACTGATATAAGTAAATCATGCCCAAGATGCACAATTTTAACATCACAAGTATGTCTTTTAAAGTTATGTGTGAAAATTTCCGAATTTACAGTAATGCATAAATTCCCTACAGTAAATGTTCTAAAAACATTTATGGCTTTTTGCTGTCCCTACTATAGAAAAATGTTCGTTATCCGAGCTGGAAATTAACAAAATACTTGTCAGAATAGCAAACAGGGACGACCCTGATCAGACTGCTTCTTCAGTGGTTCAGCAGGAGATTTCATATGAAGATATTTCTTATCTAGAGCTATGGCAGACCCCTTTTTGTCGGAGCAAAACCATTTGTGCAATATTGGTAGAGGGCATCATGAGGAACGTTTCCGTGAAATAATTTTAAATTTGGGACCAGTGGTTCAGATGTCGTTTAAAGACATTTCTCATCTAGAGCTCTGGCAACCCTTTATTTGGCCATGCAATTTTGGTAGAAGCCATCATGAGGAATAATTCTGTGACTTACTTTGAAATTAGACCAGTGGTTCAGGAGATGTCATTTGAAACATTTCTTATCTAGAGCTCTGGATGGCCTTTTGTTCAGTGGAGCAGAACTATTAGTGCAATTTTGGTAAAGGGCATTATGAGGAACAATTCTGGGAAATTATTTTGAATATGGACCAGTGGTTCAGATGTCATTTAAAGATATTTCTTATCAAGAGCTCTGGCAGCCCTTTTGTTCAACAGAGCGGAACCTTTTGTGCAATTTTCGTAGAGGTATCATGAACAATTCTGTGAAATTAATTTTGAATTTGGCCCAGTTGTTCAGGAGATGTCGTTTAAAAAAAGTATACGGACGCACGCTGGATGAAGACCGATCACAACTAGAATTGTCAGGATCTTTTCATGCCTTAAAATTCCAAGTGAGCAAAAGAATCTCAATCAACATCAATCAAGGGTCATAACTATGCTGTCAATTTGCAAAAGAAATCACCTAGATTTTGTTTTTTTTGTTTGACTTGATTCTTTATGTTCCAGTCAACAATTTTTCAGTTATGTTAGGTCCTCCTGGGTTGAACCAGTACTTAGCAAGGATAATATGTCTTGCTCAATGACACATCACAGTGAAGCCGGCGAGGCTCGACCTCACGGTCCCCTCGGTGTCGAGTCAAGCACTCTACCACTGAGCCACTGTGCTCCCAAAAATCACCTAGATCTTGCCTAAATCAATCCATATACAAAATTTGGTAAAATTCTGCCCATTTGTTCTAAAGATATTGAGCAGAAATGAATTCTGACTCCAATCAAGGGCCATAAATCTAATATAAATTAGCAAAAAAATGTCACATAAAAATCCCAACCTTATCTTCTTATTATGAATAAATATATAAATTTTGGTGAAATTCTATCCAATTGTTCCAAAGATATTGAGCAGAAAGGAAATTTTGTCATCAATCAAGGGCCATAACTTTGTTGGGAGTTTGCCAAAAACGACAGCTAACAATCCAACCTAGATCTTGTAAATTTCAAAGCATGTACAGCATTTGGTCAAATTCTGTCCATTTGATCTAATGATACATGTATTGAGTGGAAACAGTTTGACATAAATCAAGAACCATTACTCTGATACAAATAAGCCAAAAATGACAGGTAACGATCCCAAGCTAGATCCTGTCAATATGAATGCATATATAAAATGTGGTGAAATTCTGTCAATCTAAGATATTGAGAAGAAATGAAACTCTGACCTCAATCAAGGGCCATAACTCTATTACAAATGTGCAAAAAATTATGTGCAATAATCCAAAGCTAGATCATGCCAATATGATTGCATATATTAAATTTGGTGAAATTCTGTCAATTTGTTTTCAAGATATTGAGCGGAAACAAACTTCTGGCGTAAATCAATAGCCATAACTCTGGTACAAATGTGCAAAAATTGATGTGTAACAATCCCAAGCTAGATCTTGTCAATATTTTGTTTGTTTGGTTTGGTTCTTTACGACCCAGTCAACAACTATGGTAATGTCAGGAGGGTCAGTGCACCTAACCACACTCTTTTCCTGGGCAGGCTTGACTAAGCAGTAAACCAGTACTTTGCGCACATACTTTCGCTTGTAACTGACAACACCCTTCTTTAATTAGTGGATAGGAGGAGAATGGCAGTAGAAATCATTTCATGATCAATTTCACCGAAAGTATCGGACCGGGCCGGGATCAAACTTGCCACCCCTGGATCTGTAGTCCGATACGTATCTGCAGTCAGACATGTTACCTACTGCGCTACATGGCCTGGTGATCTTGTCAATATAAATGCTTATATAAAATTTACTAAATTTCTGTTAATTTCTTATCAAGATACTGAGCTGAAATGAAATTCTGGCTTTAATCAAGGGCAATAACTCTGGTACAAATATATGAAAAAGGATGTGTAACAATCCTTAGCTAGATCGTGTCAATATGAATGCATATATAAAATTTGGTGAAAATCAATCAATTCGTTCTCAAGATATTGTGCGGAAGCAAAACTTTGGTGTAAATCAAGGGTCATAACTCTGTACAAATATGCGAAAAAGGATGTGTAACAATCCCAAGCTAGATCCTGTCAATATCAATGCATATATTAAATTTGATGAAAATCTGTAAATTTGTGCCAAAGATATTGAGCGGAAATGAAACTTTGGCATAAATCATGGGCCATAACTCTTGTACAAATATGCCAAATAGGATGTGTAACAATCCTTAGCTAGATCCTGTCAATATGAATGCATATATATAATTTGGTGAAAATCTGTCAATTTGTTCAAGATATTGAGCTAAACGAAACTTTGGTGTAAATCAAGGGCCATAACTCTTGTACAAATATGCCAAAAAGGTCCTGTAACTATCCCAAGCTAGTACCAAAGCATATATTAAATTTGGTGAAAATCTGTTAATTTGTTCTCAAGATATTGAGGGGAAACTAAACTTTGGTGTAAATCAAGGGCCATAACTCTATTAAACCTAGAACTGTCAAAGGATTTTACTATAGTCCCGCTGCAGTGCCTTGCATGCAGTAAAAGGCCAAAGTGTCTCAGGATATTGAGTGGTAACGTAATTCTGACATCAATGAAGGGCCATAACTCTCTTACAAATTGCGAAAAGTGACAGCTTACAATCCAAACCTGGATTTTGTCAGTATAAATAGTTGGGCCTAAATGAAATATATGTGTGGTTCTCGTTGCATACCAACAAAATTTAGGGTAGGTAGGTAGGGAAATTGTTAAATTTTGTTATAACATTTAACAAAGAAAATAGTGACAAAATCTGAAAAAGTGCCCATTTTAGGTATTTTTTCTCCAAAGACCATTTTAATGTTTAGGGTAGGGGTAAAAAATTAGGGTAGGTAGGCAACAGGAACCACACATATATTTCATTTAAGCCAAATCTGTCAATTTCTTCTCAAGATATAGAGCAGAAGCATTGAGTGGTAACGTAATTCTGACATCAGTCAAGGGCCATAATTCTCTTACAAATTTGCAAAAAATGAAAGCTAACAATCCCAAAGTAGATCTTGTCAGTATAAATAGTAAATAAGTTTGGTAAAATTTGGTCCATTTGTTCTCAAGATATTGAAGGGAAACGAAATTTTGGCTTAAATCAACAGCCATAAGTCTGGTACAAATGTGCAAAAAATCTGTCCATTTGTTCTCAACATTATTGAGGGGAAACAAAACTTTGGAGTAAATCAAGGGCTCGAACTCTGGTACAAATATCTGAAAAATGATGTGTGACAATCCCAACATAGATGTTGTCAATATGAATGTACATGTATATATAAAATTTGGTGAAATTCTGTCTAGTAGTTCTCAAGATATATATTGAACAGAATAGAAATTTTGGCGTAACTCTGGTACAACTAGAATTGTCAGAGAATCTGACTATATCCCCGCTGCAGTGCTTTCATGCAGTAAAAGGCCACGTTCCAAAGATATTAAGCAGGAAAATCTGAAGATATTGAGCAGGAACAAAATTCAATCAATCAAGGGTCATGACATTGTTACAAATAAGCAAAAAATAATAATGCAGATATAAAATTTGGTGAAATTCTTACAATTGGTTCTAAAGATATTGAGTGGAAATGAAATTTTGGCGCAAATCCTGGACCATAACTCTGTTACAAATGAGCAAAAAAAATGACATGCAACAATCCCAAGCTAGATCCTGTCAATATGAATGCATATATAAAATTTGGTGAAAATATGTCAGTTAGTTCAGAAGATATTGAAAGGAAACGAAATTTCGACCTTAATCAAGGGCCATAACTTTGGTACAAATGTATGAAAAATTATATGTAACAATACCAAGCTAGATCTTGCCAAGATGAATACATATATAAAATTTGGTGAAATTCTACCAATTGGTTCTCAAGATATTGAGCGGAAACAAAATTTTGGCATAAATAACTGGCCATAACTCTGGCTCCAATTTCAGAAAAATGACATGTAACAATCCCAAGCTAGATTTTGTCAATATCAATGCATATATAAAATTTGGTGAAAATATAAAATTTGGTGAAAATATGTCAAGTAGTTCTCAAGATATTGAGCGAAACCGAAACGTCGGCGAAAATCAATGGACAAAACTCTGGTACAAAATTGCGATAAATGGCGTATAAAAATCCCAAGCTAGATCTTGCCAAGATGAATGCATATATAAAATTTGATGAAATTCTACGGATTGGTTCTCAAGATATTGAGCGGAAATGATATTATGTCGTAAATAAAGGGCCATAACTCTGGCATAAATTTCTGAAAAATGACATGTAACAATCCCAAGCTATCTTGTCAATATGAATGCATATATAAAATTTGGTGAAAATATGTCAAGTAGACCTCAAGATATTAAGCGGAAACGAAATTTGGCGTAAATAAAGTGCCATAACTCTGGTACAAATTTCCAGAAAATGACGTGTAACAATCACAAGCTAGATCTTGTCAATATGAATGCATATATAAAATTTTGTGAAAATATGTCAAGTAGTTTTCAAGATATTGAGAGGAAACAAGTTTTGGCGTTAATCAAGGGCCATTACTCTGGTACAAATGTTTGAAAAATTATGTGTAACAATCCCAAGGTAGATCATGGCAATATAAATGCACATACAAAATTTAGTTAGAATTTACAAAGGGTTTCTCAAGATATTGAGCAGAAACAAAATTATGATGGACAGATGGAATGACAGAATGACAGACAACCCAAATCCAATATAGCTGCCCCCACTTTTTCAAAGTGGGACTATAATTAACTTTAACTAGAATTGTCAGAGGATCTGACTATAGCCCTGCTGCAGTCACTTGCATGCAGTAAAAGGCCAGGGTGTCTCAGGATATAGAGTGGTTATGTAATTCTAACATCAATGAAGGGCCATAACTCTCTTACAAATTGCGAAAAATGACAGCTAACAATCCAAACCTGGATTTTGTCAGTATAAATAAACTCGATTTTTTATGTTTTTCACATTGATTTTCGGCGATAACTTTTTAACTATTAATTTTAGCAAATTGTGTTCGCGATGAAAGTTGTAGAGAAAAATTAGCGCCGATTTCTCCAAGTGGCCCGAAGTTTGTGGCACAAACAGATATTTGTGTACATATATGAAGCTTTTGCAATAAATTGAATTCAGCCAAAATTTCTAAGTCTTTTATTGACAGGTAAATTTCGTAGAGGCGTGACAGAAAGGGTTCGCCTCAAAAGAATATTCGCAGGGTGCGTATATACATTTATTCAGAGGCTGTTAATAGCATAATCCCGCCGTATGTAGACTCAGAATGTACCGTGCATATTCAGAATCTACTATGAGTATGATCATCTGTAGGTACAGAAGCTGTATTATCGCATTACGCACCATTTTCCTCTTATGCACGTGCTCATAAACGGACAGTTTCGAGATGACCCAACTAGCTTAACGCACGGGCGAATCAGGCGCGATTTCCAATATATTTGAACAAGCCATCCATCGTCTTTCTTATTGAATCGGGGCGGTGCAATGTAACTTTTTGACTGACATATTTGACTTAGTTTATTTGCGCTTTGCTTAAAATGCTCAAAGAGTGCATCTATGCGCAGAGTTAATTTCAGCATCTATGATTTAGGAACCGCTTGGAGAAATCGGCGCTAATTTTTCTCTACAACTTCATCGCGAACACAGTTTACTAAAATCAATAGTAAAAAAGTTAACGCCGAAAATCAATGTGAAAAACATAAAAAATCGAGTTTAGTTATGTTAAGTTTGGTAAAAATCCGTCAATTTGTTCAAGATATTAAGCAGAAGCAAATTTTTGGAGTAAATCAAGGGCCATAACTCTGGTACAAATGTTCGAAAATGATGTGTAATGATCCCAATGTAGATCTTGTCAATATGAATGCATATATAAAATATGGTGTAATTCTGACCATTTGTTCTCAAGATATTGAACGGAAACGAAATTTTAGCGTAAATCAAGGGCCATAATACTGGTAAAAATGTGCTAAAAATGACAGCTAACAAATTGTCAGTTTAAATAGTTATATAAAGTTTGTTCAAAATCTGTCCATTTGTTCTTAAGATATTGAGCGGAAACAAAATTTTGGAGTAAATCAAGAGCCATAACTCTGGTACAAACTTGCAATAAATGATGTGTAACAATCCCAATGTAGATCTTGTCAATATGAATTCATTGATAAAATTTGGTGAAATTCTGTCCATTTGTTCTCAAGATATTGAACCGAAACAAAATCTTGGCGTAAATAAAGGGCAATGACTCTGGTACAAATGTGTGAAAAATGACGTGTAACAACCCCAGCCAGATCTTGTCAATATGAATGCATATACAAAATTTGGTGAAAATATGTCAGTTAGTTCGCAAGATATTGAGCAGAAACAAAATTTCGGCAAAAATCAAGGGCCATAACTCTGGAACAAATATGCGCAAAATGGCTTGTAACAATTCCAAGCTAGATACTGCCAAGATGAATGCATATATAAAGGATCATTGACGGTTTGGGCCTTATACGCCTATTTTTCTGATTCCCAGAACGCTGCTTTTGAGCTTCTAGTGTGGTCAGTGTCACCAAACCACATGGTGTGTGACGTAAATTTTTGGTACCACCGGCAGCTAAATCATCAACAAGAAGCATCGCCTCGGAACTTCAATCAATCGTAAGTATTTTATTTTCCAGCCGATTTCAACGACATATAGCCTATTCTAAGGGGAAAAGTGAGTTCTTTACAACGGTGTTAATGGATTTGTCACCAGATTAATACTTTAGGCCTGAAAACGAGGCAAATGTCCAGAAAATGTGAAAAACACCGTGCAACCACGGCAAGCCAGTCCCAAATATTTGCCTCGTTTTCAGGCCTAAAGTATTAATCTGGTGACAAATCCATTAACACCGTTGTAAAGAACTCACTTTTCCCCTTAGAATAGGCTATATGTCGTTGAAATCGGCTGGAAAATAAAATACTTACGATTGATTGAAGTTCCGAGGCGATGCTTCTTGTTGATGATTTAGCTGCCGGTGGTACCAAAAATTTACGTCACACACCACGTGGTTTGGTGACACTGGTGGTGTATGTAGTATCAGTGCAATAGGTGAATCTAATGGCAAGAGCCAGCTAGCAAAATATTTTCAAAATTCCTACGCATTCGAGAGTGATGGCGGGTAGAAAGGGGAGGGGGTCTGAAATTTCATGAAAATAAAAAGTGCTTTAAAAAGTGATTTCTGCACGTTTTCTTGATTTATTTGGTAGGCATGGTGATATCTATTGAACATACCATATGCAGAGTATTAACGAATCACGATAATTGATGAAATTGTTTTAAAAACAAAATATGTTTTGTAATAAAATGATTTTGGGGAGATAATTGAGAAGTTACCTGTACATTTTTGACTACATGTACCGTAAATAATACAAAACTGAAAGCTCAACAAAAGAAATAAATATTTTGGAAGGAATGAAAATGTCCCATTTAGCATTGGAAAGTAAAACTGATTCTAACTAGATCCTTTGAATATTACTTTTGCTTTGTTTAAAGGGCATAGCATGTTGAATGTATTTAAAGTGTCCGAATATTTATGATATACATAGGCATGTATATCCCTATATGAGACAATATATTGAACACTAAAGTATTTACCTGTTATAACTCTTTGCATGCCAGTGGATAATTTTGTCGTCTGCCAATAGCCTTTTGCAAACAGTTTGAACCCAGATGAAGACCAACAGAATGTCGGTCTTGATCTGGATCCAAACTGTTTGACACTCTGATGGTGGTCCTGGGTGGTTTATTTTTAAAAACTTAATTTTGAATAAAGTCAGCAGACGAAAATAAAACATGAACAATTCCCTAGCATGCAAATAGATAAGTACAGGACGTTTGCAAAATAATGTGTCATTTAATAACAGTGAGATTTTTTCTTACATACATGTGATACCTCCCGGATCATGCGGGAGGCTCCCGAATTTGAACCCTATCTCCCGCACTCCCGTGCGGGCAACGCGATCTCCCGCATTTTGAATTTTGCTATAATGATATTTTCGGAAGCGACCAGTTTTACGGCAATCGGCACACACTTTTAACAGCTGTCGGCAATTGATTGCTACTGGTAACGGTCAAATAATCATAATATACATGGTGTCATACTGTGCATGAAATAAACACAATAATCTCTCAAGTAGGGCACTCGTATGGCACGCTTATCACCATGACGTCTTTGCGTATATATTGTAGACTCTGAACTTTTTGAAAGATCGCTGTCCGCAAAGAAGAAAAAATACAAGTCTCCCTTTCAAGCTGACTTTCCATCAAGCGTAGTGAGAAATGGGACAGAGTGCAATTCGTCCTTCAGCATCACTCACCAGACATTACAGCTCGGACCCAGCATAAATAGTCAGTGGGTCCGAGATTACAGGCATATGAGAAAGGATCCGCGCATGAGACGCAAGACAAAGCCGAAGATTACTCCTCTCTCCAAACAGAGTGACGCACACTGATGTGCCTTTCTCTGCATACTCAGACATCTAAATCTATCATTTTTTAAACAGAAACCTTTTATTTATAAGGTATTTTGGTCGGTATTTTTATGATGTGATGGCTCACTGAAGTTGATTTTGTCAGAAAAAAATATCCGTAAAAACCCATGATCTCCGATAAGAAGCAGAGCTCTCGGAAACGCAGAATTACGCGTATTGGTACGCACGTTTTTCCCTGGGACGCATGATTTTCGCTAGGCGAGAGTCCCGCGTACGAATGTTTTTTTAGTCGGCACACGCTAAAATTCCAGTAGCTGATAGATAAATACACACCGGGAGATCAGAAGCCCTTTGATATTATCGATCGTGACACGTTTTTTCGAGCCGCGGGAGACGAGATAATTGTCCTGTCTCTGTTGACCAATCGTATGACTCGGACTGCAGTGTAGCAATTCTGACAGGTGATTGACAGGATTACCGATGCGGGACAGTGTGATTATTACGAGATGATTATTAAAGTAATTAGGCAAGGATTATCGGATAATTGTTTGAAACAGATGCGCTACCGATTTACCGTTAATTAAAGGGAGAAAAACTATTGTAAACAACATCGGACTACCGAATTCAAGTGATTAGGGATGAAAGAGAAAACATATTTAATTGCACTCGTTTGCGATTTGAGCAACATAAACATGGAGAAAAAAAAACAATAAGTTTGCGGATTTGCATTCCTTCATTCGTTCAATGCTACGGCAACCAAAAGAGTCTGAGAATTGTTGAAGAAGAAAAAACGGTACAGCGGTAAGCCGTATACGGTAATGTCCGACTGACAAAAGTTCCAAATGAAGCCACACTACAAGCCGTGCGATGAAATGTATCATCGGTTCAAGCCGAGTGAACACAAACAAATCACTTTCAGCAAGTAAAATCGTTTATTCTAAATCATGGAAGCCATGTTAAATGAATGTCAGTCTATTCATTGCAATCGCCGTAGACACTAGCGAGATGCGTTTTTTAGAAGAAAAAAGACTTCCATCTGCATAAGATTATACAAAACAGAGGTCTGTCTGCCTGCCTGCCTGCCTGCCTGCCTGCCTGCCTGTCTGTCTGTCTGTCTTGTTAGTGAATAAAACAAGTACCAACAGTTTAATCTTTTATTTTGATAAGGCCAAACCAAAAAATGTGTGTTCAGGTTACATAAAAAATATACCAAAATAGTTTGTTTTGTTAAGTAGGAACAATCCATTAATGCTTTAAGGGTTGAATTCAGTTGATCTAAAAATTATTCAAAATGTATCACTTCCGGCTAAAATGGAAAAGATATACGGTATGCACAAAGTGGTGGGACTCCAACTTTTTTGGAGTGGGACTCCCACTTTTTCCAGTGGGACTCCTACTTTTTGCCAGATGGGAGTCCTGAACTCCTGTTTTCAAAATCCTAGTGAGAGCTCTGAGAAGCATTTTCAAGGTAACTATGCAATGACGTTTTTGAGTAAGCTCCCTTGTTGCAATATATTTTAGCAAATTCTTGAATTTCAAGGCGATTGTTCACTTATTTTAATATATATTTTCCAAATTTCAACATTTTTAATTAAAGTATTTTATAATTATATATTCTACCGAGGACGACATTGACTGCAAGCTTTTAATCACTATAAAAACTAGCATTTAAACTCTTAAGTAAAAAGCTAATATAATTTTAAAATTGGCGTCATATATATTATCAATTGTTAATAACCTGGTAAATGCTGGAAAAACACCCTACTCAGGGATTTTACACTGAATGGAGGTGTTCCATGTATGAAAAGGTTGACTACCTACCCGATTGGAACCAATAAACATACACTTAAGTCTGATCTTTATCAGCCCTGTTTAAACATTTTATGTGCAGAACACAATAATAAACACAATCCTGTATTACTTTGGTGAATTTTAGTTGTCTAGGTACTGGTTAAACAGTAGTAGTAAACAGGTACTTTGGCAAACAGTGGCATTTCATCAATGTCTGCACTATTTATTAAGATATGAAAAATATACATCATTTTAAATAAATTTTGCCTGTCAAAACAACTTAAAGTACAAAATGGACTATTCCATACTTATTATATCATTGTGTATAGGATAATCCACCAGAATGAAGGGGGTTAAAGACATCAATAAGTCGTTTTAGTACACCTTTCTGTAACTTCGAAAAATCTCCCTCATTGAGACCCTGATCTCCCTCATCTGAACATCAAATCTCCCTCATGGCCATCATCAGGTTATTACATGTATGTTCTTATGAACAAATGCATAAAACCTTGCTAATTCTACTTATAATCTTTAAGTACTTTATATTAATTAAACTAGCACAGAATACAAAGCAATTTAGGAGGTTGGTTCTGGAGAACTTCATTACTGTCATTAATTTTATTTTTGGCATACTCTGTAACTATGAACATTTTTCGAAAAATTTTCTTTTCTTTTTAAATCATTTGTAAAAGTAGAATTAAGCTATTTTTCACAATAAAAATGCTCAGTACAGCTGAAAACTGCATGGAAAAGTGAATTATCTTATCAAATAGGTGTATTTTTCTCTTGTTGGTAATTATTTGCGTCCCTCCAATAATTATAGACCGTTGAATTTTAACATAAATGCAGTTGTTTTGATAGTGATAACTTGTTAAGATTTACGAAAATGGTAAAATGTTTACCTGAATTTGAATATTTTTACTGCGTTCTTGAAAAACAAAAACATTATCTTTAAAATTAGAAGATCAAAAGTTACAGACTATGCAGCTTTAATATCAAAAACGAATTTCACAGCCATAAAGGACTCAGGTCAGGGTAGCTTCAAGGTGAAGAAAGGGACGATTGACAAACTTTTATTTTTACTGAAAACCATAGGCATTTACCCATAGCAAGTGTCAATGATCCTTTGGTGAAATTCTATCAAATGGTTCTCAAGATATTGAGTGGAAACAAAATTTTGGCGTAAATAAAGGGCCATAACTCTCATACCGATTAAAAAAAATGATGTGTAACAATCCCATGCTAAATCTTGTCAATATCAATGCATATATAAAATTTGGTGAAAATATGTCTAGTGTGTCTCAAGATATTGAGCGGAAACGAAATTTTGGCGTAAATAAAGGGCCACAACTCTGGTACAAATTTGCGAAAAATGATGTGTAACAATCCAAAGCTAGACCTTGCCAAGATGAAAGCACATATAAAATTTGGTGAAATTCTACCAATTGGTTTTCAAGAAATTGAGGGGAAACGAAATTTTGGTATAAATAAAGGGCCATAATTCTGGTACAAATTTCCGAAAAATAATGTGTAACAATTCCAAGCTAGATCTTGTCAATACGAATGCATATATAATATTTGGTGACAATATGTCAAGTTGTTCTTGAAATATTAAGCGTAAATAAAATTCGGCATAAATCAAGGGCCATAACTCTGGTACAAATTTGCAAAAAATAATATGTAACAATCCCAAGCTAGATCTTGCCAAGATGAACGCATATATAAAATTTGTGAAATTCTACCAATTGTTTCTCAAGATATTGAGCGGAAACAAAATTTTAGAGTAAATAAAGGGCCATAACTCTGGTATTAATTTCCAAAACGATGTGTAACAATTCTTCAAATCCCGGCCAATATCCTGTCAAAACACCGTACTATATCCCGGTAAAAATACACCGCTATTTCCCCCGCTGTATTGGTGGGAATCAAATGCCCCGGCATATCCACGGCACTACCGGGACACCTTGAAGGTAAAATCACGGTACTTTAACCCCGCTATGCCCCCACTATCCCCGGCCCACGGGGGACGTGGTTGCAAATGACACTAGGGCAGCGCAAGGTAACTTTTTGACTGAATTATTTTACTTAGTTTGCGCTTTGGTTAAAATGCTCAAAGTGTGCATCTATGCGCAGAGTTACCTGCAGCATCTTGGATGTGGGAATCGTTTGGACAAGTTGGCGCTGTTATTTCTCCACAACTTTCATCGCGAACACAGTTGTGTAAAATTAGAAACAAAAAAGTTATCACTGAAAATCAATGTGAAAAACTTAAAAAAAGTTGAGTTTAATTATACTGTTTGTTCTCGAGATATTGAAAAAAAAGAAGAAAAAAAAATACTTGTTATTTTTAGAATTTTTAAAAAAAACAAAACAAACAAATTTAGAAATCTACTTTTTTTATCGACTCGTTATTTTCAGTTTTTTGTTGTTTGACCCCACCCCCCACCCCCACCCTAAATCTGAAAAAATCCCATTAATTTGTTTGCCCCCCCCCTCCACCCCACCCCTAAATCTGAAAAAAAATCCCATAAATCAAATTATAAAAAGTTCTGGCCTAATATTTTTTCTCTAAAATAACATCATACAAGCTACCCAGGGGCGTGCCTGAGCAAAGATTCAAAGTACGCAGGGGGTGGGTATGGGAGGGGGTACCTGAGTGGGCGGGGGATACAAATGACTGGTGCGTTAGAAGTGGGGACATGGGTACCGTAGGCCCGTCAAAGGTCAGGAAGAGCCCATGCAAAATTGTTGTTCCTCACAGTTCTGTAGCAAATCGTAACTCTCACGCGGACCGACCCGAACCGATCAGCCTCATAGTCGCCGAGGTGTCTCCAACATAGTCTCAAATCTTCAATCGTATTTTAACGCTCAGTAAGTGTGAGGGATTGGCAGTCAATGGAACTATGTTGTGGCTACAAATGTAATAGGAGACGAAGATGGAAACCTTCCATTATCGCGCAAGACATGCGTTTTGTACATTACAGTTGATTACAAGCTTAAGTGTTTAATTATATAGAATACACTAAATGCCAACATTTCACCAGCGATATATGTCCATCCTTTCCTTCTGTTGTAGATCCAGATTTTCTCCGAGCAGAACATAGTTTTTAAAGCACCAAAAAGTGGCAGTTCGGCTGCCACCAAATTTGGTGTAATGATTCACTTAGTTTTTAAAGTCGTGATGTCATTAGAACCATTTTGGCATATTTAAATTGTGACTCTGCTCAGCAATCTAGTTTCATTGTGCCTACCGACGGACCTCTAAAATTCGTGCTCATGTTTTATTGAATTCATTAAACGAGTAGAGGAAATGTGATAAAATACTTTTTATTTGACCTGGAAAACTCGCTCATTTGAATTATTTATCCATACGCTCTTTTGACTGTATGGTTCTCCGCTCATTTCATACTCCATCATGGTATGATTTCCGTTCAAACGTAATTCGCCCGCACAACGAGTTAATAAATCCAATAAAATTAGATTTTATTTATCATAATTTATGACATTACGATTACTTTGAATACTCATTTCTGGCGTAGTGTAATTACAAGGTTATCTTTTAAAAAAGCTTAGAACCATCGCATGGCGTTTTACAGTTATTAAAGAAGAACTTTTATAGTGTTTCATTATTGCATTTGCTGAAGCCACTCATTTCAGTGTTTCATGGGCTTCAAGCTCTGAGTATTTTTTGTTTTAGTTGACGATTTATACATAGGTGATCCATTGGAAGCAAATAAAAGACAGAATATGTATATTCCAGTAAGACTCTGCCCATAAACACACTGAATAATTGTAGAGTTAACCCCCTCCCCAGCAGTATGTATTATGTCATTCAACCGTATTCCTCAATCCAAGTCAATGCACATAATGCCTAGGGGGCATATTGAAACTGAACCATCTACATCTAGATATTTCGTCACATTTAGTCGAGAATATCCGAAGGGTCCATGTTTGATCGGGATTCTCGCTCAGTGGTAAGGTCTCCTAATAGGCCTTTTCACTTTTAGAAGCAATCCAGTATCCAAAGTATATCAACATCGCTCACGCAATGATGGAATTTTGGAGGTAACTTGGTCGACGGGGAATCTGAGAAAGAACTGTAAAAGACACTGCTGTTGGGGAGTTAACACCTGATCCATTTCCGCAACTTGCTAATGGAACAGTCCCGAATCGAACACGCGCCAATGGAAGTTTACTTACGTATATCACCAGCGCGTAATATCACCAGCGCTTACGCGCTGGTGAATGATTGCAACGTTGTTTAGTGGTTTATCTATTTGGATACATGGCGTTATACAAACCCAGACGCGACATCATAATTGTAATAAAACTTGTTCAAAAAGGGCTGTTGTCAGTTTCAAGCGAAAGTATTTGACATATCTAGAGAACTGGTTAATGGCTTAGTCTAAGCTTGTCATTACATGTAGTTTAACTGAAGGTCTCCGTATGACCATAGCATTTGACTGGGACGTTAAACCACAGACCAATGTGGGAGGCCAGGCGCAAGAGGTGTAAATTAGATACAATACTGTGGTCACAGAAAATAGAATTCTCTACGCCCTGCCAGACGTACCGGCACCAGCGGAAGCGAAAATTAACTTTGGCCATCAAAATTGATACATCATCGCGCCGCCAGACAGACAGGAGCGTCATTGGGAGTCCACCGCCAGACAAGGTGGGCAAGAGGCGAAAATTAAAAAACAAAACAATAAACCAATCAAGTTGGTAGAGTGTTAGGCATAGGGTCGAAGGTGTCGCTAGTTCGAGACACACCGGAGGCATTGTGTATGGTTCTCAATCCTGTCAGATCAGTATCGGGTACCCCCTCCCATACGTTAGGAAAAAAATAAGATATGATCTGAATGGTGGCTTCTCCTGCATTTTCTGAACCTGAACACCGACTTAATTGTTTCCAAAACAAAAGCGAAGAACAGTCAAAATCCTACTGCTTTGGTTCAGGATTATTGGAAAATCGGTATTCTTCGGTTTTTAAAGACCTAGCCCGGGTGAGGCATGTTTTTCATTGCATTTTTCGCAATTTAAGGCGTTTTTATTTTTTGGACATTCAAAAATTGAAGTACGCAGCT
Source organism: Loripinus fragilis (assembly GCA_964019695.1). NCBI lineage: Eukaryota > Metazoa > Mollusca > Bivalvia > Lucinida > Lucinidae > Loripinus > Loripinus fragilis. The sequence continues at coordinate 32,562,331 of OZ026516.1, forward strand.
GCGTACTTTGCGTATACGCAGGCACGCCCCTGCTACCTAGCCCTTGTGATTTGATTTGACTGTTTCAGATTTTTTAACAGCATCGGTCATCTTCATCCACATACTTCTGGATCAAAGCCACATAATTATATTGATATTCTTCATCTGTGTAGGGCTGGGAGATATGGCGGTACATCAAGTTTTCCTGGGTCACACCTACCAAACGATTCAATGCTCAACATCTGGTTGAATATCAAAAACTGTGAATTCATCCAGGAAGAGAATCAAATTATGGATTGTCATGCAACAGCCTATGCATTCCTAGATTTGTGGTATAAATTTGCCAGAATTAGACAGGGACGCGTTTTTCTCAGGAAAAGTAAATATGACCTAATGAGAATACTTTCTGGGCTCGTATTTATACCACAAACATGGGAATCCATAGGCTGTTGCATGACATTCCCGGATTTTTTATATCCTTCCTAGAGCAGTTGTTTTTCATATTCAACCAGATCGTGGGTGAAAGTCCACCTCATAATCTGATAATCTTCATCCTCGTCTTTGTGGGGGTCCTCATCCATGGTAGGCTGTCTTGATTTAATTTCATGACAATGCTTAAATAGCTGAAATCAGAACGTTTATTGGCGCGTGGGCGTGTGCATTTCTGGGGGGCGTTTAACAGTTTAAACGAGCTAATACGGTAATTGTTAAAAATAGTTGTGAAATGAATAGTTCAAAAACCAAGTCAACCATCTTGTGCGCAAGAGTAGTTACAGCAGTAATATTGGAAGTCCTTCACTACGCAAAATTTAGACTTGAATAGACCTCACCTATTTTCAAACAAAATATTTCTTAAGATTCTTTGCTTGTGTCATGTCATTTACACGTGCATAATTCCCGCCAAACTGTCAAAAACTTCCGATAAAATACGATGTCCGGAATAAACTCCCCAGTAACTGCATCATTTTGTCGGCTACTTTCTTTACCTGCTAGTCGCTAGGTGGCATGACTATCGCATAATGATAGTGACCACTTTGCTGTCTGCTGATAAGATTTGCAATAATCAAACTGATGTTGTAATGTTGAAGCATTTAACTAGTACATGTACTGCAGCTCAATATACCTAGACGACTTGAATATTGGGCCATCAGGGGTTTTGGAAAGCTGGGAATTTATTTTCAGGGAGCTGGGGAGCACTGGTAATTATTTTAGAGGAGCTGAGGAACAAGCTCATGTTTTTGAGGGGATTTAGGGAGCCACGGATAAAAGTAAAAAAAAAAAAATCACCTTAAAGGAAAAATCTCCTATTTCTAAATTTGTATTGTTTCATGTAAACTGTAAATGTATTTGTTTTCGCACAAACATGCGCATCTGATTGATATTCAAGAAAAATATGGTGATAATATTTTGTTGTTGATTTATTATAAAAGTAAGAAAGGCGGCAAAAGTCAGGAATCGATACAATCAAGTACCACGCCTGACCCAGGATACCACATGGGAAAGTGACAAAAACACGATTAAACATCGCAAGCAAGAGCCAAGAGGTCAGCCCTTTCCCAGCAGGTGACCACAAGGCAGCAATGAACAGACCCGAAAGCATGACAAACACAAGACATAAATAACACAAATGATCCACAAAAGAAGTAGCACCTTGGAACGGTCAGTAAAAGTATTTTACTGGAGGGCTTAAACTGGTATCACGGCCCCAACCTCACCCTTAGGTCAGATGTGGATCAAGATACATAGATGTTTGGTTTGCATGAAAGACCCCTAACTTATCCATGCATCATCTCCTAGAACATATAAATCAAGATATAAAAAGGAGATAAAGCAAAGATAAGGACTCAACAGTTCACAAAACTGAATACTGGATCAAAAAAAATCCAACCGACAAATCCTGGCGGGCCTGATAACAGCCAAAGCATCAGATAAGTCTTTAAGTCCGAACCATCATAAAGTTTGAAGTCCGACCCACCGGCGTGCCAACCGTGATTGGGTTGACTACCAAGCATGCAGTCTGTTGCAATACATTAATGTTATAGCCAATCTTTTTATGATGGGAAATTATTTTAATGAACTGCGCTGAAAAATTATTAGAGCCAACAATCTTCTTCAATTTATACACCAAGTCACCATAGAAATCAGGTTCCGAAAGTCCTTAGCGCAAGAGAGATTCATGTCCAACTTGGAATTTAGAAATCAAATCATAGTATCGTCTATAAAATTTTGAAAATGTTTTGCGAAGTTTATGATACCGATAGCCTTGTTTAAGAAGTTTCTGAGTTAACAATTTATTGCGAGTGTTGAAGTCAGCAACATAGCTAGATGCTCTAGCAAAACGGATGAGTTGAGATATATAGACCCCATAGGATGTAGAACGAGGAACATCACCATCTAAAAATGGGAAATTGACAACTTCAAAATCAAAGTCGTCACGTTTATCATAAATCTTGGTAGAAACAATATCATTAGAACTTGACAATTGCAAGTCTAAAAATGCGGCTTCGGTATCAGAGGCATTGGCTTTATTCAGTTGGAGCTCTGAAGGGTATAAATGACTAACCATATTGTCAAAATAAACATTATTAATATTTAAAATATCGTCCAAATATCTGGACATAGTGTTAAACGCATCAATAACATCAGCCTGCTTATCCTCAGAAAGAGACATCATAAAGTTCCTCTCATAACAAAACAGGAATAAATTTGCAACCAGGGGAGCACAATTAGTGCCCATAGGAATCCCAACTACTTGTCTATAGAGCTTGGTGCCAAATCGAATAAAAATGTTGTCCAACAAAAAGGTCAGCGCATCACATACATTTTGACACGACCATGCATGATATTTTTTAGGGTTTTCTGAAGTAAAAAATGCATTTCTGTCGTTACATGCAAGGTAAGGAGAGCATTCTCTCTGGAAGGTTCTTTCAAAAAGATCAATAAGTTTATCTTTAATTAAATTATGAGGTAAAGTAGTGTAAAGAGTAGAAAAATCATAAGTAGACAAACTGGTCACATTGAAATTTCTAGCTTTAAGTTTATCTAAAATTTCACCTGAATTTTTAATAGACCAAAATAGGTTTTTACCGGATCTCTCATATACCTTTTCACAATATTTGATTACATGTTTTTTAACAGCTGTAAGACACGAGGTTAACAATTCAGAAAGTTCTGTTGTCGTACAAGAACTAGAATTTGCATTAAATCTTGCTTTATAGGTTTTTTATGGAGTTTAGGTAGCCAGTACAACGTAGGAACTTTGTTTTGATTTTCTTTAGCTTTGACACCAAAATGTAGGGCTGTATGACAACCATGCCCATCAACAATCACCCTTTCACTTAAAGAAGGCTGCAGTTTATAGGCATTAGTGTCAACAAGCTCACGCATAAGAGTATTAATATAATACAATCGTCAAACAACTACAACATTGTTAGCAGCTTTATCTGCTGGGACCAAAACATAGTTCATATGAAAATCCTGGATACCTCGTTTAAGATGACGAAAAGAAGATTTACGTTTAGGGGGCAAAAGATGTGTATTACGAGAGTAAAATGAAATACGAGTATCAATAATTTTAAAAATGTTAATCTTCCATTCCTTCAAGGCATCAGGTTCAATATTTTCCCGTTTGCACCAACGATTACTTAAGTCATTTAAAGAAGCAGCGATCTCTCTACGACATATAGAGAAATCAATATTAGAGGGAAATCTATATTTAGGACCTTTAGAAATGATATTGCGAGCTCTAGCTTCAGGAATGACATTTAGATTACCTGTAATAACATGCCCTGCAGAGGGATATAAATATTTTTTTACAATCTCAGGAGGCAGGAGTTTTGGAATCTATATCTAAATCATTTATAATTTTATTAAAGTTAAATATCGTAGACCTAATTGGTTTGTTATATTTATAACAAATGATAGGAGTTTCAGAATTATTAAAGTAATTTGGAATAGATGAAATCACTGAACTATCCTTGAAGATACTATGTAAATCAATAAACTCAATACCTTTGTTAATGAATGGAATTTTGATAAACCGCGTTTATGGTTGACCTCAGAATCGATATAAGGACTAAGGAAATGTTGAACATAACACCCTGTAAGTATTGCTGCTTTATATAATTTGCTTGCTCTATCGTAAAGTTTATTAGCCTCTAACTCTAAATTGCGTAAAACTGAGATAGGCAAGGAACTTAAAAATGAAAATAAGCCATGCCGACCATGATTAGTTAAAGCCAAAGAAAGATCCTTTAGAGAAGTATTTAAGCGTTTTTCAGTTCAAATTTTGCGCTTAATGTTGCCATTTTTACGTTTGCCATGAGATCTTCTTTTACGTTTTTTACATTCAAAAACAGAAAAAAAGTCGAAACCGTCATAGAGTCTTAAGTCCGACCTGCTTTCAAAAAACGGGCCTATTCACAGCGGGACTAAACTGTATATGGGTGTTTCCGTGAGTCTGTCATTCTGTCCGTCATCATTTTGTTTCTGTTCAATATCTTTAGAACAAATTGATAGAAGGTTACCAAATTTTGCATATGCATTGATATTGACAAGATCTGGCTTGAGATTGTTGCACAGCATTTCTGCACATTTGTAACAGAGTTTTAGCCCTTGACTGAATTGATATAATTTGACCCAATTTTGTATATGCATTGATATTGACAAGATCTATGTTCGGATTGTTACCTATCATTTTTCACAAATCTGTAATAGAGTTATGGCCCTTGGTTTAATCAGAACTTTGTTTCCACTCAATAACTGGAGCACAAATGGACATAATTTAATCAAATTTAGTATATGCAATTATATTGACAAGAACAAGGTTGGGATTGTTACCTGTCATTTTGTTATTTCTTGTAGCAGAGTTTTTTTGTTGTACGTTACTTTATGTCCATTCTAGTATTGCAATCATCTTAATTGGGAAGAGAGAGCTGGTTGCTTTGCTTAATGTGTCTTCCTGGTGTCTCGTGATGGTTGAGCGGCTCTTCCTCGCGGTGCCATGGGGTTGTCTGCGGTTTGTGATTGTGGTTTTTCCTGATCATACTCATTTACTATTTTCTATAGTCCTTGATATATGTCAGAATTTCTTTTCCTCTCAGTATCTTTAGAACTTAGCCTTTTTACAGCATGAATAGCGTTGCAGTGGGGCTATAGTCAGATTCTCTGACAATTCTAGTTATCCTTAAAATTGTTGATTTTAGGTTGATAATAACGCACTTTGGAACGCTCAGACTGCACCACATCACACCATTTCATCAATTTTTCCGGGAGGGGGGGGGCATGCCCCGACCCCTTAGCACGAGTGTCAATCCACATCGTTACATGGTTACCTACGCTTCTGGTATGTAATTCTCTCTCTATTTTTAAAATTAGCTGATTTTTTTTTAACTTTTAAGAATGCTGATCAGATATATGCTTACTTTATGAAATTGAAGTTAAACATGCGTATAGGGCCTAATAGCAATTATAGTTATAAAAAATAAATGTGTTCACTTTGTCGGAAAAAAATCTAGTTTTAAGCTGTTGGAAAAAACAGCCCTCCCCCACCAGAAAACCAAATGGTGTGTACCTCGTTTAAAAATCAAATCTAGAGAACGTTCCTCCATACCTACTGTACAGCAACAGCATTTTAAGGATGGAAGAGAGAACTGGTTGCTTTGCTTAGTTTGTCTTCCTGGTGTCTCGTGATTTTTGTGTGGCTCTTCCTCCCGGTGCCATGGGTTGGTCTGCAATTTGTGATTGAGGTATTCCCTGGAGTATCATGTACTCACTAACTATTTCTCATACTTTGATCTTTATATCATGTATTACATAAAATAAATAATTATATGTCATATTCCATGGCTAAGCACGGTTTTTACATGTATAACGCAAACTGTGAACATTAAGTCATACGCTTGTGTAAAGCTTCATAGTTTTTAAGTAAATGAATTTGATCCTACGGAAAGAAAAACATTGTAGGGCGAATTGGCTTCTACTTTTAGGGGTTTTGGGAGAAGATGAATTAATTTTAGGGATTTGGGGAGCAAAGGCAAAATACTTTCAGGGAGTTGAGGATTTTTTTCCACGGATTTGGGGAGATCAATGCATTATTTTTAGGAAGCAAGGGAGCACAGACACCCCTCTCCCTGAGGGCCTCAATATTGAGTAAAATATCTAGATGACTTACTCAATACTTGGATCAAATGGTAAGTCAGATATAAATCTATCCCACGGAAAGAAAGAGGGCAAAGATCAGGAATCGAAACAATCAAGCACCACACCTGACTCAGGATACCAATGGGAAAGAACTTCAGTTACATGTCCATAATAAATGACATATGTCTAGTCCCATGTATAAATTGACGATAAACTAACTTTTGCAATTTATAATCGCATACAAACAATCTAATCAAATTAACGCACTATGATGAAACAAAGAAAAAGACACTGGATGGTAAATAAATGATAATGGTGGTAAATTCAAACACCCTCCACTTCAAGATATAACTAACTCTAGTTTTATAGCTAGCAATATCAACTTTTTCCTCAAGAAAAAATACAGTAACATAGGAGGAGCAGTCCGATCTGGTTCCACATTGTATGCCCCCATACTTATAAAAGTCAAATAATGTTAGTAAAAATGTGCAGTAGACAACTCAAGCAGATGACATTTCTAGATGAATCTTTGCAGGCGCTTTATGGGTTAAAACGTCAGTATCATTATCATCATTATCACAACCATCTGATTCATCATGGCGCGCCCTGATCTGCTCATTTGGCGAATCACTTGTGTTATTGTCCCTGCTGTACTTTTTATCTGTTGGTATTTGTATCAGATATTTATTGGGCCCCAAGGGGTTTTGGGGATCTGGGGAGAAGGGTTATTTATTTTCAGAGAGCTAGGGAGCACTGGTTATTATTTCTAGGGATTGGGGGAGCAGGCTCATAGTTTGGGGGATTTAGGGAGCCCTGCAAAAAATAAAATATTTGAATTTTAAAAATCTCACCTTAAAGGAAAAGCCTTTAATTCATTTGACTTTCTTTTAAAAAAATCTTCGGCTTCTGTGGAGGAAGCCCCACAGAACCCACTTGAAAAATCTAAATGTATTTACTTTCGTGCTAACATGCTGATCTGGATTGGTGTTGGTGAATGATACGGCGAATAATCTTTACTAATGAGGATTTATTATCCTTAAGATTTTTAAGGTTGATAATAACGGATTTTGGAACACTCAGAATGCGCCAGATTGCACCATTGCTTATTCGTTTTGCTAGAGTGTGCTCTAATGTTGATGACTTCAACAACAGAAACTTATTTTTAACTGCTAAATTATTAAAACAAGGTTATAGATATCATAAAATTCGAAAAGCATTTTCTAAATTCTACTACAGACACTCAGAGTTAATTGTTAAATACAACATTGGGTTAAAAACTCTTCTGCAACAAGGCATATCAGAACCTATATTTTATGGTGATTTAGTCTATAAATTCAAACGAATTGTTGGAAAACCTAATTTTAGTGATCAATTCAAAAAGATAGTAAAACGTTATATAAGGGTTGGATATAATTTGGATATCATGCGACAGTCTGCATACCTAGTTTTAAACCCAATCACGGTTTATAGCTATGGTTTCCTCTTTAATTGCACGACGATGGGTCAGGCCTCAGACTCTATGACGGCTCTGACGTAAAGCTTTAATCGGTGGGTTGGTGCCTGATGCTTATCTGTAGCTGGACCCACCGTGGCTCGACTTGAGGTTTTCTTTAGCTCTGACTATCTTTGAGTCATGAGCCCTTTTCTTTGTTTCATCATGGAGTGTTAATTTGATTAGAGTGTTTTCCATGATGATACATTGCATTAGTTAGATGGCCTCCATGCGAGCTGAATATTTCTTGTACTTCAACAACAGCAGAATCTAGGGCGAAGATTTGGTACAATTAAAATGCATTTAAGCCCCCCAGTGGCTTAGGCTGCTGTCCGTTCTAAGGCGGTGGTTCTGTTGTTGTTGACTTTTTGTTTATTGTTACTCCCATTGTGGGAGTCAGTAATTGTTCTATGTATTGTTGTACGTTGCTTTATGTCCATTCTAGTATAGCAGTCACCATGATGGGGAAGAGAGAGCTGATTGCTTTGCTTAATTTGTCTTCCTGGTGTCTCGTGATGGTTGAGCGGCTCTTCCTCGCGGTGCCACGGGGATGTCTGCAGTTTGTGATTGTGGTATTTCCTGATCATACTCACTTACTATTTTTTTTAGTGAAAAAATATATGCTTTCACTTTTTCATCTGTGGGAAAAACAGCCCCTCCCCAACAGAAAACCAAATGGTCTAGCTGCCCCTAAAAAATCAAGTCTAGAGAGCATTCCTCCAGGTACAGAAACTGAATTTTAAGGATGACCTCATGCATTTCATTAAAATAATTATATATGTCATATATCATGTATTCTGTTGCTAAGCCCTATCTGTACATGTATAACGTAAAGTATTAAGTGAATTTTCAGTCATCCTCTCGTGTATAGCTTCATAGTTTTGAAGTATGTGAACCTAATCCTATGGAAAGATAAATATATTTTAGGGAGAATTGGCTTATATTTTTGGGGATTTGGGGAGAAGCTGAATTAGTTTTAAGGATTTGCGGAGCAAAGGAAAATACTTTCAGGGACCTGAGGAATTTTCTTTCAGGGATTTTGGGAGGTCAATGCATTATTTTCAGGCATCAAGGGAGCACAGACTCCCTGAAGGGGCCTCTTTATTGTAACCAGGTGAACAATTGCTAATCACCTTTGCCCCGGCTGGGGATCAAAACCGGGTCGCCGGGTCTGAAATCAGACTTTAAATTTGTCTCCGAATCTCAGTTTGAGTTTCAATGAACCTGTCTGACACGGATGTGCTCCGAACCTATTGGTGGGTCATTTACGTTGGGCGCCAAATTTAACGAAGTGAAAAATTACTAATCACCTTTGCCTCAGCTTGGGATCGAACCTGGGTCGCCGGGTCTGAAATCAGACACTCTACCACGTCGCTTTAAAAGCTGACTTGTACAGCAAGAATGTACAAGTGCTGATAAACTTAGCCCTAACTCATTATTTAGACCAATAAGAAAATCCTTAAAATGGCATCATGATCCTAACAGTTTCAAACTTCTAATAAATTGATCACTAGATTCTTTAAAACACTTCAGGAATTTGGATGGGGTCAGCACGAGGGTCCTCAAAGGGGTGGCCATGTTTACACAGCAATAAGCATAATGGTGTATAAGCTTGATCCCTTGTTATGATAATTCATTATCAGTTGAAGTATTTTACAACTAATTTAGAAGAAATTATCTTAATTTTAGTACACATATAAAAAGGGGGGGGGGGTCTTCTAAAATAATCACAAGAAAACAGAGCCCGTAAACTTAATAAAACTATATATGGACAATCAAGTTATAATGGCGGTTGAATCTCATAAACATCTAGGTGTAATTATTTCCAACAATTGTTCTTGGCATAAGCATATCGATTATGTCAAGTAAAAGCCTGGGAAGAATTAATGTTGTCGCAGATTTCCGCGATTTTAACACTTCTGTACATTGGTTTGCATAGGCAAATCAAACACAGCAAGTAATAACGTCACGTCATAAAACGTAATGTCATGAACGTAGTTAACGGAGGTAACTATGCCAAAATGCAGTGAATACATACACATACAATAGAAGTAGAGCAACACAGCTGTAATATGCAGGGTTTTATTAGAACATTTGGGCTACAGACTGGAGGCAGTCATCAAGAATACAGGTTTAGGGAAATTTTGTTTACAACAACGAGACGTTGTGAATGTTATTATTTAAGGTATATAATTACCGTCAAGCTTATTTTCTGTTGTGAATTAAATCATACTTTTTTATCATGAAGAAGTTTTACTTTATTTCGCCACATTTGGCGCCTAAACCCAGAAACCATGATAGGACCTACAACAGAACATTGTAATTTCAGTCAAATTTCAAAATCTTTGAACATTTAAGATGGCACTAGGTTATTTAGAAAGAAACAGGTTATACAAAAAAATGCTTCAGAATGACATTGCACATGGCGGAAAGCTGTTGTCAGAAAATAACAAGAATAGATATTGATAAATTTTCCATTAGACTTAATCAATGTATACGGCTATCAAAAATTGACTCTGATAATTTAGAACTTACATTTGAAAATATATCTTTAGCTGCCATAAAGGACAATGAAAAGGGCATCCTAACGCAAAAAGAAAATGACTTTGGTGTTCTTAATTTGGCAATCGACGTTAGGATGGAATTTGAAGATTGTGAAAAGGAAACAAGACAAGATTAAAGAGATATCATACCTGCAAAACTATCAGCTTTATCAAAAGGCATGGGCACACTTCTTTTAGCAACCAAACACCAAATGAAAATGGTATGCACAACTAAGAATCATAGAATCAAACAGAGAATATCCTGCACAACGTTCACAATGGAAGGATAAATTATTCGACGTCAAAGAAACTACTTCAAATTGTGCTTACAGTCTTGCAGGTGAGGTTGCTGATGGCAGCATTATTAAAACTACTGACGAAATAATTGTAACTGGAGTAGAGGTGAGCGAAAGGAGTCTTTTTACAAATTACGAGAGAATAATGGATCAGCAGAAAGAGATACCTGTTCAGACGTATGCTGTAAAACAGACAGACCCATGGCGGAAGAGGTGTCTTCGAAGGACGCACCAAAGAATCAGAAAGTAAAGAAGCAGAGACGGATAACAAATTTGAAACACAAAACAAATATTTAAGCTGATTTTAAAGACCACTGGAAACTAAGAATTGGAGAAAGTCTCTCATTCTTTGGAAACAGAGATATAAGACATGTAATTGTCGAAAAAGGAATCAAGGTCTTCTAAAGGGTAAGCATAAGATGAAAAGAAATTCTAGAAGAAAAGTAAACAATGTAATAAACGTTCAATGCAAAATGCTTTTGATGTGAGGAATAGAATTCCAATTCCTGCTAAGGTATGACCAACAAAGAAACGTAGGAAGCTTTTAGTGTATGGGAAACGTGTTTACTCCGAACGAAATAAAAGACACAACAAGAAGAAAATAGGCAAAAGGGAAAAGGAAAACACATGGGACAAAAGAGAGAAGTATATATACAAGGGGAAGGATAAAGTTGAACGTGTTAAAGCACTGAACAAAACAGAAATGTCTTTCAGCTGGACAAAGAAATATGGGTGATGATGATGATGATGATGATGATGATGATCTGGAATCTGTATCGCATGCTAGATATTTTGCAAAACCAGTTAGTAACTTTTCTTAATTAATAGATACACTCATATTTGCCTGTTGGGGATGTCACAAATTTTCGCAATTTTAACGCCTCTGTACATTGGTTTGTATAGGCAAATCAAACACAGTAACTAAAAAGTCATGTCATATAACGTAATGTCATGAACGTAGTTAACGGGAGAAACTATGGAAAATGCAATTAAAACATACACATGAAATAGAAGTGGGCAACACAGCTGTACTATACAGGGTGTCAGTAGAACAATTGGGCTAAGTCAAAGAAATTTTGTTTACAGCAATGTAACGTTATGAATGTTAATATTTAAGGTATAAAATTACCATCAAGTTTATTTTCAAAGGTGAATTAAATCAAACTATTTTATCATGAAGACGTTTTACTTTATTTCGCCACAAATGTCATGAAGAAGGTTTAAGTTTTGGCTTGATAGAAAATCCCTTGAAACTATTTATCTTACCTTTATAAGACCAATACTAGAATATATCTAGGTCGTCTGGGACAACTGTACAAACTATGAGAAGCAAGAACTTGTTAAAATACAGACAGGGGCAGCTAGGATTAACACGGGAGCTAGTAAGCTTGTGTCATTACATGCACTTTACGAGGAAGTAAATTGGGAATCCTTGGAAACTAGACACAGGAAGAACACAGACTTTTACTTCTATATAAGATGTTAATTAATCTCTCTCTCCGGAATATCTTTCTTCGCTGATTCCCCCGCCTGTCAACACTCTATCAAGGTACAGTCTCATAATGCACAACATAATTAGACAATAGACTTGCCACTGGATGTGAGAATCAGTGGTTCTGTTTTTCATTTTAAACGTGAGTTGAACTCTGACATTAATGTCATCCCTAGATATTTCTATGTAGCAAATAGGCCTCCTTCAAAAACGTATCACAGATTCACCTCTCTGTCTCTGTGATAATATGGTAATGTGGAGAAAACTGATCACTACTTTATGCGTTGCCTAGTTTACCATGGACAGAGGGCAGAGCTTAATCACAAAACCTCTCAGCACACTACAGTTACTCTTCAAATTCTCTTATTTGGAAGCCCTTTACTGTCTTTTCCCACAATTACACTCATTTTTGAAGTCGTCCATAAATAAATTACGGATGCATAGCGTTCCTAATGTTGACCCTTAAAGTTTACCCTGTTCAAAAATTAATTACTATTACATGACTCTAATTTTTAGCCTCAAAAATAGTAAGTGAGTATGATCAGGAAATACCACAATCACAAACTCAAACTGCAGACTAACCCATGGCACCACGAGGAAGAGCCACACAACAATCACGAGACACCAGGAAGACAAACTAAGCAAAGCAACCAGCTCTCTCTTCCCTATCAAGATGATTGTAAAACTAGAAGAGACATAAAGTAGCGTACAACAAAACATAGAACAATTACAGACTCCCACAATGGGAATAACAATAAAAAACAAGCCAACAACAACAGAAGCACTGCCTTAGAACGGACAGCAGCCTAAGCCACGGGGGAGGGGGGGGGGGCTTAAATGTATTTTACTTGTACCAAATCTTCGCCCTAGATTCTGCTGTTGTTGAAATACAAGAAATGTTCAGCTCGCATGGAAGCCGTCTAACTATTGCAATGTATCATCATGGAGAAACACTCTAATCAAATTAACACACTATGATGAAACAAAGAAAGGGCTCACGACTCACAGATAGTCAGAGCTAAAGAAAACCTCAAGTTGAGCCACAAAGGGTCCAGCATCAGGCACCAACCTACCGATTAAAGCTTCACATCAGAGCCGTCATAGAGTCTGCGGCCTGACCCACCCTCGTGCAACTAAAGAGGAAACCAAAGCTATAAACCGTGATTGGGTGTAAAACCAGGCATGCAGACTGTCGCATGACATCCAAGTTATATCCAACCTTTATATAGCGTTTGATAATCTTTTTGAATTGATCACTTAAATTAGTTTTTCCATCAATTCGTTTGAATTTATAAACTAAATCACCATAAAATATAGGTTCTGATATGCCTTGTTGAAAAAGAAACCTGTTCACTTATCACCACTTATCATTCCCCACCTCTCTCTCTCTCTCTCTCTCTCTCTCTCTCTCTCTCTCTCTCTTGTACATTAATCATTGTTAACCTTCAAACTACTACTAACTAACTAGTTGTACTATAAGACGATTTTAAGTACATGGTAATGTTTATTCATTTGCTTTTTTCCTTCAAAATTTCATGATACAATAACAAGCCTTTGTAATGATTAATGATGTCTAAAGACAATGAACCAATGAGCTATAAACTTGTAGCAATTCACTTCACATCGATAAATGTGGATAATTCTTTACAGTGTAAAATGTACATTTCATTTGAACAACTGTGTAATAGTTATGAGGCGAGGTGGATGTCATAATGTATTCTATTAATATGTTTCTTTGATGTTTGCTATTTTGCGCACTGAAGAAGCGCCATTACATTTGTGAATCTGAATATTGTTAAGAGAAGAACCAAATAAGCTTTTTACTTCCATTCTAATCCTTTTGTAATGTGTTAATATTTATGTATATATGTCATGAAGTTGAAATAAAATATGTTTAAACTAAAAGAAATATGTTCTGATTTTCAATATTCCCCTTTGATAACTAACAATGAGAATACCAAATGCCAAAAGGGGTCAGTCACATTATGTCAAGATAAGCATATATTTTGGATTTTATATTGTGGTTATTTTCTTATATATCAGCCAGCCTAAGTGTATGTATTTTGGGTACTCAATTTAAAGATTATTTTAAGTATCTACAACATATGGTTGAGACTAAGAAAGTTGTAACATAATTACCCCCTTTTATCTGGAGGGCCACATCCAATGGGCAAAGGCCCTTTAATTGCTGTAATTAACAACCGCAGTCTGCATAATTCATCAATGTGCAGACGAAAAAGAATTTACATGCAACATATATCTAATATGTCCGACAATGAACTGATGGTGCGTTTAGAAAGATGTATCAGAAAAAGCAGAGAGTCTAATTGAATTAGCTGGTCAAAGGTCTTCAGCTAAGAGTGTGGAATTTTAAAAAAAAAGATTTTCTTATTTTTCATATGAGTTCGCAAAAGAACAGTCCCAATAAGATGGTTCTGTTGACAATCAAAAACAACTGTTTCAACTGCTGGATAGGAAAGTATTCACGAACTTAGGTCCAAAATTTGTGTTTATCTGGATCTATGCAATCAGTGCATTTGTTTACATATGATGCTGACAGGACGTTGATGCAAGCTGAACAGTTTCTGTGTTTAACAGAAAATAATCTAGGGCGAAGATTTGGTACCAGTAAAAAGCATTTAAGCCCAATGGCTTAGGCTGCTGTCCATTCTAAGGTGGTGGTTCTGTTGTTGTTGATTCGTTGTATTGTTGCACCCATTGTGGGGTTCTGTGTTTGTTCCATGTTTTATTGTGCGTTGCTAGGTGTCCTTTCTATTTTTACAACCATCTTGGTGAAAAGAGAGAGAGAGAGAGAGAGAGAGAGAGAGAGAGAGAGAGAGAGAGAGATGGTTACTTTACTTTGTCTTCCTGGTGTCTTGTGATTGTTATTGTTCTGTGGCTCTTCCTCACGGTGCCGTGGTCTGCTATGCAGTGTGTGATTGTGGTATTTCCTGATCATATTCACTTGCTTTTTGACCTAGTAGGCCCAATGAACTTTCAGGTTTCCAAACACATATAATTACTGTAGGTCCCACAGAAAACTGGGCTTTAAACTGGGATTTACGTACTAAAACTACCATTACATCATCTGTAAATGGTAGACGGTTTTCCATAATTTATTATAATGATATTGACTGAACTTCATCTGATCTGATTTATGTTATAAGTTATATATAGATTCAGAAATTAATCATATTAGACATTTTATTAAAATTCAATCTGTCAACAAGGGGATTGAATTCATTAACTTACCCAGTATATTTAAAGATAAATCTGTTATCTCTTCTATTCCTACTAGTCCGGTAGAAAACCAGAATGACCTGGAACTTGATTTTAAAGTTTTTCTTTGTTGATTCTGGTTGTTGAGGCATTCAACTTGATGAATCCAACTGATGCCACTCTGGCATCATTAAGCGTTTTGAAATATTCAAGATGGCGTCCAAGATGGCCGTCAGTTAGTCTCCTAAGACCTTATGACCAGCATACTCTATCAAAAGCACTTTATTTTTGACTTTTCATGGATGTTTCAGAGGCTAAATTTTACAACCAATTAAAATGGAACATTTTTTTGATTCAGAAGGTTGAAATATTAAAGATGGCGACCAAGATGGCCGTCAGTTAGGATCCTAAGAACTATATGACCAACATACTAGATAAAACACTTTAATTTTGACTTTTTATGGATGTTTAGAGGCTAAATGGTACAAACGATCAAATAAGAACATGGTTTTGATTCAGAAGGTTGAAATTTAAAGATGGCGTCGAAAATGGCCGCCAGTTAGGTTCCTTAGAAGACCTATCTGCCTAAAAAACTCAATATAAAGCATTTCAAATTTGACTTTTTATCGATGTTTAGAGGCCTGATAATACAAACAATCAAAATAAAGCATTCACAGGTTTGATTCACAAGGTTGAAATATTAAAGATGGCGTCCAAGATGGCCGCCATTTAAAGCAAAATTCAACCTGAAATAAAATTCACAGTTAGTAACTATTTTCTGATAGCCTTCAGTTGTATTTGGAAAATTTGACTAGCATGTTATTGTTGTTTTTCAGCGTTGTAAAATATTGACAAGATGGTGGCAATAACACGGTTGGGAATCGCATGGTTTTTGCTATGATACACTGCACAGAAAAAATAACAGAGTCTTATTTTTCGTAATGGTAATGTTTTTGTCTTTGTTCTGGGAATCGTAGCCATCAATCCATGCACCATTCACTTTTCAGATCACTTTTGGCCAGATCTGACAATTCCATAATATCATATTATCTTTTGGAAAACATTTCTTCAAAAAATGAAGTGATGAATGACAGGGTATACTGAACGGACGATATCACTGAAAACTTTGTGACAGAGTGTTTGATCAAAGTACAAACCTTTTTTGAATCAATTTGCGGATATATTCAGCTGGGTGGATGAATAATTTTCAAAAAGAATACTTAAGGACTGTAGTGTATCAACACAAAAACAGCCCCTGAGTACGGTATCTGCATGCTGCAGATGTTCGTTACCATCTTGACTGCTGGTTGGTATGGGTCTGCTTGCCTGGTGCAATTGAAACAACCTTAACTACTTCTCTGGTCTGTTGCAAGTGCAAGTGCAACAGACAGCAAAGATGGTTGGATATTGCTATAACAAGTATAAATGCTGGTCCGGTGCAAGTGTATCAGACATGCATGCTTGTATGCACAAGTTTACAGATATGATTGTTGGTTAGATGCAACTGTTAAAGATAAGGGAAATGGCCAGATGCAATTGTTACAGACATGGCTGATGGTGGGGTGCAAATGTAATATACATGGATCCTGATAAGATGAAACTGTAACAGACAGGCATGCTGATAGTATGCATCTTATAAAGACATGGCTGATAGGCAGGTGCAACTGTAAAATACATGCATGATGGTCTGGTGCAATTGTGCTTACCAGCCTGTTAGTTGGGTACGAGCCGCGGGTCTGAGGCAAGTGTAACATATATACCTGCTGGTTTAGCCACACAGCTACAGTTGTGCTTGTAAGTCAGTTGCAGCTGATTTAAACATATCAGCTGGTAGATGCAAATCTAACAGACATGCATGCTGGTTGAGTTTAATTGTAACGGACGTGCCAGGTGGTCAAGAGCAACTGCAACAAACATGCCTGTTGGTTCAAAGCAACTTTTTAAACATCGGTACTGCAACATGCCTGCTAGTCTCATGAAGCTGTTGCAGATATAACTGCTTGGTTTCAGACATGTGTGTATGTTCAGTGCCGCATAATCAAACATGCATAATGGTAAATATGTCTGCTGACCCTGTAGCAATGATGCCTGGTCAGTGGTCAGCTTGTCGGGAGAAGTAGAACAGACATGCGCACTGGGTGGATAATACTTGAACAGACATGCCCGCTGATCCAGTGCAACAGTATCCAGCATTCCTGTTAGTTTGATTGTAACATACATTATTGCTGGTGCGATGTTACTACAACTCATGACTGCTGGTCCTGAGTCTCAATAAATGACATGTGTGCTGTTTCAGTACCACATTATTAAACAAGTGTGATGTTAAGGATGTTGGATATGATGAGCTGGTGGCATGACATGGCTGCTGTTCGGTGAAACTTTAACAGATATGCCTGCAGACTTGGTACTATTCAATCAAACATGCCTCCTGGTCCATTGGAAACCAAAGAGAAAAGCTGCTTGACTGATGCCCTCCATCTGACATGTCAAATAACACTGTGAAACTTTATCAGCCAAGACTGCTACATTGTCAATACAACATACATGCCGTGTAAAGAGCTGTTATGTCGCTGCAGCTGCAACATATATGCCTGCTGGCCTAGTGTTACTGTCACAAACACCGCTGCTGTTCGAACATGCCAACTGGTTGAGTGCTGCTGCAAACGGGATGCTTGCTGGACTGTGGCCACTCAATCAGCATGCCTGCTGACCTTTTGTCACTCAATATTGCATGTGTCCTGGCGTTGTGCTTCTCTATCTGCTATACCAGATGGTATGGTGTCTCACTATCAGCCGTGTCTGCTGGTATGGTGTTTCACTATTAGCTGTACCTGCGGGTGTGGTGAATCATTATAGGTCATGCCTTTTGGTTTGGTTCATCTATATAAGCTATGCCTGTTTGTGTGGTGCCTCACTATAAGTCTTGTCTTCTGGTGTGGTGCCTCACTGTAGGTCATGTTTTCTGGTGTTGTGCCTCACTATATGCCATGCCTGTTGGCATGGTACTTCACTATAGACCAAGCCTCCTGGTCCGTTTTGCACTTCAATCGACATTTTGACTAGTTGAGTGCAGACCGAAGGGGATAGCTACAAGTCTGGTGCTAGTCTTACAGATGTGCAATTACATCAGACATGTTTGCTGATCCGGTGCCACTCTCAGATATGCCTGCTTGTACAGTGAAACTCTATCAGACATGCATGCTGGGTTCATTTATTCAGATACACATGACTGTAAAGATGCAAATCCACAAATCCACCAGACATGTCTACAGGTTAGGTGCAGCTCCCATGGGTTTGTAAAACTTATCAGCTACCATCCTGGACGCCATCTTGAATATATCAAATTTCGAGTGATACATTAGATGCATCACTGGGATGTTACAAGGATGATGTCTTTAACTCAAGAATCAGTAAAATCAGCAATTTCCATGCAAGTCTGTGGAGTTTGCCGGTCTCAGGGAAAATTTTCTTATATTTTTTGTAATAAACTGCCATTTTGGCGGCCATTTTGTCTAAATTCTTATTTCATTTTTATATTTTTGTTATGAGCTAAGTGTCTTCAACTAGATTCCAGTATCATAGCTAACAATTCAAGGGAAAAAATGGGGTTGAGACATTTTTTCCATAACACAAAATTTTTTAACTTATAATTGGCCACTATCTTGGACGCCATCTTGAATATATCGAAATGCTCAATGGTGCCAGAGTGGCATCATTCGGATTTTTCAAGGACAATATATGCATTACCAGAATCCATAAAGAAAAAAAGTTTAAAATCAAGTTCCAGGTTCCCCTTAAATTCGCCCAAATTCTGCCGGACTATACTTATTTTGAAAATAAGGAATCCCCTATCATTTGTTATAAGTATAATAAACCTATTCGTAGTATTGTTTTTAACTATAACAAATTAGTAACAGAACTTGATATCGAAAATTCTATTACTGACTCCTGAGATTGCATAGACTCTAAGTATTGCTATCAACCTGCTGGTCATATAGTCACAGGGGATTTAAAAATCATAAATGATTCAAGAATTCGGTCTATTATATGTAAGGGACCTAAATATAGGTTTCCTGTGCCAATAGACTTCAAATCATGTCGTGAGGAAATTGCAAGAGCCTTACAAGAATTTTGTAATCGCTGGAGTAAACGAGAGCATGTTGAGTCTAATGCCTTAAATAGTTGGAAACTAAATATTTTTAAAATTATTGATGGTAGAATTTCATTTTATTGCAACAATTTAGATCTTCTACCACCTAAGCCTAAATTCACTTTTAGACACTTGAAGAAAGGGATCCAGGAATTACATAGGAAGTTTGTTTTGGCCCCCGCAGATAAGGCTGCTAATAATGTTGTGGTCGTTTGAAAAAGATACTATATTAACACCCTAAAGCAAGAACTTAGCACTGCCAAAACATATGAGCATAACAGGCTTGATGAGACGTCTATCGTTGATAGGCGTCGATGCCATATGGCAGCTAAGTTTGAGTTGTTTGTTGATGAGGACCATAGCAAGCTTCCTACGTTATACTGGTTACCTAAACTTCATAAACGGCCCTATAAATCACGTTTTATTGCTAATTCTAGTGCATGTACAACTACTGAGTTGTCTATTCTTTTGACTTCTTGCCTCACTGCAATTAAAAACCATGTTATTAAATATTGCACAACAGTTTATGAAAGAAATGGTAAAAATTTATTTTGGTCTATTAAAAATTCAGGTGAAATTCTTAATAAATTGAAGTCTAGAGGTTTTCTAGCATCTGGTTTGTCTACATATGTTTTCTCTACTCTCTATACTACATTGCCTCATAATCTAATAAAAGAAAAACTAACAGAATTACTTGAACAAACATTTAACAGAGAGGGCTCACTTTATTTGGCTTGTAATGATAAAAATGCCTTTTTTACTTCTGAACAACCTAAACGATATAAATTGTGGTCATGTCAGAAAATGTGTGATGCGCTCCATTATCTTTTGGACAATATTTGGCTCTATTTATATAGACAAATTGTCGGTATTTCAATGGGTACTAATTGTGCTCCCCTTGTTGCAGATTTGTTTTTGTTTTGTTATGAGAGAGGCTTTATGTTGTCTCTGTCAGACAATAACCAAGCTGATATTATTGAAGCTTTTATCTCTACCTCCAGATATTTAGATGACTTACTTAATATTGATAATCCTTATTTTGAACAAATGGTAGGTCAGATATATCCCACTGAACTGCAGTTTAATAAGGCGAATTCTTCTGATACTGAAGCTCCGTTTTTGGACTTGAACTTGTCAATAACTAATGGCATAGTTTCTTCTAAAATTTATAATAAACGGGATGATTTTAATTTTGAAATAGTAAATTTCCCATTTCTTGATGGAGATGTTCCTCGCTCTCCTTCCTATGGTGTATATATTTCTCAGCTTATTCGTTTTGCTAGAGTGTGCTCTAATGTTGATGACTTCAACAACAGAAACTTATTTTTAACTGCTAAATTATTAAAACAAGGTTATAGATATCATAAATTCGAAAAGCATTTTCTAAATTCTACCACAGACACTCAGAGTTAATTGTTAAATACAACGTTGGGTTAAAAACTCTTCTGCAACAAGGCATATCAGAACCTATATTTTATGGTGATTTAGTCTATAAATTCAAACGAATTGTCAGAAAACCTAATTTTAGTGATCAATTCAAAAAGATAGTAAAACGTTATATAAGGGTTGGATATAATTTGGATATCATGCGACAGTCTGCATGCCTAGTTTTAAACCCAATCACAGTTTATAGCTATGTTTTCCTCTTTAATTGCACGATGGTGGGTCAGGCCTCAGACTCTATGACGGCTCTGACGTAAAGCTTTAATCGGTGGGTTGGTGCCTGATGCATATCTGTAGCTGGACCCACCGTGGCTCAACTTGAGGTTTTCTTTAGCTCTGACTATCTATGAGTCATGAGCCCTTTTCTTTGTTTCATCATGGAGTGTTAATTTGATTAGAATGTTTTCCATGATGATACATTGCATTAGTTAGATGGCCTCCATGCGAGCTGAACATTTCTTGTACTTCAACAACAGCAGAATCTAGGGCGAAGATTTGGTACCAGTAAAATGCAATTAAGCCCCCCCCCCCCCCGATGGCTTAGGCTGCTGTCCGTTATAAGGCGGTGGTTCTGTTGTTGTTGACTTTTTGTTTATTGTTACTCCCATTGTGGGAGTCTGTAATTGTTCTTTGTTTTGTTGCACGTTACTTTATGTCCATTCTAGTGTTGCAATCATCTTGATGGGGAAGAGAGAGCTGATTGCTTTGCTTAATTTGTCTTCCTGGTGTCTCGTGATGGTTGAGCGGCTCTTCCTCGCGGTGCCACGGGGTTGTCTGCAGTTTGTGATTGTGGTATTTCCTGATCATACTCACTTACTATTTTTGAACTGAAATTAATTGTGGCATGCAATATGTTGGACAAACTGGCCGATCCCTTAAGACTAGGTTTCGTGAGCACTTTCGTAAAATGAAAAAGCCTAAAAAATTTGACATGTTTCTTTATTGCCATTTCAAAAATAATGGTCATTCTCCTAGTAAAAATGTTATTCAACCAGTTGAAAAAATATATATATCCCAAATTCATCATCTAGATTAAAATAATTTAAGAGAACTGAAACTGAACTAAAGTGGATTAAATTTTTGCAATCACCTTTTCCTTTTGGCTTTTTGATACTATCTACCATGAAGCTATTTTACCAAAATGCCAGATTTTGATGTTTTTTCTCTTTTGGAATGTAAAAAACGTAAAAGAAGATCTCATGGTAAACGTAAAAATGGCAACATTAAGCGCAAAATTTGTACTGAAAAATGCATAAATACATCTGTAAAGGATCTTTCTTTAGCTTTAAATAATCATGATCCGCATGGCTTACTTTCATTTTTAAGTTCCTTGCCTATCTCAGTTTTGCGTAATTTAGAGTTAGAGGCTAATACACTTTACGATAGAGAAACAAATTATATAAAGCAGCACTTCTCACAAAGTGTTATATTCCTTAGTCCTTATATCGGTTCTGAGGTCAACCATAAACGACATTATATCAAAATTCTATCATGAACAAAGGTATGGAGTTTATTGATTTACATAGTATCTTTAAGGATAATTTAGTGATTTCATCTATTTCAAATTGCTTTGTTATTTCTGAAACTCCTATCATTTGCCATAAATATGACAAACCAATTAGGTCTACTATATTTAACTTTAATAAAATTGTAACTGGTATTAATATTGATTCCAATACTCCTGACTCCTGAGATTGTCCAAATTCTAATTATTTATATCCCCCTGTAGGGCATGTGATTTCAGGTAATCTAAATGTCATTCCTGACGCTAAAAATCGCAATATTATTTCTAAAGGTTCTAAATATAATACAGATTTCCCTCTAATATTGATTCTCCTAAATGTCATACAGAGATCGCTGCTTCTTTAAATGACTTCAGTAATCGTTGGTGTAAACGAGAAAATGTCAAACCTGATGCCTTGAAGGAATGGAAGATTAACCTTTTTAATAGCATTGATCTTGTACTTCATTTTACTCTCGAAATACACATTTTTACCCCTTTAACCTAAATCTTCTTTTCCTCATCTCAAACGAGGTATCCAGGATTTTCATATGAACTATGTTTTGGTTCAAGCAGATAAAACTTCTATCAATTTTGTAGTTGTTTGACGATTGTTGTTGACACCAATGCCTATAAACTTCTTTGAGTGAGAGGGTGCACGTCGATGGGCATGGTCGTCATAGGGTATACGTCCTTGCAAATGGATATACATGTACATAAAATTGAAATGGTTCAGAGAAGGGCAATTAGATGGACACAAAATTCCTATTCTACTTATGCTAGTGTCACTCAAATGCAAAATGAACTCGGTTAAGAAGTTTGGAACAGAGGAGAGCAGATGCTAGAGTAATCATGCTTTTTAAAATTGTAAATGGCTTAGTTGCCATCCCCTTGCCATCATATTTTGAACAACCCTCCAGAATGACAAGACATAGCCATCCCCTCGCATTGCGTCAAATACACACATCTGTGAATTATTATAAGTACTCGTTCTTCCCTGCAGCAGTTGTATATTGGAACAAACTACCTTGTTCTGTTGTAACACTGCCAACGTTGGATCAATTCAGCGTGGCAGTGCGGTCACTTGACCACCCCATGTTCTAACTCGAAACAAATGTTTTTATCCTGTTTTTAACGTCTTGTACATTCTTTTTAACACTATCATCTTTTGTTCATTCCTTTTTCCATACACTTTTTGCACCGTGGCTTTAAGACGCATTCCACCTGCACGTAATCCTCGCGAGGGGGTGTTGCAGTATAGAAAGAAAGAAAGAAATAAAGTCATAAAGCACTACATTTTGGTGTCAAAGCTAAAGAAACCCAAGACAAAGTTCTTATGCTGTACAGGTTACCTAAACTCCATAAAAATCCCTATAAAGCAAGATTTATTGCTAATTCTAGTTCTTGTACATCAACAGAACTCCCTAAATTGTTAACCTCATGTCTTACAGCTGTTAAAAACATGTTATCAAGTAATGTGAAAAGGTATATGAGAGATCCGGTAAAATCTATTTTGGTCTATTAAAAATTCAGGTGAAATTTTTGATGAACTTAAAGCTAGAGATTCAAAGCGCCAAGTTTGTCGACTTATGATTTTTTCTACTCTTTACACTACTATACTCACAGTTTGATTAAAGATAAACTTATTGATCTTATTGAAAGAACCTTCAATAAAGAAGACTCGTCTTACCTTGCATGTAACGGCAGAAACGCATTTTTTACTTCCGAAAAACTTAAAAAATATTATGCATGGTCATGTCAAAATGCATGTGATGCGCTGATATTTTTGTTGGACAACATTTTTATTCAATTTGGCACCAAGCTGTATAGACAAGTAGTTGGGATTCCTATGGGCACTACTTGTGCTCCCCTGGTTGTCGATTTATTCCTGTTTTGTTATGAGAGGTACTTTATGATGTCTCTTTCTGATGATAAGCAGGCTGATATTATTGATGCTTTTAACACCACATCAAGATATTTGAACGATATTTTAAATATTAACAATGTTTATTTTGACAATATGGTAAGTCAAATATACCATTCAGAGCTCCAACTTAATAAAGCCAATACCTCTGATACTGAAGCCGCGTTTTTAGACTTGCATTTATCAATTTCTAATGGTATTGTTTCCACCAAAATTTATAATTTGATTTTGAAATCGTCAATTTCCAATTTTTAGATGGTGATTTTCCTCGCTCTACATCCTATGGAGTCTATATCTCTAAACGCATTCGTTTGCTAGAGCATCTAGATAGTCCCTGGATCTAGCCATGTTGTTGACTTCAACACTCTCAATAAATTGTTAACCTAGAAACTTCTTAAACAAGGTTATCGGTATCATAAACTTCACAAAACCTTTTCTAAATTTTATAGACGATACTATGATTTGATATCTAAATTCCAAGTTGGACTTAAATTTCTCTTAGACCAAGGACTTTCTGAACCTGAATTCTATTGTGACTTGGTTTATATATTGAAGAAGATTGTTGGCTCTAATAATTTTTCACTGCAGTTCATTAAAATAATTTCCCATTATGAAAAGATTGGCTATAACATTAATGTATTGCAACAGACTGCATGCTTGGTGGTCAACCCGATCACGATTGACAACTTTGCTTTCCTCTTTAATTGCACACTGGTGGGTCGGACTTCAGACTCTATGACGGTTCGGACTTAAAGACTTATCTATTGATGAGATGAAAGGGGCCAGTGCTTTGGCTGTTGTCAGGCCCACCTGGGTTTACCTGTTGGGTTTGTTTTTCTCTGGTATTCAGTTTTATTTACTGTTGAGTCCTTATCTTTGTTTTATCTCCTTTTTATATCTTGATTTATATGTTCTATGAGACGATGCGTTGGTAAGGTAGCGGTCTTTCATGCAAACCGAATATCTATGTGTCTTGATCCACATCTGAACTAAGGGTGAGACTGGGACCATGAAACCGGTTTAAAAGCCCTCCAGTAAAATATTTTTACTGACCGTTCCAAGGCATCATTCATGTTATTTATGTCTTGTGTCTGTTATGCTTTCGTGCGCATCTGTTTATTGATGCCTTGTGGTCACCTGCTGGGAAGGGCTTGCCTCTTTGGTCTCGTTTGTGATGTCTAATTGTGAGTTTGTTACTTTCCCATTGGTATCCTGGGTCAGGTGTGGTACTGGATTGTATCGATTCCTGATCTTAGCCCTTTTTCTTACTTTAACTTCTGTGGTTCGACAATTTACGAATTCAGAACAAATATGCATACAGTACGACGCTCTAACTTTTCTTGACAAAAACAAAGTATATAAAAAGACTCCAAAATATCCATCCATCTTTTCATCTATCTTTTCATCCTGCATCACCCTCTTGGGAGAATTATGTGATGATTGCGAAGTCAGTGCAGAGAATTTAAGCAATAAGTAAAAGGCTAAAATTGAAATGGTGAGGAATAGTATGAGGGTGATAAGGGTGATAGTGATGAGTGAGATTTGAAATCAGATTAAAAACAGTGTTATCAACTTAGAATGGTGTCTTTTTTCTAATTTTACTCTTGGCGATCGTTATCAGGGGTGAGTGGTAAAGACTTTCAATCAGATCTTGCTTAATGCCTGTTTAATTATTTTAGCTTTATGTTGTAGTATAGATACTCAATATAGACGATGTTGTAATCCACTATGTCAATTGGACATCCCCTTAACTCTATTCACAGGTGATGGAACGTTTGAAAGAGGGGGTAAGTGATTTTATCAAGCTGAGTGGGGATATTAGCTATTTGTACAATGCAGTGCTCGTGCACGTATGATCTAAAATATGTTGTTGAGTCTGCCGTTTTTGTACACCTTAGGTATGGACCCTATTTTTACACTAAAGCACGACAAACTCAAGACATAAATAATACAAATGATCCACAAAAGAGGTACCGCCTTGGGACAGTCAGTAAAAATATTTTACTGGAGAGCTTAAACTGGTTTCACAGCACGACAACCTCACCCTTAGTTCAGATGTGGATCAAGACACATAGATGTTTGGTTTGCATGAAAGACCCCTAACTTATCCATGCATATTCTCCTAAAACATATAATTCAAGATATAATAAAAGCACCGCAAGCACTGCAGAATACCCCGCCATTGCTGGGGGCACCAAAAGTTATTTTGTGAGATATATAATGCCAAAATAGCAACAGAACTGAGATAGACAGTGATATGACATCCTTAGTCACAATATGTAACCTTTGATGGTCAACATATCTGTGAAGTTTCATTCAGATACTCCATATAGTAAATGAACTACAGGTCAAAAACCATTTTTCAGATCAATCAAGGGCGGATAACTCATGAACTGGAAAGGTAAGGGTGACGAATCTTACTAAAAATATGTAACGTTTGATGTTCAACATATCTGTGAAGTTTCATTCAGATATTCCATATAGTAAATGAACTACAGGTCAAAAACCATTTTTCAGATCAATCAAGGGCAGATAACTCATGAACTGGAAAGGTAAGAGTGAAGATCCTTAGTCACAATATGTAACCTTTGATGATCAACATATCTGTGAAGTTTCATTCAGATATTCCATATAGTAAATGAACTACAGGTCAAAACCCATTTTTCAGATCAATCAAGGGCAGATAACTCATGAACTGGAAAGGTAAGAGTGATGGTTCTTTGTCACAGTATGTAACCTTTGATGTGAAACATATCTGTAAAGTTTCATTTAAATATTCCACATAGTAAAGGAACTATGGGTAAAAAACATTTTTTAATTCAATCAAGGGCGGATAACTCACAAACGGGAAAGGTAAGAGTGACGGTTCTTAGTCACAATATGTTACCTTTGATGTGAAACATATCTGTGAAGTTATATTCAGATATTCCAAATAGTAAAGGAACAATAGGTCAAAAACCTTTTTTCAGACCTATCAAGGGCAGATAACTCACAAACTGGGAAGGTCAGAGTGACGGTTCTTAGTCACAATATGTAACCTTTGATGTGCAACATATCTGTGAAGTTTCATTCAGATATCATGAACAGTAAAGGAATAACAGGCCAGAAACCATTTTTCCAATACGAAAAAGGGCAGTAACTCCGTTAAAAATGGACGGATTTTGCCCATTAACAATCCCATACCACTCATCGCCGATAACAATATGTATGCAAAATTTGAAAAAATTCCGTGAATAAATACTCAAGTTATCGATCGGAAATGGTGAGCACGGACGGACGGACGGACGGACGGACGGACGGACGGACAGACAGACGGACGGACAGTGCATAAAACTAAATACAGGAGCAAAAGATATCCAACAGGTAAACCCCAGTAGGCCCGACAACAGCTAAGGCATCAGGCCCCTACCATCTGATCAATAGATTCTGCTGTTGTAAAAAACAAAATTAGTTCAGCTCGCTTTGGGGTCTCCAAACTTATGCAATGTATCACCACAGGGAAACAATTAAGGTAAAGAAGAAAGCAAAGATCAGGAA
This sequence comes from Loripinus fragilis, assembly GCA_964019695.1. NCBI lineage: Eukaryota > Metazoa > Mollusca > Bivalvia > Lucinida > Lucinidae > Loripinus > Loripinus fragilis. The sequence continues at coordinate 32,590,048 of OZ026516.1, forward strand.
TAGATACAATCAAGTACCTCGCCTGACATGAGACATCATATGAGAAAGTGACAAAAACACAAGGAAGCATCACATACAAGATGGCCAAGAGATCAGCCCTTTCCTAGCAGGTGATCACAAGACTGCAAGGAACAGACATGATACTACAAGAAAGATAAACGTGAAACATGAATAACAAAAAGAATCCACAAAAGAAGCACCGCCTTGGAACTGTCAGTAAAAATCACTGGATCAATAAACAGACTGTATTATACGAAAAATGGCCTCTCAAATCATCGACTGATATATTGTTTGTGGGGGTTCTGTGTTTGTCTTTGTTTCGTTATGCATTACTTTGTGTTCTTTCTAATTTTGCAATCATCTAATTGAAGAGGAAGAGAGAGCTGGTTGCTTTTCTTTTATTGTCTTACAGATGTCGTGTTACTGTCTTGTTACTGTAAATATTCTGTGATTCTTCCTCATGGTGCCGTGGGTTGGCCTGCAGTGTATGATTGTGGTATTTCCTGATCATACTCACTTACTTTTTGCCCTTATTATCAGTAAAAAGCTTGCCATCCCTGCTTAGGGAGGATCATATTTGACCTATCTAGACTTACCAGGCTCTGCAACATATTCAGTCTTGCTGGTTTCTAGTATTTCTTCTAAGTACTAGTTGCGGGCAAGATTAAGTTTGTGCTTTACCTGGTGCATCATTTGGAGGAATTCTCTCTGTACGTTTTTAGGGGTTCTGTTTACCCTATTATATAACTCGGATACTGGGTTCGAAATATAATTATAGAGCGACAATCACAACCAGACCCACATACAGTCACAGGCTAGATCATCCTTTTCTAGGCGTTGGCTATTCAATAAATAGATATACAATTGTATACTTCTAAGAATGGGTATTCAAGATGTCTATATTTGTTTTCAAAATTCACTTGGTATGTTCCAAGTGAGTGTTGAGCGTTGGTTTGTTTGAGGCTATTTGAAAAAGGCTTTCTTTCTAATGTTAATTAAAGATAAAGAGTTGGTTAACTTTGTAGTGTTTCTCTGATAAAATGCTTTTTTGGCAATCTTTAAAGTTCTCAATACAATTGTGAAATAATGAAGGATATCCTAAACACCCTTCAAATAATGGGATGTTTGGTCAATGCGAAAGTGAGGGTGCTTTTGCATGTACGTGTCCTATTTATTGTTTTATTCAAGTAATAAGAAGTCCTTTTAGATTAGAACACTGTAGATTTTAATTGCTCTTTGTGGAGGTGAGTTGTTTTGAGCGCGTTCTTTCGGTATTCTTTCTTTTTACTGTTTTTTTTATCGGTACCAGTGACTTAGACCGATTCCATGACCTACATTCGGTCATTCCACGACTTCTATTTTAATCTGGGCTTGGCTTTTAAAGTGGCTTTTAATTAGTGATTTATCATCGTACTTGGGAATGTATTTCTCATAATTATTAAAACATTAATTACAATTTGAATAAACAAAATGAGGGTACCATCTAGACCCTTACTCAGTCGACTTACATCAATGGAAGTAACACAGCCTTGGCAGTACATCATCGGTCAACGGAATATATAGTTACTTTAGCGTATCAGATTAGTATCTAGCGGTGTGGTGCAATTGGGAAGGACGTCAACTTTTATCTCGGAATTCGCTGGATTGAGTCCCATCAGTGTCTTTTGTTTTTTTCATGCAAATTATCTTTTTGAAGCTATCTTCCCTACTATGGATATGCATCTTGTAACATTTTGAATTTTAACACGCTTTCACTCTTTAAAATTACCAGTTGAAGAAATCGCTGATAGTGGGTCCTCATAATTACATCTACGTATCTGGTGACATATAGACCCATTGGGTCAGGTGCAACCCTCTAATCATATTGGGATCGACGTGAGAAAACCTGTCTTTGGGGGCTTGCGAACAACAAAGGCGCAGACCAGCTTCTTCAGCCAACACTTTATTTTCTAATTGTACAGCAAAACCCGAGGAAGGTATTGCTTCGTAAAGTTGTAGTCACTGAAACTTTTCTTAAGAAGCAGAGATTTTAAGTCATCGAATGAATGGATACACACAGATTAATGTTAAAAAAGCAAACCGACTGTATCACAGACTTGCCTATTTAATCAAAATGAAAGCATTTTCTCAATGACTAACAAAGTTCATGACACACATTTGATGCTTATCGTGTTTCTTGATTTAGAAAAAGTAGGGGATCTTTCACTCATAAAATTTTGTCAAATGAAACAGCTGACCCCTATCTCAAATATGTTACATTTTCAATGCTTTAAATTAATTTGAAGTGGGCAATTTTTTTTCATGGGTTATTCACAAATGCACATTCTTTAATATGCAATCAAATTGTTTGCTTTGCATTCTGTTTTAGACATACATTAACGCTGCTATCCTAGTGTAGCGTTTTACAGTCCGTCAGTATATTCTCACGGCTACATGTTATCCTGCCGTAAGCATTCTCTTTCCTGTGCAAATGCGCAATCTACTTTGAGCGTTCTCATTTGTATGAACAGAAGCTGGGATTTCGCATGATGTGCCGTTTTTTTCTTAAAACGGATTAGATGGTTTCAAGATTATCCATCTTCCATCTAGCTTTGAACAGGCAGTAGCGAATCAGGCGCAATTTCCATTATACTAGTCAAAACAAGTTAATGTTCAAACGACATTGCAACGTAATTTCTGAGATGGGGTGTTAACTTCACCAAAGATATTGAATATCTACCGCACTTAGGAAGTATGGCAGTAAAACAATTGAAAATGAATGAATGTATTCTTGGAACTAGTTACACGTGTTTCTGTGTACATAAAAGTAAGTAAGGGTGCAAAGATCAGGAATTGATACAATCAAGTACCACACCTGATCCGGGATACCAATGGGAAAGTGACAAACTCACAGTTAGACACCACAAACGAGAGCCAAGAGGTCAGCCCTTTCCCAGCAGGTGACCACAAAGCACATATAATTAGACGCGCACAAAGACATAGCAAACACAAGACAGAACAAAAACATAAAAGATCCACAAAAGAAGTACTGCCTTGGAACAGTCAGTAAAATATTTGACTGGAGGGCTTAAACCTGTTTAACGGCGTCAACATCACCCTTAATTCAGATGTGGATCAAGACACATAGATATTTGGTTTGCATGTAAGACCCCTACCTTATCAATGCATCATCTCCTAGAACATATAAATCAAGATATAAAAAGGAGATAAAGCAAAGATAAGGACTCAACAGTAAATAAAACTGAATACCAGAGCAAAAGAAATCCAACAGGTAAACCCTGGTGGGCCCGACAAACAGCCAAAGCATCAGGCCCCTACCATCTCATCAATAGATAAGTCTTTAAGTCAGAACCCTCATAGAGACTGAAGTCCGCCCCACCGGCGTGCAATTAAAGAGGAAAGCAAAGTTGCCAACCCTGATTGGGTTGACCACCAAGCATGCAGTCTGTTGCAATACATTAATGTCATATACACGTTTAGTAGAGTATGCTATTTGGTGTCAATGGTGTTTTTGCATATTGTAACAGACATTAAATGTATTGACCTTTAATTTGTTTTGAGTAGTATATAATTACATATTAGAACTTTATGTAGCTGATGAATAAGGGTGGTGCAATCTCAACTGCACATAACTGTTAGCGCAATTTTGGTATAGGGCATTATCAGGAACACTTCTTTGAAATTATTTGGGTAGGAGATTCAGTGGGTGTGGTTTAAAGATATGTCTATTTTATGCGCTGGTGGTCATTTTTATAATTATATATATATTTAATATATACAATTTAGTGCTATTCAGTAGAATAAAACACGAACACTTCAGTGATTAACCATGCCAGTACCAACTGACAAAGCTCTGGACCGAGAGTCACTAGGGTTAGGTAAAGCCTGGCTTTTTTTTTTATAAACCTTGCTACAGATAAAACATCACTGTGACAACTGAGTTATTTTTGATGAGTAAGGTAAAGATATAACATTTATAAGATTCATTGGATGTGGCACTTTTTCCCATGAATCTTTTGCAATTTTGAAAAATGACATTTTGGTGAACGTTTGCGTGAAATTATTTTTGATATGGGTCAGTGGTTTAGAATAAGTTGCTGTTTGAAGATTTGTTATGTTTTACTACTGGATCTTGGTTTACCATTCAAAGGTCCATATCGGTTTGTTACGTTTTGGTAGAGGGAGTTTTGAGGAATATTTTCTGTGACATTATTTGGGTCACAGATTCAGAGAGTTGCTTGAATATGTAATGTTCATTTGTAATCAATTGAGCAATTTGGTAGAGTTGTATCGTGAGGAACATTTCTGTGAATTCCGAGCTTGTTTACTTAATAACACTTTTGAATTACTATCTCTTCTGTACCACCATGTGCCGAATCAGACAGTCTAAACATTAAGCATCATTGTAACTTGATATGTGTATCTATTATATTGTAATATGTACCTAATGTGTACATTTTAGGAGCTCTGGCGTTCATACCAACCATCGATGTGATTAACTTGAGAAATACATAATGTATCTTTTTGATAATTAAATGGTTTTGAAGCTGAAAGGCTACTTAATGTACTGGGGGTTTTTAAACTTCGTAAATAATTAATTATTATTTCTATTCCAAAATATTCACTTTTAAATAAGTTGATTATCTCCTTCTTACAATGTCTGCAAGTATGGCACTGTACCTACAAGATAATTCTTATTATCAGCAAAATTAATACAGTGTTTCCTGTCCCTTTTGTATAGAGTGTCCCTGGAAGAATTAACTTACAAATTTAAATAACATGCAGCAACGCCTTTTTATTGTGGTCGGCCATGGCCGGCCCCTTATATAATGTTCATGCAAAATACACATCAAATTCAGGTTTTGACCGAACCTTTATGCCGTGCTCAGGCTATATTTTATTCCCTGCTGAACAAAGAGCGGGGTACCAAATATAGAGGGTTGACCTACACAGGGTGGGTAGTCACGTGGTTTCTGTTAGGATACACTGTACGGAAAAAATGGCGGACTTCTTTCCACACCGATGTTTTAAGCACAAGTAAGTAGATATTTCTGCGTGTTTTTTCATCTTTACACAGAGTTTACACCATTTTCCAGCCCCCATTTTTCTCAATCTAACGATGCCAGGATATCCTCATAAAGCTTCTTACTTTGAGTACAGACTCTGTCACAAAATTTTTAGCGGCGAAGATCGGGCCTGAGTTTGGAAATAAGCTGTACGGACAACATTTGTGACAGAGTCTGTACTCAAAGTAAGAAGCTTAAAGATGATATCCTGGTAGCGTTTGATAGGGGAAAATGTGGGCTGGAAAATGGTGTATAACTTTCTGGGTATAGATGAGAAAACATAGAGATATCGACCTACATTCGATCAGAATGTCCGTACAGCGTATTCAAACATCCGTACAGTGTATCCGAGCAAAAACCACGTGACTACCCACTCTGCTACTGCGCGAAGTAAACTGTCAGTGAATCTACATATAGCGCGGACAAACTTGTTTGCGAATTTAATTCTCAAAAAGTAGGCATCAATTTGCCTTGCCGCTTATATAAACAAGTACTAGCTTTTCAAAAAAGTGGGCGGTCATGCGTAAGAAATTAACAATAAAACGTCCCCAAGTCAAAATGGCCTTGATTGGCATATAGTGTGAGCGAACTTTACATCAGTAAACGTACTTATATAGTGATTGTCATCCACATCTGATCACATAGAATTAATATGAATTCGGGCACTGTCTTATGACGGTCATGACAAACAGGTTTTATGCCCCCAAAGGGAGGCATATAGTAATCAAACTGCCTGTTCCTAGTGTCCTAAGTGTTTGAGTGTTCATATCATATCTGGAGTATATCTCCTATATTATTTGAGGTAGGAATGCCAAAATTCATGTCTTAATGCATTGAGGGACATGAAGCGTCACGTACCTTTACTACTGCCATCAAATCTAGAAAAATGGTGTCACGAGCATAAATCTTAGGAATCCCAAATTTGGTGTGTGAACACATCTTGGGGTCACTGAGGCTGTATATATATAGTTAAGCGGCCCATGTGACCTTGATTTCGGCATAACTTTTTAGAAAAATGTGCTATCAAGTGTTGTCAAATGACGTTCCATTAATGTGTCCCATGCTTGATACATTACCATGACATACCATGCATAAGCCTGGTGCTTAAGATCAAGCAACATACTCGCTGGAAGCATGTGTTAAATGGTAAAAAATCACCGTTCAGGTGTTAATAATCAGAGCTTAGAACAAATCTACATGGACAAGCTCTTAGTCTAGATATATACCAATATACCTGATATACCTATGTAGACATCTAATTAGGCCCATTGGCCTCTTCTGATGCATTCTGGTTCTGTGTTCCATCTCTGGTACGTTGTCTGGGTGAGTAGCAGGATGTGCTGAACTTGTAATGATGTCCTCGCCAGAACCGGTTTAGCCGGCTTTTGAACGCGTTTAGGGGGGGGGGGTGCATTTACTATGTCCTCTGTCAAAGAGTTCCAACTGTCCACAACTCTATTTGAAAAGCTGTTTGCCCTAACTAATAAGCAAGACCTTTTTATGAACAATTTCAATGAGTGACAATGCGTTGCCGAGTACCTATTCACTGTGAAGAACTTGTCTTTATCAACTTTGTCTATGCCATGCATGATTTTGTATACCTGGATCATGTCAGATCTTTCTCTTCTATACTCTAAACTAGGCAGTCCTAATGTTTTCAATCTGTCCTCATATGAAAGCTGTTTTAGACATTTTACAAGTCTTGTTGCCCGACGCTGTACATTTTCTATAAGAATTTTGTCTTTCTTAAACATAGGTGACCATACACTAGATGCATACTCTAAATGGGGTCTAACAACAGATTTATAAATGCTTAGAAACATATCTTTGTCCATGAATGTAAATGTTCTGAAAATTAGACCTACATTTCTATTTGCTTTGTTTACTTTGTTATTTATATGATCTGTAAATTTCAGGTTATGGTCAAATGTTACCCCTAGGTCTTTTTCTGTCTTTACTTTTTGGACTTTCATTTCTCCACTATTTGTTTGCATTGTGTATTCGAAGTTTATATCGTGGTTGCCAATATGTAGACGTTTACATTTTTGGAAATGATAGTTCATATCGAAGTTCAAAATGGAAGCATGCAGTGTGCAAGGGCACGTAATACTCATATGAGGGTGTATGCCGTATGAAGGGAATCGAGACAGTTCACCAACAAGACAATTCACCGACACGCATTTTGAAGACAGTTCACCGACAGAATTGAAGACAGTTCACCGACAGAAATGAAGACAGTTCATCGACAAATTTTATAATGTATTTATATGGAATGTCACAATTTTCACCATTTATTGATGTTATAATGAACGAAGGCCCAATATAGAGCTATTTAAATTACCTGTTTGCTATTGCGATATGATCTTATTAGACATGCATACAACTGCCTATATAGCGACCATTACATTGTCTGTGCGAAAATACGTCTTATATCACTAACGTAAACTACTATGTAAAAATAAAAAGGTACGCCTGAACAAATCTGTTTAAATAATCAAAAGGAATGCTTTGAATTGCTGGCGAATTTCATCAAATACAATGTACGATTGGCTATAGGATCACATCAATATAGCTTCACGTAGCAATCAAATGTCTGTCTATTAATCATTAATCAGACAAACAAAATAACGCTTTCTCAACAAATTATATCAACATATCACCTCAAATCATAACTCATCAATATTTCTTCACAATAATCAATTATATTTTCGAGCCATATGTCAATAACGTGATAAAAAAGTGTCGATGAACTGTCTTCAAAAGTGTCGGTGAACTGTCTTCAAATCTGTCGGTGAACTGTCTTCAAAAATCGTGTCGGTGAATTGTCTTGTCGGTGAACTGTCTTGTTCCCGTATGAAGAGGTAGATAGAATACATACAATGATAGGGCTAAACGACCGCCAGCTATTTTTTAAAAAAACTAATACTTGTCATGTAACTTTGTAGTAGTCTTTGCCCATGTATGTAAGTAATAATCACGTGATATATAACGACCAATAAATAACCCTAAATCGACTGGGTTTCGATTCAAGTATTTTTATCGTATATGAATAGACATAAAGCAGGAAACCATCCTAGCCCAGAATTTTGGATTTTCCAAAAGAAATCGACCGAGATAAGTTGTCGAATATTTTTCGCATGATTTCGTAGAAATGTACACTAATTTTAGAACAAATTTATAGCTAATCAAAGGATTGAGTATCACGGTATGTATATGTATTAAAATCGAAGCCACATATTATCTCTAAAATTGTTTTTAAACTACATTTTACTGTTACCATCCTTGATAAAATGACCGTATTTATGTTGCTATAAATAGAACTTACTTGGCAAGGTGCTTTCCCACATGAATCAGGTGAGCCAGATAGCGATCATTTAGATCTACTTAGCCTAAATCTATTTTTTTAGTAGACCTATTATCTATTTACACCTAAGATTAGGCCCAAGAATGTTGTTTTTTCTGTTTTGTCCCATTATGAAACTTACAAACAAGGTTATGGTCCCAGAACTTATTATCTTATGCTATTGTCCAGTCATTTCAGTACCTAGGCATAGCTGACATCTACACACTCAGATTTAAAAGGTGTCAACATCTCCACACTCAATCCTGGAATCTACATGTGGAAACAGTTATGTTGAAAGAGAGTGCAGATCCAGATCAGCTGGCTTCTATTAAAGCCAACAGTTCATGATCCACATTGTTTTCATGTACACAATTCCATATTCATAAAGCAGATGCATTACTGAATTGACTAGAAATAAGTTATTTATATCGTTGAAACATTATGTTAATTGCTGAGTGTGCACTCATATGGGCATGCATGCTTAATATGTTAAATACGGTACTGTAAATTCGGAATTTTTTGCGAGAATTTTAATTTCGTGAATATTTTTAAAATACATATTTGTGAGGTTAAAAATTTGTGACTAGTGCATGTTTTTTTGCCTTATTGGGGATACAGCCTTTGCCTTTTGATTTTGGGAATAAATCCCAATTAAATCCTCAGGTTGGGAAAAAAATCTTCAAAATTGGGCAAATACAGGCCTTTTTAGGAAAGCAGCCTGTATTTAGCTGTAAAATTGGCAAAATATAATCACTCGATTTATATACATCGTTAAACGACAGAGTGATTTTGTGAGGGTTTTATTTTCACGAAACTTCATACTCACGAAGTTTCCCAAAAATAAAGCCCTTGCAAAAATTTTCAAATTTACAGTAGTTTGCATTTTTGTTATGACTTGTATGTACAGGATAGCGTGAGCTGGGATGTTGTTCCACTGTACGGCAGCAAAAGGAAAAAAGGAGTATTTGTAATACCATATCCAACCTAATAAACACACTGTGCACTTAGCTTTTTCTAATTTCAACACCCTCTTTTGAAAACAAATCAGGGTCAAGAGGTCCCAGTATCAACTCGCCCTGGTAAACTCGTACCCTATATGAAAGCCTCTCCTAGGTTGATGCCGGTCCCTGTGTATGCACGTGTAAGTGTGTGTGTTTCAGTGAATAGTCTGTTATGTGCTCTTCAAATGTCAAATAAAAGTTTTAATGGTAGTTCATTGTGATTGCTGACATTTGCTTATCAAAAAAATAGTTGGTACTTTAATATGTAATGTTTGCAAACATATAGACTGATTTAAGCCATTTAATCATGTTAATGATTGGCAGCATGTGGACCTTTGATGATTTTCGATGAACATAAACTCTTGGCCGATTGTGTGTTATTATAAGGGAATGATGACCTCAAAGAATGTGTTTGTGTGTTCCAACACATTTTGGCGCAAATATGTATACATCCAAATGGAATGTATGAACTGGTGATCAAATATGCAGGCTAGTGTGGGCTTTCATTGTATGCATATGTCTGAAGGTACCTTTTGTCGCGTTGAGTTTAAAGTAAATGTGACAGACCATGAGATAATGTAAACCCTGAATGCGCCAGTCGGAACAAAAGTCATCTGCTTTTCTCGTCTGCTTAACTGTTTAAGAAGCCTCTATGGCAAACAGTGTGGACCCAGATCAGACTGCTCCTATAGGAGCAGTCTGTTCTGGGTCCACGCTGTTTGCTTCTTTACTTAATTCTTCAGTAATGTTTGGCAATTATTTGCAGCAGAAGACTTCAGCAGATGACATTTTCAGATGCATTTTTTTCTTGGCGCTTTAAGGGTTAACTTACTCTAAGATTATTCTTAGGCTATTAGACTTCGAGCTAAAAAAGGTCCTGCTCCCCCCCCCCCCCTAGGGAATTTTGCAGACATATCCTATCTTAAAAAAAATTTCAAGCCGCATCTTTTAAGAGATGTTTGCACTCTGTGCTCCGGGGCGTTAGTCTCTGACAGCCTGTTACATATGTTACTGTAACAAACTAAGGAAAAAATCAAAATGAAAGTTTGAGCTACAGATAGAAGACATTAAACCATCTAATTATTCAAATTTCTTATGTAGTTTGCAAGCTGGATGCCTAAGCTACATAAAAGCAGCATTTTAAACAAAATTACAGCCTTCAATGGTGATATGTGCGTTACATAGATTATATTTCCCTTTGAAAGTTGAAATTGGGACTAACATCATTCATTTTACAGACAATTTGTGCATTTTTACAAGTGTTTTTAATCTTAGTTTACTAAAATACTCATTTGACTAATAGAAAAAACAAAGTTTGCTTTTCTATCTCAAATACATTGTTTTATATGAGCTATTAAACAACCCTACCCCCAATTTTAAGTATCCAATTTTGGTATCTATTATTGAAGAAAAATAGATGAAAATATTTGACGCTCGCGGATATCTTACATTTTAAGCACTGTCTTGCTAATGCAATAAAGAATCATACATTTGCAAGTTTGACATCAGGATCAGAGCACTTATTAAAGTATGTAACATATGTTACATGGCATAATGAATGAGCAAGGAAATTTTCTTGGAAGTAAGAGATGATATTTCAGAAAAATACCGTTTTTCACATGTTTTCCTATTAATCTCTAGCCTCTGGAGCCTTAGTATTAGTAATTACAGTCATTGCTGATAACAAGCCCATGGAATTGTGTTACCTATGCTATATATAACCTTTTTTATCACATATTTCCTTATGCCTATAATATTAAAATATATAGACATATAGATAGAAAATAATAATTCTCATTTAAATGACACAATTTAATAAATATTCCTATTACATAAAACTATTCAACAAGTCACCCTCACAATGTCTATCATTATGTCTGCTTCTATGGCAAAATAATCACCCATTTCATCACAACCAGTAGAATCATGGCATTGTATTAGGACTGCAAACTGAGTACAATCCTGTTCCTCTCCACCCCTTTGGGAATTGTGCAGACATATCCTACCTTAAAGAACAATTCAAGCTGCATCAAATAAGAGATGTTTGCACTCTATTAACTAGGGGTTTAGCCTGTAATGGTATGATACGCATGTTACCATATCAATTTAAGAATAAATGAATTGAAAGTCTGAGAAACAGAAAGAAGACATAAAACTATCTATTTATTTGAATTATTCATGTAGTTTGCATGCTGAATACCTTTGATATATAAGAAAAGATTTTTTAACAAATATACAGCTTCCTCTGGTGTTATATGTGTTACATTAATTAAGATTACTTTTTAAAATTGGTAATTATGACAAACATCACTTAAAAGCATTTCGTGTGATCCTCCTCTTTTGCTATCAAAAGACTTAATTTTCTTTGTATGTGTGGCCAGTGCCCTGAGCGTCAAACAACTTGACTCAGCCAAACTTGAATCCTTAGCATTCTTCAAAAGCAGAAACAGCATGTCAATGTCATGGGATCAAACACCTGATTAAATATGGGTTTAATGCCATTTCACATATATGCATACAATAGAGTATGACTCTGGTATATATCTCTTCCTGTGAATTGGCAAGAGCAATCTAACTGCAGCTGCATCTGCATCCGTGCTAGTCAAATGATAACTTTGCTCTGATTTTGCAAAATCTATGTCTCTACTGTGTACCTCTAAGAATACTTTAAGATTTCTGACATTGGACAAACAGAAATTTGATAGGCTGCTTTTTTGCATCATTTGCCATGGAACCTATCCAGTCTTTTGGTGCTTAAGTCCTCAGGTCTTAGATCAATAGTATTTTGCTGCGCCCAAAGAACTTTATAAGTTTTCTTTAGTTACAATGTTGATTCTTGATGGTTTTGGCAGACCGTCTGAAACAATTTCTGTTACACCTTGAAAGTTATCTGGTATAAGAGAAAGAATATGAAGTTGGACATTGCCATCAATTATGTTTGCAGTAGGTTGTTTTTTGATGTCAGTACATTGAAGCATGTCTTAAAATAATGTAAAACCTATGATTTCTCAGTTTTTGCAGCCATATCATTAGCTGTTGCATTCAAAAGAAGGAAAGTGGACTATAGGTAGAATGGGATAACCAGTAGTTCTATATTATGCTCTATGGAAGATTTATACAGAGTAAACAAGTTGATAAGGTGCCTCATTTCACGATCCATTGAAAACACTGAAATTGAAAACACTTGCCTCTGACTGTGTAATCAAAAAGGATGTCACGACAATGCCCTTGCTCATTTATTATGACGAGTTATATATGTTACATCTTTTAATAAGCGCTCCTATCTTAGAAACTTAGTAAATAATTGAATTGAAAGGGTCTAATTTGCGCTCTTTTCATCCTGCATTTCATTGCTTTACCTGCTGTGATACATCTAGTTCGTTTATCTGAAGGGAAAGAGTTACCTCGGTTTCAGCACTTCAGAAGTACTAAGACTTCAAATAAGTTTTTGAATGCTTGGGGAAAGATAATAAGTGCAGAGACATTATTAGATGAAAACATGTGGGTTGCATGTATGGAAAGGCTACATTTATAAAAGGTAACCAGCTAAGATATGATTCTTTATCACAGAAATATCAAGGTACATCAGTCCAGGTACTCATTGCTCTTAATGGCATAGTTTTCCTCCTTGTAAAGCTTTAGTCTTTCTTCTACTTGCAGAGTATCACTTGAAACACATACTCAAAGAGCCAACTATTAGGAATTCATATCAGTTTCCGAATGTTCCAAGCCATAAATGGCAAAATTTGAAAGTTGATAATGGCTCATCAATTTTGAGTGGACTGGTGGTAAAACTGAATAACAGTAAATGATTGAAATATTGTGTGATGATTTTACTAGTTGCAAGGAGGCGTGTGATAATAATGATTACCACAGAAGCAGACAACGACAAACATTTAACATGAGTGTTAAATCGATGAGAAATAGTTTGGATCATTTCATTTATTGTATTTTCTTGTAAAAATGTAAAACTATCTTTTCTATTTGTGGCTCTATATTTAGCATTATATGCACCGTATTAGGAAATGTGTCCAAAAGGTCATTGATAACATTGGTAAAAACAGTCCATGGGCTTGATAATCAGAAATGGATATAATTTCTAGTGTTTTGGCACCAAAGACTTATAAGTACACATAAAGTGTCCTGATCTTAAACTTAATGACATCTTGCAGATATATGAGCAAGACAGACTAAGAAAATGAAAAATATCCACATGCTGTAATCGCTTTCATGTGTTTTACTTAAACGGTAATAACAAAATTCGCTTCTCTGTAAAACTGGGAGTAGGGCTGTGTATTAGCTCTTATAAGACAATATATTTAAGATAGAAAAGCAAACTTAGTTTTTCCTATTCATCAATTGAGTTTATGTTTGTAAAATCTAATAAAACAGTTTGAAACCAAGTCATAGAAGTTGTTTAACTGAATGACGATAGCCACAATTATAGCTTTTAAATTATAATTAGGTTCATGTAACGCACATAACACCACAGTTAGCCGTATTAATGTTAAACAGCTTACATATGTAGTAAAGACATCCAGTATAAAGACTATAAGAATGTCAATTTATTAGATAATTTTAATGTCTTCTTTTAGTAGCTCAAACATTCAAATTTCTTATTCTCAAATTGATATAGTAACATATGTAACAAGCTGATACAGGCTAACGCCCCGACTTACAGAGTGCAAACATTTCTTATTAAATGCACCTTGAATGGTTACATAAGATGTAATTTGTTTGCAGAATTCCAAAGGGGATTAGGATGGAGCAGGCCCTTACTCAGCTTGATGTCAAAATACTGTTTGATGATTTTACTTATCACGCTTACATATGTAACGCTCTCTGATCTTTAAAACTTGATGACAACTAGCAGATATATAAGTCTTTATCATAGGAGCCAGTTTAAAATCCCTAAACAATGTAAAATATCCAACAGCTGCAAGTTTTTTCACAATTTTAGCTCAAACTTTCAAACTACATTTCCTTTATTTGATATAGTAACGCATGTAACACGCTGTTTCAGACTAACGCCCCAACATAGAGAGTGCAAACATCCCTTATTCGATGCAGCTTGAGTTGTACTATAAGAAGGAATATGTCTGCAAAATTCCCTTGAGGAGATTAAATCATTTTTAGGCATATCTTACGTAAAGACAATTAGCTTGCCCATTTATTACATTAGGTAACATATGTTACAGCCTCTGATATTAAAAATTTTGCAACAAACTTGCAGATTCATGAGTCTTTTCATATAAGCAAATAAATCCCAAACAATGAAACACATTCATCAGCTGCAAATATTTTTAACTATTTTTACTTTAGTTTTAATACCAAACATTTCACCTTAAAACTGGATAGGGGTAGGGTTGTTTAATTGCTTATTCCAGAAAAAATATTGAAGCTAGGGAAACAAACTTTAATTTTTCTGTTAGCCAATTGCATAAGCTAGTCAGACATGCTTAAAAACATTTTGCAAAACACACAGAGAGATTGTGAATGTAAATGATGTTAGCCACACTTGCAAATTTTAATGGGTTATCTGATTTATGTAACGCATATGACACCTTAGGAAGCCGCAATTTTGTTCAAATGGCTGTCATATGAAGTGAAGATATCCAGTATGCAGACTATATGAATGATTTTTAAAAATAAATATATTAATGTCTTTAATTTGTAGCCCAAACTTTCAATTTACTTTTTCTTAGTTTGATAAAGTAACGTATGTTACAGGCTCTTACAGACTAACGCCCCGGAGCACAGAGTGCAAACATCTCTTAAAAGACTCGGCTTTTAATTCTCTACAAGATAGGATATGTCTGCAAAATTCCCTAGGGGGGGGGGGAGCAAACCCATTCTCAGCCATCTGTCTATATTGTGACAGATCGAAATGCTCATTTATAAAATAACACAGGCAAAGAATTGCCCTTTGCACTCAACAATATGCAATTTTATTTCAAAAAGTTTGTCTACATACTAAACTCTGTCGATGCATGTAAGGTCTACCATAAAAATAGGAACAGGGAGAGTTGACCCGAGGACGAGTTGGCCTAGGGGATGAGTTGACTCAGGGATGAGTTGACCCACTTCCTTGAAAACAGTGTATATTCAGGATCCACATTGTTTCATCAACACAGTGATACTATATTAATAATGAAGATGTACTACTGGATTGACTGAAATTAATACAATGGTAAAGTGGAAAGCAACATTGGAAGCAAGTTAAGCTGAAATGCAATTTAACGCTTATTAAACCATGCAATCTGCCACAACTCTGATCAAAATCAAATGTAAAAGAAAGTTACAGATGTTTGTATAGTACATAAATTGAATTAAAAGCTATGGAGGGCAGTCATTTTAGGCTGTGTGGCGTCACACAGCCTTTATTAAATAATATGCATAAACAGAGTAACTAGTTTCCTGCTGTTCATTTTATCTTGGTCTGTGTTTTTATGGATTCTTTTAATGAAAGTAATTTATTTTGAAAACAATCTGTTGTTTTCAATGAAAATGGGGATTTTTTGATTTTTAAACAATTACTGGAAGTTAATTTAATATTTAAAATGGCAGCCTCCATTGGTCGATGTCAGAAATTTGATTTTTGGATTGCTTTAACTCTTAATTTACATCCAATTTTGATTGGATTTGCATTAGATTACATGATTAAGCTTAAAATAAGGGCTTGCATTTCAGAACCACATTCTTCTTACAATGTTGCTGTCATTCCTTTGTCATTTCCTTGTTCTGTAGTGTGCTCAATGTGCACTTTCATGGGCATACATGCTTAATATGTTGAATACAGTAGTTTGCATTTGTTCAAAATACATGATGTAAGATCATGACTGATTTCCACTCCTGGATAGTTGGTGTGCATTATCAACAGTCTCAAGAGCTTTGCCATGAAGAAGATACTAATACCTAAATGATTGTTGGAGTAAAATTTTACGGCGACTGTATATACCTCCCCAAATGAAAATTTAGAATAATGGTTATCCCCATTCTAATGCACTTCTGCAGTCTTGTCTCAAATTGCCCCGTTGCAAGCTGCATAAAGCCACACATCATCCAACGAAATGTGATGTAATTAATGACGTTAAACTATTTCCAACAGTATATCACAGGATATACTGTCGCAAACTTTAGACGTTATCCATTCAAACGTCCCGTTAGAAAAGCATGTGCATTAGAATATGGATTCATTGTGCAGATGAACAACAGTATGGATTCTGATCAGCTGGCTGCCAGCTAATCTAATTCTTCATATTTTTCAAGAGAGGCTACAGAATTTTGAAAAAGGTATGTACACAGTGCACTTATTAGGTTGAATAAGGTACATGCATAAATACTTGTTTTTTTGTGACAGGATGTAATCTTTTTTAATTCAACCAATTTATTTCCTGTCCCATTTAGGAAAAAAATGACCTTGAACATTTGTTACATCATAAAATCTTTTAACCCTTTGTAGTCCGGAAAACCATAAATGGGTAATTTGGCAAACAGTGAAGACCCAGATGAAAACTACTGTATTCGACATATTAAGCGTGTATGCTCATTGAGGATTTTACGAGGAATGCCAGTGTGGGTAAACAAACAGACATAATCTTACTCGACTTCTCCAAAGCTTTCGACAAAGTCAATCACAGCAAACTTCTATGGAAGCTGCATCAATATGGCATTCGCGGACGCGAGCTGGCCTGGACCCGAGCTTTCCTTGGGAGTAGTTCCCAGCAGGTAGTGATAGATGGGGAGGAATCGGAATCCATACCAGTTACATCTGGTGTCCCCTAGGGCTCAGTCCTGGACCCGATTCTTTTCCTTGTCTATATTAATGATCTGCCTGATGAGGTCCGCTCCTGGGTGAGACTATTTGCTGATGATACAGCCCTGTACCTCACCATGGAAAGCGAGGATGACAGCTCAACACTACAAACAGACTTAGACATAATTTCTGCATGGGAGACCATGTGGGATATGGAGTTCAACCCCTCAAAGTGTCAAGTGGTACATGTGACGGGCTCCAGAAAGACGGTTAAGACTGACTAGACTATGTATTACATGGACAGGTTCTGGAGTCTGTTCCATGTGCCAGGTATCTTGGGGTTGATATCTCCAGTGGTCTCACCTGGAATTCCCATATCGACCCTGTAACTGCCAATGCAAATCGGACTCTTGGGTTTATCCGGTGAAATATAAAAACTAAGATGCCTAAGGTTCCTGAAGCGGCTTATAATTCTCTTGTAAGACCCCAGTTCGAATATGCTTCGGCTGTCTGGGATCCACACACGAAGGTGTGAATATCCCAAATCGATCAAGTCCAGTGAAGAGCTGCTCACTGGACAGCCAGTAACTTCGATAGACTGTCAAGTGTAACTGAGATGGTTAAACAACTTGGATGGCAATCTTTGGAGCAAAGAAGGGCTGACACCCATCTTTGCTTGTTTTACAAGGTGATTCATGGCTTGGTTGCTGTACCCCTCCCAGACTACATACATTACTCAAATAGAATATCTAGGTACTGCCACTCCATGACCTTCAGGCAAGTCTCAACCTCAACAGATTACTATAAGTTTTCCTTCTTTCCTTCAGCAATTGTTCAATGGAATTTCCTCCCCGAGTCTGTTGCATGCTTGCAAAGCCTTGATGCTTTCAAAGCAGCTGTCTGCAAGCTGCAGCACTCACGCCCATAGATCCCTAAAATGTTTGTTTTTAACTGATTTTAGCTAACTCTTTTCTATCATAACCTATCATCTGTTTTTATCCTTCACTTTTATGCTTTTAAACCCCTGTACTATATTCTTGCTTTTTTACTGTCTTGTACTTACAGACGCTGAGCCAACCTGCCTAGAATGTCTGTAAGGGCGTATGGCAGTATGAAGAGAAAGAAATAAAGAAAAATGCCGCATCATGCGGCATTTCATCAGGGTCTGCACTGTTTGCTAAGACAAAATCAATCTTTAGATATTTTTTTGAAAATTATAGCCTTTGACGGTGTGACCCCTCAATATTTACAATGGACCATCCGAAGTGAATTGTATAAAGCCAATTGGTTCACAAAGGGTTATGCATTGTCATGGTTGTTCTGCCAATATTTTTTTGACCTGAATATGTTTATCCCCTTATTATGTTTGATGCACTTCAGACTTCTTTTATCATGCACAATGTATGCAACATGTGTGGATCCAGAGGGGGGAACAGGAGGTCAGGACCCTCCCTGAAAATTCACAAAAATATACGGTTTCTTAGCAATACAAGTCTGGATACCCTGAAAAATAACGAAGCTACCAAGCCAGCATTCAATGTTGGGCCATCATCGGCCCGCCAGCGAAACACCATTTAAATGGCGTTTCGCAGCGAGCCGATGATGGCCTACTTTTGGTGCTATTTGGATCCTCTCTCCCCTCATAAAATAAAACATCGGGGTTGGACCCCTCTGGCAAAACTTTCTGGATCCACACATGTGCAAACACAATGAATGCTGATCAGAGTATCATCAGACTACTTCTAAGAGAGCTTTTAGGTCTGGCTGCATATTGATTACAATATAGGCTACCAAAATGCACCAGCAGATGACAAAGCTGACTACATTTGCTGTGAATGGTGGGAAAATGGTTAAAGCAGCTACCAGTAGGCACCACCTAAAATTTTCAAATTGTGCCCATGCTTTATGAAACCAAGTCTTAATATTTCGTGTGAATTGTATGCTGGCAGGTGAACTGTCAGTTGGCAGACAAAACATGTAATGTCATTTTATTTTTTGCTGCAAATCTAAAAAGATATCACATATGTTGGCAGCTGCTTCTGTCGTGTTGAGTATTTTAAAGGTAAAATAAGGAAACTAAATCTAAGTCACCATATTTGGGTTCGGAACAAACATTTGATTATTTTCCTACTTCTCAAAGCATTAACAAACAAACAAATAAATTATATTGTTTTACTGTTTCTGAAGATTATTCTGTATTGTACATGTAGCATAAGCAAACATTGCAGACCCTGATGGGAAACTGCTTTCATGTAACCATAAAAAGTGTGATAATGGCCAGCTATATGATGGTATGGCAATGCAGCCCTGACAAGTATCCTATCATTTAAACTTGGGTGTGGAAACACCATGCCTGAGTTTTCTGACCTGGTCCCATTTCGTTCAGGACAAGCTAGAATTTTTTATTTACTTGTCCTTGGACAGGTATAACTATAAAGAAAGCAAAAATACAATTCTGTAGTTCCTATTTTGATAAATTAAACTGGATTTGGGTTGTCCGTCATTCTGTCATGCAGTCCTTAATTCTGTCTGTCCGTATGGGCCTGTATCATATTTTTAGCTCATCCAATGATGTTCCAGGTGAAATTTGATTTTGATCAGCCAGCTGGGCTCAGTGATGTTCATGTTTGAAAGTGTGGACAGAGGAACGCATGCACACTCGGACGAAGGCGCTTGGTGATCTTATAGGATGGGACTCGAGCAGGCATCTGTGTGTGAAATATCAAGTTTATGCCTTATATACTCCACAAAAAATGCCCCAAAATTTGTGGTCTGCTGCGGTTGTGACTTGGGTTTTAATACTGGGTTAAGGGTCAGCTCTTTCCTTGCTAGCGGCGACTTTTGTCGTTTGCTGATAGCCTTTGCTAACAGTTTGGACCCCTGAATTCAAGCCGTTAGAGACTCTGATAATGTTCCTGAAAGAATTTTTTGAGTGTGTTAACCCTTAAAGCGCCAATCACAACTGTAGCAGACGACAAATTTTGCGACATCTTTTCTAATTTTAGAAAAAAATAAGGTATGATATTTCATGAGAATCATCTGCCAGCAGACGATTCTCATGAAATATCATGCCTTATTTGTTAATTTTGAATAAGCAGCAAAATTTTAAATTGTTGTTTGCTGCAAACTATAGGTGGCTTTTAAAGGATTAAGTTTGAAAAAAAGTCAGCAGACAAAGAGTTAAGTATCTGTGTTATTGTTTTCAGGAAGTGAGTGATGGAGAGTGGACGCAGTTCTGCAAGCTCCGATAGTACAGAGCTTCAGGGCAGGATGGAGCAAGACAGTCCCATTCTCATCAATGGCCACAATGATAACAGTCCGTATGGAGACTCCGGTATGTATGGACTGGCCCCAAGATTATAAACTTTTTTCATGCTCAACAGAACTTAGCATGAAATTTATCATGCTCATTTAATGTTATAATGCCAACCGTTGTTGGCATTTTAATATTTATTAGCATGATTAATACAACATGTGAGATTTAGAAAGCAAGAAAAGACATGAGTCTTTAGCATTTTAGTTTTTCATGAACAGTTAAAATATCATTCTCAGTTGAATTGAGCATGGAAATTTTTTTATAATCTCAGGGCGCGCGTGTTCCAAAGGTGTTGCAGGAAAGGCGTAAGTTGTGGGTTAACAAAAAATTCAGCCAATGTTTTTTAAAAACTCCTTTTACTTTGGGGCCTGATGCTCTTATAATACTTTGTTGCATGTTTTTTTGTTGTCTGCTGATTTTTTTAAATCAACTTTTTTTAAAAAAAAATTCAGGAATACCATCAGTGTCAAACAGTTTGGTTCCAGGTCGAGGAAAAAAAATGGTGGGATGACCTTCTATGATTCATGCTTATTGTGACTATATCCCAGCAGATATGTCACCGTCTTCTGTGAAATACTCGTTTTTTGAGGGTGGTCACAATGTGACAGGGCCAAAATCATTCATTCAGTATTAAATTTTTATCTTCTGGACAAATTCTCGTATGTAGCCCACATTAAAACCAGGAAGTTTTGTTGGGTTTATACATGTAGTTGACAATAGAGCTGACCTAATTGAGACAATCTTTGAATAAAAGGTTTGTGACTCAGTTCAGCTCTAGCAAGTGCGGATCCAGAGGGGGGACAGGGGGGTCCGGACCCCCCTGGAAAATCACAAGTTATATGGGTTTCTATAGGAAATAAGCAATTGGACCCCCCCCCCCCCCCCCCCCCCCCCTGGAAAAAGTTGGACCCCCTTGGTAAATGGTGGGGCCCCTCTGGAACCATGTCTAGAGTCTTACAAGCAGCTACAGAGTCTGGGTCTTGTACTTAACCCATTAAGCGCCACCTATAATTTGCAGCAGACGACAATTTCAAATTGCTGATTTTTCAAAAACAACAAATAAGGCATGCTATTTCATTAGAATCGTCTGCTGGCAGACGATTCTCATGAAATATCATACCTTATTTTATTCAAAAATTAGGAAAGATGTTGCAAAATTTGTCATCTGCTGCAGTCGTGATTGGCGCTTTAAGGGTTAATTTTCGAATGGGGGCTTTCAAAAGGCAAAGGAAGTAGAAAAAACTTGACAGGAAACAATACTAACTTAAACCTTTTTGCTTGCTAGTGTCATCTGCTGATAACCTTCATAAATTGTTTGGATCCAGGTCATGCCTGATCTGGATACAAACTGTTTGACACTGATGGTATTTTTGAAAGAGATCTTTGAAAGTGTTGAATAAAAAAAAACAGACGACAAAAAAAAGCATTAAAAATTACCCTGCATGCAAAAAATGGAAGGCTCTTATAGACTATAAACTCTAGTTTTTATGATTTTCACATTGATTTTCGGTTATAACTTTTTTGTTTTCAATTTTAGCAAAATGTGATTGCGATGAAAGTTGTACAAGAAAATTAGCACCAATTTTTCCAAAAGGTCCGAGGTTTGTGGCTAAAACAGATTTTAGTGTACATAGATGAAGAATTTGCAATAAATGGAATTCAGCCAAAATTTCTAAGTCTTTTATTGACAGGTAAATTTCATAGAGGCGTGACAGAAAGGGTTCGTCTCAAAAGAATATTTACAAGTGGTGTGGCAAAGAGAATTAACCACATCTTATAAACATTTAATTGTGTTCTTCGCCACAGAAAAGTTTTAAATACATCACAGTAACAAATTATAATTAAAGTCTTCCCTGTTTACTTCCAGCATCTTGCTGTTCACTGTTTATCCTCTGTTATTATGGACTTTCCATTTTATCTGTGCTAATGACAGTCATGTCTGTTCTGTCCTTTGCATAGCTACTGACGTTGCTAATGTCGCGACATTAAGTAATCAACGCAACATCATTAGTGTGATGAGATTACAATAAATATCGCGAGATTTGCGACAAGTGGTGAAATACCGTTATGTGGCGGCTGTGCATAGCATAATCCTGCTGTTTGCAAACCCATAAAGTACAGTATCTAATTTGAGCATGATCATTTGTAGGAGCAGATGCTGTGATTACGCATGACATGCTATTTTTCTCTTCTGCACATGCTCAAAAACGGGCGGTTTCGAGATGACCCCAGTAGCTTAACGCATGAGCGAACCATGCAGGCGCGATTACCAATATATTTAAACAAGACATCCATCGCGTAAGTAAGTGGATTAGGGCGACGCAATGTAGATTTTTGACTGACATATTTATCATAGTTTATTTGAGCTTTGATTAAAAATCTCATAGAGTGCATCTATGAGCATGGTTAACTGCAGCATCTTGGATTATAGACCCATTTGGAGAAATTGGCGCTAATTTTTCTCTACAACTTTCACCGCGAACACAATCTGCTAAAATTAGTAATAAAAAAGTTATAGTCGAAAATCAATGTGAAAACATAAAAACTAGAGTCCAATAAATAAAAAATTCCTTCAAACTTTAACTCTTTCCGTGCTAATGGCAACTTTTGTCACCTGCTGATAACCTTTGCAAACAGTTTGGATAACGTTGGTCCTGATTTATCCAAATCAGTGGTCACTCAGGTAGTGATCCTAAAAGACTTTTTAAAAAAATGATTTTTACACTTTATTAGTGACTAAATGCTGAGTAGCCTGTCGATCAAAATAATGACCAACTTTACATGACTAAAAAATGTTGAAATTGATGTTAAACCACAAGAGAACAAATCATCATTGTTGACTTAGATGCTGGGTAATGTTTCATACTTTTGTTGTAGTCTGCTGATTTTTTTTTCAAAAATTAACTGTTTTAAAGGAAATAGTTATAAACCACAAAAGACCAAGTCATCTTTAATTATTGACTTAGATTAACTCTATGCTAAGTTATTTTGCATCCTTTTTTGTGGTTTGCTGATTTTTTTTTTTCAAAAGTAATGTTGTCAAAAAATGATTTCAGAAGAAGGGGACCAAAAGGCATAGACTGCTTAAAAGAAAAGTGGCTGAAATGCATTGAAGTAAAGGGGGATTATATTGAAAAATCTTCCAATCTGTGAGTTAAACCCAGAGTTCTACAAACTTATTGAACTACCCTCGTATAGGTAACCAAAATGGGTCTAAACCATTTGCAAAGATTATCACCAGACCTTATTAGAAGGCAAAGAGTTAATATATCTTTGCATGTTTCGGCCACATCTTCTTATAGCCAGTGGCTGTAGCTTAGCTGACAGAAAGAAGTCACAATCCCCTATGACAGCTTTCGCTGATTGGGTTCAATATATTTTTTGGAAGCTCACATTTTTTGCATACTTTTGAAAATGTCAACAAAGTAAAAAAGATCCCCCGCCTCAATTTGATTTCTCCTCCAGTGTAAAAAAAAGAATGACTTCAATGCTTGAATGCATCTTTCAGATTTCCCTGATTAACTAAATGAAATTAATCTGAGGTCACGTACGCCCCCTCTAGTTGTATTTTCAGTAAAGTTGTATTCTAGGTATAAATGATGCCTAACAGGTAAAATGAGCCAATCAGGCTGGAACATCTATGTGTGTCAAAATATTATAGTAAATATAAGTAAACACCTGAAACCCCATTTTTTAGATCCGTATTTTCAATATTGTAAATTTGGTCACACCTCAAAGCTTTTTGTTCATCTATACATGTAATAAAACCATATAATGTTTGTTTGACATGAACAATTTTTATTTTGTTTAAACCATTCATCCTGCTGAATATGGATAATTTATAAATGTATATTTCTCTTTTGAAAGTAGAGTAGACCCAGATCAACTGTCTTCGGAAGAAGCCAGCTGATCAGGATCCACACTGTTTTCTGAAGCAGCCATGGAAGCCATTGTAATGTACCATATGTGATTGAGTTTATGTAATTGAAGAAGTCTGAGAAGCATGTTAATTTATGTAAGGACCCAAATGACTATATTTTTATATTAGTCATGTTAGGCAGTATCCTATAGACTGAGGGAGGGGAAAATGATGATGTAATAGGAACGTACAGGGCTTTAGATAAGAGTGCGTAACTGAAGAAATATTTTCTTATATCTCAACCAAAACATATGTTGTGGGTACTCAAAAGACCGTCTCAAAGAGACGGTTCTTTTGAGCACCCAAAACATATGCTAAAAATTATGGGTAAGAAAATATTACACCTTTATGCTGAAAATTTTTGTTTACCTAAAACTGTGAACGTAAGAATATAAATTAAGCATATCAATCTATTTAGCAGGACATTGATTGTATATATGTATGGGCCTAGTCGCGACAAATCCTGTCTACTGGGGTTTGTGAACAACAAAGGCGCAGACCAGCCTGCGCATCTGCGCAGATTGATCAGCACCTTTGTTATTTGCTGTTTGGAAAGTACGATATATAAACTTGCTTCAAGCGAAATTTCAATTTACTAGCTAGTCTCTGTACCTGAGGAGACTGGTTTGAGTCTCCCTTTGTCAGAAACCCCAAAGACAGGTTTTCTCACGACGAGGCTCATATTGGCTATATGCTATAGAGTATGTGAGGGAGGGGGAAATGCTGTAAGAATAAACACAAGAGTCATGTCGGAAGAGTACTTAAACCTCATCCAGCAAGGCTCTACATTTATTAAAAAGAAAATAAAGAGGATGTTGGGAATAATTTTTAGATTCTAAATGCAAGATTTTAAAGTTCACAAGCCATGTAGCATACTGGGTAACTTTGCACGCTTTTTGTCATCTGCTCATTTTTATTTCAAAATTAATGTTTTCAAAAATTATTTTAAGAAATAAATTTGATTTGTGGAATGTTCATGGAATCATGAATACTTCGGGGTTAACTTTGCAAGAGATCCGAAGTATTCATGATTCCATGAACAGACCAAAAATTGTATTTATTACTTATATTTACATTTTATTAGAAATATCTAAAATATAGAAATTAAACAAAACAGTTTTGTATTTGATATGTAATTGTATTAACAGTTTTGTTGGGAGTGTAAGATGGAAAAGCGAAACAGCCTTTATGAACAATGACAGCCAATGGAGCAAACAAGAGGCTTGTTTTGCACGTGCCACTCAGGTGTGGCTCGCTGTAGTCACAAAATCCTTCTGGCTGTCAATCAAATTTATGTCTTTCATGAGGCTATTAACGGTTGCAAATATCTAAAGATTCATTAAAGGCTTGCTTTGAAAATGTAAATATCAAATGTCAAGGGGGTCCAGGAATTCTGCCTTAAAGGGATAGCCGGTTTTGTAATATATGGACATTATTTAAGCATTATCTGCTCTTGACCTCTTATAAAGCGCACGGTGCATGTAGCTTTTTTCAAAATTCTATATCCTCAGTGTAAAACAATGTTGAACCGGATCAGCTGAAGCCAGCTGATCGGAATCCACATGTTGTTCATCCAGACTATGTACAGTAAAACCTGTGTAAAATTGCCACTTTCAAAAAGACAGAAAATTGGTTTTCAAGACCAATTATCGCTTAATGCAGGTCAAAAGTATTGCAGAATGCTCCAAGGGGAGCATTCTGCAATACTTTTGACCTGCATTAAGCTACCATTTGTCATAAGGATCTTTGTTTTGTCTATTTTGAGTGGCCGTTTTACACATGTTTTACTGTATAGGTATTCTCAATGATTTTGTACCACTGTATTGACTGGGAACGAGAAGTTGATATAGCGTAATCGATAAAGCACTGACTGTGCACGAATAGGAGCATGTGTGCTTAATATGGTATGATGTTTAACTCTTTGCCCCTGGGAAATTTTCTTGGCTGCTGATTTTTTTTCAAAAAATTCTTTATGGAAAGATACATATATTAGCAGATGGCAGAAGTTGCCACTACCCACTAGCAGGCAAAGAGTTATGGGTATTGTCTCTAGCTAGCTAGCTAAGACTGCAATTACACTCATCTTTAGCCCAGAAATTTTGTATTAGTTGATTTACGGAGGGAAAAAACAGATCTAGGGTCGGGGTGGACAAAAAAAAAGCTCTGACAAAGGCCAGTCAACTGGTCATTTTCAGAGCTAGTTTTTTAATATTTCAAAAAAAAAAAAAACGGTAAAACAAATAAGGTAAACCAACAAGCTGTTTTAATCTTTAAATATTTCACAGTGTCACTCTCAAAAATACACAGACAGAACCTCAAAAATATATTATTTTTTTCAACGAACAAACAATATTTAGAGTTAGAGGATAAAATATAAAAATAATTCTAGAAATTGATTTTTTTTCTACTTTCCAGAAAATTACAGTAGGAAGGTTTGTAAATCAACTAATAAAAATTGTCATACCTTATGTTAAACCATACTCCCATATATTTCAGAAAATGGTGACCGGCCCTGTTTAGAGATAATTGAACAACCTCAGGCGCGAGGGTTTAGGTTTCGATATGAGTGTGAAGGGCCCTCACATGGCGGCCTTCAAGGGGAGAGAAGTAGGAGGAATAGGAAGACTTTCCCAGTAATCAAGGTAGGTGGCGGATAAATCAGTCAAGTCATGTGATTTAGCTGTTGCCTTGCTAGGGGCATATTTAGTTGTCTTGCAAACAGTTTGGCACGCTGATTGTGTTCCTGAAAGAAATTTTTGAAAAAGATATTTAAGTTAGCAGACGATGACAAAAGCAGCATGCATTAACCCAGCTTCACTTCTGAAACAATTCCAAAATCTACATGTAGATCCATCCCTCCCTGAAAATTCAAGCTCAAAATAAAGCACAATGATTGGCTGTTTGCGGACATGTGTCGGCAAGCAGCCAATCATTGCGCTTTAGTTTCAGTTTGAGACTGTACCTCGGGGCCTGGTCTAAACTATCAATGTCTCCAAGTTTGGTTTCCATGTATTAATGGTTATCAAATTGACAATGTAATTTTAAAAGTATTTAAAGCCTTTTAACCCTTTATACTCTGGGATTGGAAATTTTTGCATGCTTTTTTTGTTGTCTTCTGATTTTTTCAAGGTTAACATTTTCAAAAAAGATCCTTTTAGATTACCATCAGAGTGCAACAGTCTGTTGGACTGTAGAGTGACTGGTCCCTGGTTTGCGCTGCACATGAGTACTGGTTCAACACAGGAAGCATCCCGACATTTTTGACTGGGATTTAAGCATCAGCACAAACAAAAATCTACCAGAGTGTCAAAAAAGTTAGGATCGAGATCAGGCGCTACATTTTGTTGGTTCTTATCTGCATTCAAACTGAGCAGACAACACTAGCAGAGAATTAACAATTATAGTGAAAATGCAAAATGTTTTAGTTATCTTGATAATATCAGGCCTCTAGTTAAAGAGTGCGTAATCAAAAATAAATTTTCTTATTTTTCAACCAAACATTGTGGGTGCTCAAAAGAACCATCTCAGTGAACTGTCCCAAAACATATGTTAAAACTGACGGGTTAGAAAATATTCATAATTTTAAGCTCAAAAATATTGTTTACCTATACCTATGTAATAACAAACAAGCCAGGTCCCAAAGCCTATGCCTATAAATTGATTGGGAAAGCATTGTGAGTGGCGCCCTGGTAAGTTAGAGCGGGAATGGGAGAAAAATACAATTTTAAAATAAATTACTGAAAAGAAATAAGACTCAAAAGCAAATGATTTGTTTTCAACCCTGTTCCGGTGACCTGCAGTGTTTCCTGTACTTTTCACCGACAGATCAATGGAAGAGGTGATTTGACATTTTGTGTCTGCAATTTTCTGATAACAATAAACTAACAATGCACTTTAGATGCACTTTAAATGTTTAATGATTATTGAATATTTCAATAATCATTAACCATTTGAAAGTATACTGTGGTCATACTACACCAGCAATTAGGATTTCATCACTTATTCCAGTGTTATAGTCAAATGACCTTCAAATTAGGGCTACTGACAAAAATTAGATCTTTTGAATATGTTTGCTTCGAGGTTGCATCCTCTAGTTAACAACCTCTGCGTTGTTTTGCCAAAACGGAAATTTTATTAGATTTTAAATGTGATTTTTACAGTAACATATCAAAAAATTGTCCATTACGGTTTTGTCATAATTGTACAGTTTTGTCCTGGATAAATTATCCACGATGACAAAACCATAATTTACTATTTCATGCCCAGACTTGAAATGCCATAGTTTTTATAAAATTTTTAAAGATATTTAAAGAGGAAAAGAGAGCTATGAATGATCGGTAAAAAAACTGGATGCCACAAGACACACATTAATGCCTATATGTTCTGTAATTATTTCAGATTCACAATTACAGTGGAAATGCTAGAGTTGTGGTTACCTTGGTAACAGATGAGCCGGTTCCCCGACCCCATGCCCACAAACTGGTGGGGAAACATTGTAACAATGGTGTCTGTATTGTCCAGTTAAAACCTGGACAAAGAGAAATACAGTAAGTATTGTATGGTAGAATTTTGTTCTCCTGGGAAATTTTGTATGTTTTTCAGTATTTCGAAAATTTCTTTCAGAAATAGCATCAGTGTGTCAAATAGTTTGGATCCAGATCAGGCTGATGTTTTGTCTAGCGTGATCTGGGTCTAAACTGTTTTAAAAGATTATCAGCAGACGACACTAATTTGCAAAGAGTTCCCAGCCAACAGCGCAGTTGAAAAAGTAGTTTGCTGATGTCATCTGCTGAATCTTTTCACTTTAACAACATATTGATTTATATTTGCTGCCAAACAGTATGTCTCATCTGGGTCCATACTGATTGCGGTTGAGACTTACATATGTAATACAAAACCAGAATACTTGTTTTGAATTGCAGCAAAAGTGTTAAAGCTTTAAACTCTTTCCTTGCTAGTGGTGAATTTTGTCGTCTGCTGATAACATTTGCAAACAGGCACAATAAAATGTTGAGCCTGATCTGTATCCAAATTGTTTGACATTCTCATTGTATGACTGAAACAATTTTTTCGAAAATATTTATTTTGAAAAAAAATCAGCAGATGACAAAAAAGCATGCAAAACTACCCAGTGTGCAAATAGTTTAGATGGTGATGATTAGAATATCGGTCCAGATCTGATCCAAACCATTTGATGCTCTTATAGTGTTCCTGAAAGAATTTTTTGAAAAGTAACTTTTTTAAAAAAAAAGCCAGCAGACGACAAAAATTTTAAAGAATGCAAAACTACCCAGCAAGCAAATAGTTTAGATGATGATGTTTAGAATATTGGACAAGATCTGGGTCCAAACCATTGACGCTCTGATAGTGTTCCTGAAAGAATCTTTTGAAAAGTACCTTTTTTTTCAAAAAAGTCAGCAGATGACAACAAAAACATGAAAAATTGCATAACAGATAAGCATTAAAGTTTTTGTGTTTAAAACACTTTTGTGATATTTGCATAATGTATACCCGTATGAGACAAGAACTGTACGTAAGTCTGGTTTTATACAACTTAACATACTTTTGGTGTATTCAGGAAAGTCCGCCACAATCCGAGAATCGAATCATGGCTCGGGTGTATGTAAGGAACATTACGTGTAGTACTATGTACCAAAAAGCTCCATTTTGTTAGCCGGAACTGGCATATGGAAAATTAGTTCTGTAGCATGTGGGTTCAGCTCTATTAAAATCGTTTATTCTGATTATCCGAAAAGTTTAATCAGCAGAATAAATGAAGTGTATGTTTTTTCAATAAAATATCTTTACGGCGATATTTTATTGAAAAAAGCATAAACTTCATGTAAGCCGTTTGTTTTGCTGCATTTATACTTGTTATTGTGTTAACATGGTTTCTGTGACATCAATGTCAGGTTATATAACATCATCGTCACATTATCTCCCGCATTATCAAAGTAGACTTGATGTACGGTCTGATTCCACGGAATTTCAGAATTGGCCGAGGCAGTTCAGATTGACTTTTGGTGTTATAACTTATTTGTGTCTGCTCTGTAACTTGAAAACTGTTTACAATATCAAATCATCAAAACAAGTTTATTAACCCTTTAAGCGCCAAGATAAAAATGCATCTGAAAATGTCGTCTGCCGAAGTCGTCTGCTGCAAATAATTGCCTAGCATTACTGACAAATTGAGTATAGAAGCAAGCAAACAGCGTGGACCCAGAACAGACTGCTCCTACAGGAGCAGTCTGATCTGGGTCCACACTGTTTGCCATAGAGGCTTCTTAAACATTTCAGCAGACGAGAAAAGCAGACGCCTTTTGTTGCGATTGGCGCATTAATGGTTAAGGGTCAGCGGTGTTTGAATATTTGGGTAAAATACATTTCTCTTTTTCCAGATTTCCAAACCTGTGTGTACAGCATATTACAAGAAAAAAGGCAGCAGATGTGCTCGCTCAGAGAATTATGGACTCTATGTTACTGGACAAGAAAATTCACTGTGGAGATTTCAAAAACACCATGGAACTTAAAGGTTTGATGCTTCTTTTCAGTCTGTGTAATTTTGAAAAATCTTTTTTGTCGTATTCAGATTTCTTTCTTGACATTACGGTAAATGTTCGAAAAGTTTGAACTCTAAAAAATAATTATTTTTTCCTCTGTTCGTAATTTTTGAAATAACGTTTCAGAAAAAGTGCTAATGTTTTTTGCTCACCTGAGCCGAAGGCTCATGGGTGCGCTAATAGTTTACCAGTCACTCCGGCGTCCGTCTGTCGTCCATCCGTCAACATTTTCAAATATCTTCTCCTCTGAAACCACTGGGCCAATTAAACTCAAATTTCTTAGGGATACTCCTTAGGACATGGGAACGAAAGTTTGATCAAATGGTCTTGGTCACATGACCAAGATGGCCATCATGCCCATATATGGTAAAAACCCTTTTAAAATCTTCTTCAGCAGAACCAGAAAGCCAATGACCTTGGGACTTGGTATGTAGCATTGGGGATGTTGGGCTTACCAAGTTTGTTCAAATAATAATTGTAGGTTGACCTTGACCTACTTTTACATCAAGGTCAAATTTGCTTCCTAATGCATTTAAATGGGATTTTTTTTTAAAAGTTGATTTTTTGAATACTGTTGAAGCCAAAGTCATCATTCTCACTTGATACATTAAATCTAATGAGATAATGGCTATAAATAAGTTTCAAAGGTCAAGGTTGCCCTTTTACTTTTCAGCAAAGGTCGCTCATATTGGAGTCCCATCAACACATTAAACCATAGTTTCCTCAGAAACCACTTGGCCGATTGAACTAAAATTTCATATGAAGACTCCTTATGATAGGTTAGCCAAAATTTATACCAATTGAACTGGTCACATGACCAAGATGGCCACCACACCCATATATGGTAGAAACCCTCCCTCCCTCCCTCCCTCAAACCAAAGACATACATATGATTAGTGGCACAGTGTTTTTAAATGGAATATGCAAGTTATTTGATAAAAATGGGGAAAGAGTGCAGTTCATAAAGATATCGAACATGATCTTGATAAAAAAGATCAATTGAATTTTTAACCCTTTTCATTCCGATGGATTATCCCATACATACAATAAGTATGGATACTCTGTTTTGTATTATAACGGGTTGTCGATCAAACTTTCCATTGAATGATGTTTTTTGTCCCTAAAGATTGTTTTTACTTTAACAAACAGTTCAGACTCTAATCTGGAACCTTAATCTGGGTCTTCACTGTTTGCCAAAGTACCTGTTTATCACTATCAAGAATGAAAAGGATCAACCCTTAAAGTGCCAATCATGACTGCAGCAGACGACAAATTTTGCGACATCTTTCCTAATTTTCGAAAAAATAAGGCATGATATTTCATGAGAATCGTCTGCCAGCAGAAGATTCTCCTGAAATATCATGCCTTATTTGCTATTTTTGAAAAAGCAGTAAAATTTTAAATTGTCTTCTGCTGCAAATTATAGGTGGCGCTTTATGGGTTAAACAAGAAATGATATGGCATTAAGTGCCATATCATTGAACTCGGCTTTAGCAGATAAAGAGTTTGTTCTTTCATTACATCACAATCTACATGTGAGTACATGTATCAACAAACCGAATGATGTACACAAACACAATCAATCAATTATTCACTCAATCAATCAATCATTTTTACATTAACAACAATGAAACCTCCCTCCGTGGTGAAACTATCTCCAGGTATTTATTCAAAGAAGGAGTCTTATAAGACAGAATCGCATAAGGCAAATCTTACCGTTTAAGTTGAGGCCTTTAACTGCTCATACACGCATGTAAGGAACTTATAGAGCATGGTTTTTAGCTCTGTATTTGAAATCAGAATAGACCTTGAGATTATCGAAATTTGCTTTAATTACCAGACGCCTATATAATGTTTAAAGCAGCGAGAACCCCGACTTTGTTAAAAGCAGGGACCACGCTGATCGCCCGCACAATCCCATCGGCGCCTTTGTTTTTACATGTAGATTCAAATGTATGACAAAAGTCAGGGAAACCGTCAGGTTTGATCAATTTTAAACTCTTTGTCGGACCAGATCTGGGACCAAACTTTCTGCTTATGTTATCAGCAGAGGCTCGCTGATAGCAATGTTAAAGATCAAAGAAGCCGCTATGGGTTCTGTTGCACGACGTGGTAGCAATGACCAGTGACCTATATATCGGTCACTGCCTTGACGCTGGAAAGCGGATGTAGCACATTCATTAAACATAGGTTTCTGGCCGTGGGTAGTTTCGGCTGGGTCGTTTTCGGCCTGGTTTTAGGGTGGGTCGTTTCGGCATATTCTGATAGGATCTGATTGTATTATAAACTTGCCAAAGTTCCGACTGCATTGATTTTTCCAAAATCGTACATGCGCGCATTCTCGCAAGAGCGTTCACTTGTACAAAATAACCAAACAAAACTGGGCTCTTTTCTGAAATAATTATTGTGTACACAAATAGGTGCTGACTTTCTTTTATTTATTTATTCTTTATATAAATTTCCAAAGATCCATCTGCACTAAACACTACCCAGGCCGAGTACTGAAAGCTCAAGAACAGACTGCACATGCCTGCACACTAGCAAGAACACTTACAGGGAAATAACTTACAACAATCGGGCAAATAATGTTTGTGGACAAAAATATGTACTGAAAAGAGAGCATTCCAGATCCGACTCTATTAAACACTTGAACACTTGGAGTTTGCCTCTGTACTAACATTAGCAAATAAAGTTATAAACTATGTGCTGCAGACGACTTAAGCAGGCACCATTTGGACGAACATATGGGCCGAAAATTAGGTGCATAGACCCACTTGATGGCTGTGCATGCATGATTACTTCACGCATGTTAAATGCATTACGGTATCTGCCGCATTTTTGTTTATATGAACAGCGTACACGCAGGAAGAATACAGAGACCGAAATATAGTGGATGGCTGTGCTTTCATGTTTAAAGGGTGTGATAAATTAAATGAGCTGGCGCAAATACTATAACAAGAAATCTAATCAAGGAACGATGTGAAAGCGCCAGGTCATTCAGTTTATGACATGTATGCGTGACTGATATATATCCTTATGCAATGACCAGCATGTGCACACTGCTGTTAGTTATACATGTAAGGTATGATAGCACAACTTGCGACATCAAATTTCTGAGAACTAACTATAGCCCCTGTATTAAACAGAGTAGTCTTTTAAAATTCTGAAAGGCAGGTTTTATCATGAAACGGCATATTTCCATTCATTGGAATACACTACGAGGCGTGGTTGACCTGATTAACAGTGATATTCATACGCGCATCACGCTGGTATGCAGTGTCCATTCATAGAAAACAATTAAATAGGAGTTACTGTTCCTGAAATGACCGAATTTCCGTTAAAAAGTGACACGTGAGCTTCCCAGTTCGCAAAAACACCATTAACTCTGTAAAAGTTCAACTTTCGAATGAAAATCGGCAACAAAAGTCATGTTTTTGAATAACTGCACTGCGGTTTATGTTTCACTCACTATCATTTCAAAGCAAACAGCCATTTTAACACGAACTATTTCTTCAAAGTGTAGAAATTTTGAAAACAGATATAACTCTCTAGAATAGCTGATATTGAACAGATCCCGAGTTCAAAAAAACATGTGCTCTATATGATGATTCATGTCTCTACAGAGGAGGAAGAGAAACATGCCAAGTCCGAGGCGGAGATGCAGGCTAAGACTATGCAGTTGAACGTGGTGCGACTCTGTTTCCAAGCCTACCTACAAGACAATCAGGGACAGATTATACAAGTCTTGCCATCACAGATCTCAAACCCTATCTTTGATAGCAGTAAGTCAGTTCTTATATATATATTGCTATTGTATTTAATCTATTCTGTACTGGAAATTGGTGAATTTGGAAGGGGATAGCCTAATGGTACAGTTAACCCTTAAAGCGCCATGAAAAAAATGCATCTGAAAATGTCGTCTGCTGAAGTTGTCTGCTGCAAATAAGTGCCTTACATTGCTGACGAATTAAGTATAGAAACAAACAGCGTGGACCCAGAACAGACTGCTCCTATAGGAGCAGTCTGATTTGGGTCCACATTGTTTGCCATAGAGGCTTCTTAAACATTTCAGCAGATGAGAAAAGCAGACGACTTTTGTTGCGATTGGCGCATTAAGGGTTAATGCTTATATGAAGAGCTCTCTTTCTCTTGGTAAAGGTGAATTTTTCTCTCTGGGTAAAGGTGAATTTTTCTCTCTTGGTAAAGGTGAATTTTTCTCTCGTGGTAAAGGTGAATTTTAAAGTTATAATTGTTTGTGCGCTGCTGGCACTTTTCCAGCATAATGAGTTTTACTGCTATAAAAATACACAATACAATATTTACATTTTCAAAGCAAGCCTTTAATGAATCTTTAGATTTTTGCAACCGAACATAACCTCATAAAAGACATAAATATGTGCAATATGCTTCGAACATCAAATTCATTTGCCTGAAGTGACACTGGTGTTATGATAGACAGCGTGCCACATTCGCACGTGCAAAACAAGCTTCTTGTCTGCTCCATTGGCTGTCCGTGTACACACTGGCTGTTCTGATTTTCTGTTTTACTCTCCAACAAAACCGTTAATACGATTACATATTAAATACAAAGCTGTTTTGTTTCCTAACTTATAAATAAATAATTTCTATATATTAGATATTTATAATAAAATATAAATATAAGCAATAAATTAAATTTCATGTTAACTTTGCAAGAGAACCGAAGTATTCATGATTCCATGAACATTCCAAAAATCGAATTTATTTCTTAAATATACAAAATCCCCTATTTGTTAGTATATTATAAATGATGATTTTGTATTTCTATATTATTGGTCAATGGAACACCATATGGGCTTTTAATTGGACATTCCAAAAAGCGAATTTATTTCTTAAATTTACGAAATCCCCTATTTGTTTGTATGTCATAAATGATGATTTTGTATTTTTATATTATTGGTCAATGAAACACCATATGGGCTTTTGCGCTTTACCAATACTGGTACTTGCAAAAATGAACCGACAGTTTCCAAAAATTAGTTACAAAATGTTAGTGTACAGTAAAACCTGTATAAAAGGGCCACTCTCAAAAAGACCAAGAAATTGATTTTCAATACCAATTATCGCTAAATGTAGGTCAAAAGTATTGCAGAATGCTCCAAGGGGAGCATTCTGCAATACTTTTGCCCTTTATTAAGCTACCATTTGTCATAAAGATCTTTGCTTTGTCTTTTTTTGAGGGGTAGTTTTACACAGGTTTTACTGTACTTATATTTATATTTTGTCATTCCGATCACAGGAAATGTACAAAACATGGAACTTGTGCATATTTGTACATTACCTTCAGTTAAGCACATTTTGTATATTACCTTCACTCTTGCATATTTTGTAATTTTGTATATTCCCTTCAATTTAGACAAAATATGCTTTTTGTGTATTTTTCTCTCCATCATCCTTATGATACTATGACATCTTATCTGTTAACAGAAGCTCCAGGGGCAAATGCTTTAAAGATTTGTAGAATGGACAAGTATGGTGGCTGTTGTTCTGGAGGTGAAGAGGTGTTTCTTCTATGTGAGAAAGTACAGAAAGGTCAGTATTGTCTTGGTTCTGCTAGAAGCTGTAGTAGAGAAACCTCTTGAGGGTTGATGGAATCTTCCTTCCACAGGCCCCTAGATAAAAGTGTGTAATCAAAAATTAATTTTCGTGTTTCTCATCCAAATCATATGCTGTGAGTACCACAGGTTTAAATAAACAAAAAGTTTCATCATAAAATGGTAAATATTTTCTTACCCATCAGTTCTAGCATATGTTTTGGGTGCCCAAAAGAACCGTCTCACTGAGATGGTTCTTTTGAGTACCAACAACATATGTTTTGGTTGAGAAATAAGAAAATTAAATTTCCGTTACACACTCGTAACTAAAGTTCTGGTGGGTACTCAAAAGAACCGGTTGAGACGGTTCTTTTGAGCAGCCAAAACACATGTTAAAACTGATGGGTAAAAAAATAGACATAATGTTACGCTCAAACATTTTGTTCATCTAGACCTATGCTTCCAGCTAAAAATGACAAGCCAGCCCATGAGATGATGGTTATTATTGCATATCCATAAACTCTACTAATCGGCTGGATTCTGGATATCTGCAAACAGGTTCTTTGGCAAACAGTGAAGACCCAGATGAAATGCCACTTAAGGCAGCATTTCATCAGGGTCTGCACTGTTTGTGAAAGTAAAAACAATCTTCAGAAACAGAAAACATCATAATTTAGAGATTTCAACCTGTGACCCCTTTGAATACAAAATGGACAGTTCCAGATTTTTGTATCAATATGTAAGGGAAAACCATCAGAATGAAAACTTAAACATGTACATGTACATGCAGCCATCCAGTGGAGCTACATGCCTATTTTGGGTCTGAGCTGTCATCTTTGAGAGCAACTTATGCTCCTGATAGACTGCATGTATGCACAGACTTATCTGAGCCTTAGCTGCTCAAAATTAGGCCAAATAAAAAAATACCTGTGTTTAGGGTAACCCAACCCTACCTAAATTTACTGGTGAAATCTAGAACTTTTTCAGGTTTTCTGGAAAAATATAATTTTATGCATTTTTAAAGGCTAATGCCTTTCAAAATGCATGAAATTATATTTTTTTTTCCAGAAAAAAAATAATTAAAAAAATATGTATGCCTACCCTACCTAAAATTTTCAGAACCGTTACCCAAAACACAATTATTTTTTGTATTTGGCCTTAGCCAGCACGAGATTTTGGTACTTATTGCATTGACGAGCAGCAAAGGCAAATATGCAGACTCAACAGAACCTTTACAGTTCATGGACACAAGTATGGATGTAGATGAAGATACAGACACAGACCAAATATTAGACCTTTAAGGCCAGAATTTTTTTTATTAGTTGATTTACAAATACTCCTACTGTAATTTTTCAGAAAGTAGAAAAAAATAAAATTTAATTTCTAAAATTATTTTTTTTATTGTATCTGCCGACTCTAAATATTATTTGTTCTGTTGAAAAAAATAAAAAAATTTTGAGGTTCTGTTTGTGTATTTTTGAGAGTGACACTGTTAAAAGTGATTGTCCTAAACAGGAAAATTGATGAATTATTTAAAGAGTTAATACAGACTGTTTGTTCTGGAGATATTAAAAAAAAAAAAAGAGCTCTGAAAATGACCAGTCAGAGCTTTTTTTTCTTTCTTTCGTCCCACTGACCCTAAATCTGAAAAAATTCCGGTAAATCATCTAATAAATGAATTCTGGCCTAACCCTGATGGAGACGTCAGCATGGGTTTTTTTCTGGAGGCTTTAGCGCATCTGTTAAAAGTGCCAAGATCTCATATGTTGGCTGAAATAAAATTTCGTTGATTTTCCTGGATTTAAAAGATCTAATCTTGAAGTTTAACAAAAGTATTAAGAAAAGGAAACCTTTATGTCAATTGAATAGAGTAAGTGATACTATCAAAATCTGTAAAAATGATGTAATTTAAGTACTCATGCACCTGGTAAACTGTACTTAGGGTTCATCTTCACTCATGTTGTTACTCTCTTTATCAAAGTTTCAAGACTTTTCTCTTACTGTTTTTCAACTAAAATATTGGTTTTCAGAACATTCATTTACTAAATGCTTGTCAGATTAGCAGCAGTAAAGAGTCGAAAGACCCAGATCAGCCTGCTCGTTCAGGAACAGTCTGGTCTAGGTTAACACTGTTAACTCAATCCTATCTGTCCAAGTTTTAGAGTAAAAATGGTTAACTGCCAATCTTACTACATTGGTCCTGATATGCAAATATTTTGAGAGTAAAATTGTGATTTATTTTCCCATTATTTTAAACATGTGTTTACCATCTCATTGAGATGATTCTCTTTAGTACCCACAACATATGTTTTGGTTGAGAAATAAGGAAATCAGTTTTGATTGCGAGTATACACTTTTTTATCTTGAGGTCTGGTTTGGTTGCATTTTTATGCGGGGCAATGTTATCAGAGATGACACTAGCAGTCAAAGAGTTAAACAGAAGTAAAGGGGAAACTTAGAAATCTTTCCTCTGCTGACAGATAAATAATAGGAAGTTATTTACAACAAGTTGTGTCTCGCCCAGAAATCTGAGCACCCTATTCTGATTGTTTACTGTTGTCATGGTACAGAAGATTTGTGACAGCATTGTTACACTTTACCTTTCCATATCTAAACCATAAAATGACACGAAATATTAGCAGACAACAACACGGCACCTCGGGGTAATAGTTTTGATTATTACCCAACCGTCTATAAACGGAGTAATTATACCCCCCGCAAACTTTGTTTGTAGGGGGTATACTGTTTTCACGTTGTCCGTGCGTCCGTCCGTGCGTCCGTCCGTCCGTAACGCTTTGTTTCCTTAATAACTCGAAGAGTCATAGCTGGATTTTCATCAAACCTTGCAAACATGTTCATATATGCAAGACAAATACTTTAGACAAAAAAGTAAGGGCTAGGGGCCAATTCTATTAGAGTTATTTCCCTTTGTAGTTCTAAATGGCTTTTAATATAGTGCTTTTTCCTTAATAACTTGAAGAGTCATTGCTGGATTTTCATCAAACCTTGCAAACATGTTCATATATGCAAGACAAATACTTGAGACAAAAAAGTAAGGGCTAGGGGCCAATTCTATTAGAGTTATTTCCCTTTGTAGTTCTAAATGGCTTTTAATATAGTGCTTTGTGCTTATGCTATTATAGGCCATATACGGGCCAATCAACTCCTACCACAGCTTTCGATGGAACAATTTGATACTTTTCCTATACAATGTAGACACATTGAACATATGCATGAAGGAGTTTAGTTCAGAAAAGATAATTTTTGACAAAATGACAGCTATGAGAACTTAGACAATTTTTCCCTAATAAGGTGTTTGTATATGCATAGACAGTGCCTTTATGGGCCGATCAACTCCTACCACAGCTTTTTATGGAGCAATTTGATACTTTGCCTATACAATGTAGACACATTTAACATATGCATGAAGAAGTTTGGTTTAGAAAAAATATTTTTTGACAAAATGACAGCTGTGAGAACTTAGACAATTCTCCCTAATAAGGCTTTTGTATATGCATAGATGGTGCCTTCATGGGCCGATCAACTCCTACCACAGCTTTTGATGGAACAATTTGAGACTTTGCCTATACAATTAAAACACATTGAACATATGCATGAAGGAGTTTTGTTCAGAAAAAATAATTTTTGACGAAATGACAGCTGTGAGAACTTAGACAATTTTCCCCTTATTAGGCTTTTGTATATGCATAGATGGTGCCTTCATGGGCTGATCAACTCCTACTACAGCTTTTGATGGAACAATTTGATACTTTGCCGATACAATGCAGACACATTGAACATATGCATGAAGGAGTTTGGTTCACAAAAAATAATTTTGACAAAATGACAACTGTGAGAACTTAGACAATTATTCCCTTATATGGCTTTTGTATATGCATGGATAGTGCCTTTATGGGCCGATCAACTCCTACTACAGCTTTTGATGGAGCAATTTGATACTTTGCGGATACAATGTAGACACATTGAACATATGCATGAAGGAGTTTATAATTTTTGTTTGCACAGATTCTACTGAAATCTTCTTATCAAAACTAAGGTCTTCTTGTTCGAACTATAACTTGCCAAGTTTTTTCACTGACTCTTACTGTGCGGGGGGTATCTAATAAGCATTGCTTATTGACTTTTTTCATTGTCTTTTTTTTGCTATGTCATGAGTCAGTGAACTATTCCACCAGTCAATAAAAAAGACTATACCATGGCCTGGTTACCCGCTTCCCTGTTAAAAACACACAGGCGCTTATCAACATGCGCGACAACGATGCGGGTACAGTTTGTTTATGAAAGGAGACGTTATGCAACAATGGTGAAAAATAAGGCATGGTTTGGCAACTTGAAACTCCAATAACTCTGTTGTTTATGATCAGAAACATAAAGTGTAGGTACTCGTTTTCTTAGTTAGAACAACAGAACATTTTTAGACCAAAATCGAGCAGATTTGGTGAAATTTTCTGTTTTACAAGAAAACCGCATCGTCTACAGCAACTCCATGCAAGAAACGCTGCTGAGTATTTTATCAAATGGGTAGGGTAATAAAACAGTTATTTCATGCCTGTTTGTAGTATAGTCAAACTATTACCCCTCGGTACCGCGGACGACATGATGCACTATTGCACTCGGCCTTAAGCCTTGTGCAAAGGTGCATCAGGTCGTCCACGGCACCCCGGGGTAATAGTTTTGACTATACTTCAAACAGGCATGAAATAACTGTATACTATACTACAAACAGGCATGAAATAACTGTATACTAAACTTCAAACAGGCATGAAATAACTGTATACTATACTACAAACAGGCATGAAATAACTGTATACTAAACTTCAAACAGGCATGAAATAACTGTATACTATACTACAAACAGGCATGAAATAACTGTATACTATACTACAAACAGGCATGAAATAATTGTATACCATACCACTGGCTTTTTTAACCTATAGATAAGGGTAAGAGTAAGAGTAAGTTATTCCAAATTTATGCTTATTTCTCAACCAAAATATATGTTGTGGGTACTCAAAAGAACTGTCTCATTGAGACAGTTCTTTTGAGCACCCACAACACATGTATGTTTTAATTGATGGATATGAAAATGTTCACAATTTTATGCCCTAAATTTAAGTTGTCCCCTGTCTTTTCGAAGAAAAGCGAGGGGACATAGTATGTGGCTGTACGTCCTTTCGTGCCCCTTTAAGTAGTAGGTATCTTGTGTATGGATCTCCTTTTTTGCGGGCCAAAGTGAATAGGTACTAGATATCTAGTGTATGCATCTCCTCCTACAGTTTTATGCGGATTCCTTTGAAACTTTACAGATGTTTTGGTCATGGTCTGAAGATGTGCATGTTTTTTTGGGCATAATCCTCAGATTATTTTTTGTCATTTTTTAACAAAAAGAACTTAGCATGTGTTTAGGTCATGGTCTGAAGATGTGAATATTGTTCGGGTTTAATCCTGTGATTATTTTTTGTTACTTTTTTCACAAAAAGAACTTAGTCATTTTTGCGACCAAATGAATGGATACTAGGTATCTTGTGTATGCATCTCCTCCTACAGCTTTCTCTGTCCGATTCCTTTGGAACTTTACAGATCTTTAGGTAATGGTCTGAATATGTGCATATTGTTTGGGCATAATCCTCAGATTATTTTTTGTTACTTTTTTCTCAAAAAGAACTTAGTCACTTTTGCAGGCCAAAGTGAATAGATACTAGGTATTCAGTGTATGCATCTCCTCCTACAGTTTTATGCGGATTCCTTTGAAACTTTACAGATGTTTAGGTCATGGTCTGAAGGTGCCAAATTGTTTGGATGTATAATAACTCTCAGTAAAATTTTGTCACTTTTTTCGGAAAGTAAACTTAGTCATTTTCCAGACATTATTACATTCAATGTGACTAGATAGAGGGTACCATGTATGTGCAACTCCTACAATTATTATAAGATTATTATTTTGAAATGCCAGGTGTTTTGTCTGAAGATGTGCATGTGTTGTGTTGTTTTATTTTATTAAATAATCCTAAGCTTAATTAATGTTTATCACTTTTCAAGCATTTTTCACCTTCAGTGCTATCAATATCTTATCAATGTCTATATATATGTAGTACCTTTTGAGTACAAATGCTCCTACAGTTTTATACAATTCTTTATGAAACATCTGTATGTGCTTATGTCATGGCCTGAAGATATGGATATGCTTTGGATAAAATTATTAAGTTTTGTTTCTTTTTTCTGTTCTGCAAACTTAAGTTGTTTCATGATAGCTCATATATTCAAAGACAAACATTAAGTGAGGGGGGACATAAATTCTCTGAATTTGCTTGTTTATCTTGAACTATGAAGAACGGCATCAAAAAATGTATATATTAAGTAATTATAAACAGCCTGCCCAGGACAGTGTATTATGTGTAATATGATAATTGACCGTCATAATATGACTGCAAAACTCGTTGAAAGTTTTTAAGTGGTACACGTGACAGGTTCCAAACCGACTATGTATTGCATGGACAGGTTTTGGAGTCTCTCACTTTTACGGTTGATATCTCTAGTAGTCTTGCCTGGAATTCTCATGTCGACCATATAACTGCCAATGCAAATTAGATTCTTGGCTTTATCCGTTGTAACTTAAAAACAAAGATGTCAAATGTATGTGAAATGGTCTTTATCAGTCACCACTAATATTAACTGAATTGTTTCATCATAACCTAATAAACGTTTCGTATCTCACGGCATGTTACCTTTATCAGGTCATGATGACGTTGCACTTTTTGAATGAATTCGCCAATGACACTGAGTCGACACAGAAATAAAAAATTATGTCATAATCACTAGTTTGAAGAGTGTTTAACAATGGGTAAACTGATAAATAGAATACCAGGTTCGTGTCTTTTGATATCAAGTTTACCAGGCTCGGCTTTGAGAACGCATGTTGAATCGCAAGCCTTGCGATGTCAACAAGCGTTCTCAAAGCCTTGCCTGGAAAACTTGATATCGAAAGACACTCACCTAGTATTCTCTATATAATTCCCTTCTAACAGATGCCTAGAATGTCAGCAAGGGCTTATGGCAGTAAACAGAGATAGCTAGATTATTCCGGATGCTACTGCAGATGCCAAGGGACATAAATATTTATATCAAAATTATATTCACATTTTACGAGTATTGTCCCTTGGTGCATTAAAAAACCATCTCAGCGACAATTTCTATAAAATAGAATAATGTCCAAAAGTCAAAGAAGGAAAAAGCACATGGTAAGATATACGATTTTTTTTTTTTTTTAATAACTTGGTAAAACATATTGGCAGTCTACATAGAACCAGATGAATAAAATGTTGCCCATAAAATTATTATATATCAATTATAACATGTGTTTGGGTTCTCAAAAGAACAGTTTGAAAGAGACGGTTCATTTGAGTACCCACCACATATGTTTTGGTTAAGAATGGATGGAAGAGCCCATCAATATAGAAAGGGTCAATCATGATTTCAGATGATATTCAAGTACTCTTTGTGGAACAAGACAAGAATGGGGAGACTGTATGGCAGGCCTTTGGAGTGTTTGGCCCTCATGATGTCCACAGACAGGTCAGTGTTTTATCATAGCTATCAGTAACTGGTCACAGCAGTGTTTATCATAGCTTGCAGTAACTGGACATACGGTAAATGTTCTAAAATTTCGAACACTCTAAAATTACGAACACCTAAAATTATCACCGAAAATAATTTTTAAAACATCCTAAAAAATCGAACACTGCCCTTTTTCGGAAAAGTGAATTTCTAAAATTACGAACACACGTTATTTTCGGCAGAAATCGATGTCCGTTTATCTGTTTGTCCCATCTGTGTTCGGTATACTTCTACCGTACAGCACGTGAGCGGTATCGACATTTGGAAGGTTCCATTCTACTTAGATTGGTAATCTGGCACGTGACGTTCTATTTCGCATGCCAGCGCGCGACGTTATACATTATTCAAGGTCACCAGCATTGACGAACTTGATGCACGGACAAGTTCCTGCAACGATTCTGAAACTGCTTTGACTAACCCTATTGAGTATATGTATCAACCCAAATGGCTGAGATCATTATTTATGACCAGAGGTCGCGATTCAGCTAATTGTACGTGAAATATGCACGTTGACACACGCATAGTGTGCTGTGACACGTACTCGTTTTTCTCTAAAGAGAGAGAGAGTTGCGGAAAATGAGACGA
The DNA here is from genome assembly GCA_964019695.1 of Loripinus fragilis. NCBI lineage: Eukaryota > Metazoa > Mollusca > Bivalvia > Lucinida > Lucinidae > Loripinus > Loripinus fragilis. The sequence goes on from OZ026516.1 coordinate 32,634,802, forward strand.
TCACTTAGGAGAATGAAATAAGTTGATGTATAGTGATTGCCGTGGACGTTTGGAACACAAGGGGTCATTCGGTTTCGTGCAAAATGCAGAGAAAATCGTGCAAGTCGCATGTTTTTTTTTTCTCACCGAGACATCCAATGCGGAAAATAAAGCCATCGTACAGTATATTTAATATATACCGACATGCCTGCAAGAACTCGCACGTGGTCATCATCTCATTTTTATTCACGGTACATTAATGTTAACTTAAGGCTTAAATATGTGTGATTCTCAGGTTATCCGACGGACGCGCCCTACCCTCCCCTCCCTTTTAAGCATTTTAAAGGATTTCCCAGTTCAGCAATATGTCCAAGCAGGGCACTTCTATCATTCTAATTCTATGCATGTGCTCTTTTCTTGAACACAGCTTGGACCCGAGCATGACATCAACTTGCGCGGAGCCCCATATGAGCTTGTAAAGACCCTGCTGGTACTTATGACAGATGTGATCAGCGAAGGCTCAGGAGAGCATGTGTGTTTGCACAATCTTGTCAGGGTCTCGCTCACTAACAAAGTTTAAAGTGGATGAAGACTAGCCAAATAAGAATTCAAGACATCTACGTACATTATCTTTAAACTACTTGTCAGCGGTTTTAATCAGAACGTTTTAACAAACTGTTGAGCCGATCGCGGCGTCTGTTTGTCCTCATGAAACTGCACATGGAAGGTCCTACGAGTGCATTACCGGTATAATGTACGCACAGACGCACATACATGTACCAAGAAATAAATTGATTGTAGCATGATTCTGCATCTTGATGAATTTAATATTTACATATTTAATTTCATGAAATAAGCCAGCTATGCGAGCAGCGAAGGCTCAGACGAGCCTGCGCACCCATGGAAAATCGCCAGCACCTTAACTGCCCACAAACACATAGAAGAAATGCATGCCGTGGCTGTGAATTTAAAATCAGTAAAGCCCTGGAGATGATGGGGACATCTCGGAATTCGCTTTGTTTACCACACGTCTGTATTAAAAAAATTTTCAAAGATGCATAGTAATGAGGCAATTCTATTTTTTTTATAAATAGGTAAAGCATGATTATTCACTGCCACGCGCATATGCAGTAATCTGTGGTAGGTTCACTTTAACTGTAAACTGAGACTACCTGCACGCCCAAAATCAAGGTAAACTCGTCAGTGTTTGTTTACAACGATTCTCATCTATCTTTAAAAGTACAATAGATGTATGTACCCCGACTTTGTTACATGCGAAGATCAGTCTGCGCACCGCACAGCCTTATCAGCACCTTTGTTTCTAGAGTCGGGCCAGATCTGGGCCCAACTGTCTGCACAGCCTCTTTGTGGGGGGGGGGGGGGGGGGGGGGGGGGGGGGGGGGGGCTGGGCCCGGTACTGCTAATAGTATCAGCCGCAGACAAAGGGACAGGGTAATGGTTCACGGACATGGTTTGAGATCAAAGAAGCCGACTATCAGACCACGTGTTGTTGTTGTTTTAAGACTCGGGTAGCACGCGGTGGGAATTGGCGCACGAAAACGGACTTAGCACACCAAACATAATTGCCTAGCTGTGTCTCCTTTTCATGTGTTTGCATGAAAAAAACCCCAATTACAATGAACTCGAGCATGAACGGCGCACTGCTTGCATGAAAAACTAGATTTGTGGTACTTGTCTGAATTTTTCCTTTTCTTTGAGATATAAAAGTACCCAGCGAATCGTACGCATCGGAAGCCAATATATCATAAATTGAGCCGCGACACAGTGTGGCATTCTGACGAGTGTAGACTCAGACGAGCCTGTGCAGCCTCCTTTTAAGCTCACAAACTCCAAACGATGTTCAGTCAGTAGCTTAACACTCATAGAATATTCAAGCGACTAGCAAAGGCTCTGATCAGACTGTGCATATGCGCAGGCTGATCTGGGGCTTTGCTGATTGATGGAAATCTCATGTCACGGCTCAATTATATTCTTTCGAGGCATCGGACGCAAAGTCGGACATAAATTCTTGCTCGGACCCAGTATGTTTATTGGGTCCGAGATTCTTGCCCCTGGTTTGGTTTGGCAAGACCTCGGAGATCTTGGATCCAAACTATTTTGAAAGCAGGTGGGAGAGAGAGAGAGAGACTAGCGCTTGCATACGAATCTCTTGTAATCTCGAAAAATATCATGAATGGGTGCTGAAAAGCTTCTCGTGCGCAACAAAGTCGGATATTCGACGGTATTGATGCTTTGTATGCTTTCTATCGCATTCCCAAATGTTTAAATTTACGAAACATTCTTTCCTGAATTCCATTCGGATCTGATCTGGATCCGAACTCTAACAACGTTTTTTTTCTTTTTTAAGGGAGAGAGGATCCAAATATCACTAAAAGCGGGCCATCATCAGCCCGCCAGCGAAGCACCTTTTAATGGCGTTTCGCTGGCCTGCCGATGATGGCCCAACGTTGAATGCTGGCTTGGTTGTTCTGAGAATTTCAGGGGATTCGATCTAGTATTGCTAAGGGGTCCGGACCCCCTGTCCCCCCTCTGGATCCGCGCATGGGACCGGACAATGTATACACTTATTGATGCGTCGTTAAGAACCAAACAAACACTTATTGAGATATACTGAAAATCCATTTTATCGTGCGCATCGGCTTTTGTACGACACTTTGCATACTTTCTATCGCATGCACAATTTTTTAAATTGACGAAACATTCTTTCTTGAATTCCATTAGGGTCTGATCTGGATCCAAACCGTTTTTGCAAATGTAAATAGAGAGAGAAAGAGAGAGACTGGTACATGCACATCATTTCGGCAAGAGAGAGAGAGAGAGAGAGAGAGAGAGAGAGATGTGTGTTCTATTTGAATTTCGTCATTTTTTAAACTCTGAGAACTCGTCTACGTATTTCAAAGCTTCGTGTAATGTGTATATCTTTGCAAAAGATTCTGATCGACGAGATGTCCTTGAGTGACTGTATTACATTATAAACGGCATTTGCCCAGATGGAGAGCAAGCGAAAGCGTTTTTGTTTTCTGAAGGAAGAATGAAAGTGTAGCGATTCATCGGTAGTCCGAGGTTAAATAAGTGGACTTTAACGACTTGTAAGTAAATTGAGTGACACAACATGCACGTGCCTGGCTCTCGACTTGGCAATTACCGCACGTGCTGGACATTTTACTGACTCAGTCCGCGGTTGAAAAGAAAAATGAGAAGATAGCGCAGAATCATATCGCCGTGTTTTCAGCACGTAGCCGTCGTTTCTACCACATTTTTACATGCATATATACCGTTTTTGCTCATGCTAAAGACCACATTCTAAAATTACGAACACAAGCACTTTTTCTGAAACGTAATTTCTAAAATTACGAACAGCGGAAAAAATAATTATTTTTTAGTGTTCGAAATTTTAGAACATTTACCGTAGCTGTGTTTATCATAGCTTGCAGTAACTGGTCATTGCAGTGCCTATCATAGCTTACAGTAACTGGTCATAGCAGAGTTTATCATAGCTTGCAGTAACTGGTCAAAGCAGTGTTTATCATGGCTGGCAGTAACTGGCCACAGTAGTGTTTATCATAGCCATCAGTAACTGGTCAAAGCAGTGTTTATCATAGCTTGCAGTAGCTGGTCACATCAGTGTTTATCATAGCTTGCAGCAATTAGTCACATCAGTGTTTATCATAGCTTGCAGCAACTAGTCACAGCAGTGTTTATCATAGCTGGAAGTAGCTTGTCACAGAAGTGTTTATCATAGCTTGCAGCAACTAGTCACAGCAGTGTTTATCATAGCTGGCAGTAGCTGGTCACAGTAGTGTTTATCATAGCTTGCAGCAACTAGTCACATCAGTGTTTATCATAGCTTGCAACAACTAGTCATAGCAGTGTTTATCATAGCTTGCAGCAACTAGTCACAGTAAAGTTTATCATAGCTGGCAGTAGCTGGTCACAGTAGTGTTTATCATAGCTTGCAGCAACTAGTCACAGTAGTGTTTATCATAGCTGGCAGCAACTAGTCACAGCAGTGTTTATCATAGCTGGCAGTAGCTTGTCACAGTATTGTTTATCATAGCTTGCAGTAACTAGTCACAGCAGTGTTTATCATAGCTGGCAGTAGCTGGTCACAGTAGTGTTTATCATAGCTTGCAGCAACTAGTCACATCAGTGTTTATCATAGCTTGCAGCAACTAGTCACAGTAGTGTTTATTATAGCTTGCAGTAGCTGGTCACATCAGTGTTTATCATAGCTTGCAGCAACTAGTCACATCAGTGTTTATCATAGCTTGCAGCAACTAGTCACAGCAGTATTTATCATAGCTGGCAGTAGCTTGTCACAGTAGTGTTTATCATAGCTTGCAGTAACTAGTAACAGCAGTGTTTATCATAGCTTGCAGCAACTAGTCACATCAGTGTTTATCATAGCTTGCAGCAACAGTAGTGTTTATCATGGCTGGCAGTAGCTTGTCACAGTAGTGTTTATCATAGCTTGCAGTAACTAGTCACAGCAGTGTTTATCATAGCTGGCAGTAGCTTGTCACAGTAGTGTTTATTATAGCTGGCAGCAACTAGTCACAGCAGTTTTTATCATAGCTGGCAGTAGCCTGTGACAGTAGTGTTTATCATAGCTTGCAGCAACTAGTCACATCGATGTTTATCATAGCTTGCAGCAACTAGTCACAGTAGTGTTTATCATAGCTGGCAGTAGCTGGTCACAGTAATGTTTATCATAGCTTGCAGCAACTAGTCACATCAGTGTTTATCATAGCTTGCAGCAACAGTAGTGTTTATCATGGCTGGCAGTAGCTTGTCACAGTAGTGTTTATCATAGCTTGCAGTAACTAGTCACAGCAGTGTTTATCATAGCTGGCAGTAGCTTGTCACAGTAGTGTTTATTATAGCTGGCAGCAACTAGTCACAGCAGTTTTTATCATAGCTGGCAGTAGCTTGTCACAGTAGTGTTTATCATAGCTTGCAGCAACTAGTCACATCGATGTTTATCATAGCTTGCAGCAACTAGTCACAGTAGTGTTTATCATAGCTGGCAGTAGCTGGTCACAGTAATGTTTATCATAGCTTGCAGCAACTAGTCACATCAGTGTTTATCATAGCTTGCAGCAACTAGTCACAGTAGTGTTTATCATAGCTGGCAGTAGCTGGTCACAGTAGTGTTTATCATAGCTGGCAGTAGCTGGTCACAGTAGTGTCTATCATAGCTGGCAGTAGCTGGTCACAGTAGGGTTTATCATAGCTTGCAGCAACAAGTCACATCAGTGTTTATCATAGCTTGCAGCAACTAGTCACAGTAGTGTTTATCATAGCTGGCAGTAGCTGGTCACAGTAGTGTTTATCATAGCTGGCAGTAGCTGGTCACAGTAGTGTTTATCATAGCTGGCAGTAGCTGGTCACAGTAGTGTTTATCATAGCTTGGAGTAGCTGGTCACAGTAGTGTTTATCATAGCTGGCAGTAGCTGGTCACAGTAGTGTTTATCATAGCTGGCAGTAGCTGGTCACAGTAGTGTTTATCATAGCTGGCAGTAGCTGGTCACAGTAGTGTTCATCATAGCTTGCAGCAACTAGTCACAGTAGTGTTTATCATAGCTGGCAGTAGCTGGTCACAGTAGTGTTTATCATAGCTTGCAGCAACTACTGTGATTCCAGGTTAAACGTGACCCCCGTTTTTTGCCGATTATTCCTTATTTGGTATTTAAATTGAAAAAGAAATTACAGAAATGAATATAGATATCGACCGCGTAATTAGATGTATTTTTCTCATTTATATATAATCTTTTATATAGGCTGGGATTAGATGGAATTTTGGAGTGTTTTTGTTCCTTCACTTTGAATTTGTCCCCAAGTGTACCTTATCAATATAAAAATAAACTTTGTCTCATACCGATCAGTGGTGTAAAGGTGGTGCTTTAAGCTTATATAGAGGCGAAAATGGGTATATATCTAATCGAAAAAGACTAAGTCATTCTAAATCACAGGGCATTCGGGGCTTAGTTTAAAATAAGGGCTGTCACCAAAAATAAGTTTTAGTTGCCCGGTGTGCATTTACATCCACATGCTAAACGTCGATCGTATTAGTAAGGATTTAAGCTGTTAAATAAAAGAAAACGGGGGTCATTAAAACCTGGAATCACAATAGTCACATCAGGGTTTATCATAGCTGGTCACAGTAGTGTTTATCATAGCTTGCAGCAACTAGCCACATCAGTGTTTATCATAGCTGGCAGTAGCTGGTCACAGTAGTGTTTATCATAGCTTGCAGCAACTAGTCACATCAGTGTTTATCATAGCCAGAGTTGGGGTCGATTACATGCAAATGTAATTGATACAATTACAATTACTTTGAAATTTCATGATTACTGATTACAATTACAATTACTTTTTTTCAAATGTAATCGATTACAATTACAGATTACATTGCAAAGTAATCATGATTACTTTGTGATTACTTATGATTACTTTTGAGCAATAAATTAACTGTATTATATTTCAAGACTTAATAGAATGTTATCCTGAAGAATGGAAAACTTAGCTATGGTTCTCAATTCTACTTACAGAGCTACAAGGTTTACTATACGAAATAAAGAATAAACAACAGTATTCAAAAATTCCTTATCATTCTAAATATAAGCATGGGTACAATGTACATTTACAAGATGATCATCTCATTTATCTTACATGTATTTGCAAAATATCCCTGGTACAGTCAAAATAGCCATATTTGGCTGTTTTAAGTCAACCTCAAAATTTGACCATTGTTTTACATGCATCATAAATAACACAGTTCTATGTGCTTCAGATTTATGTTTCTGTGGAAGGAGAAATTAAAATTATTCTAAATATCTTTTTAGTAATGTAGAAATCAGCTACAACTTTGATGCTTACAATAATAAATATGAAGCACCTAGAACTCTGCTATTTAAAACAAAGACTAATGGCTAGATGATAGTCAGTGAAGATCCTGGTCAGAATGAACAGCTGCACTTTCTGATCAAAGTTTCTAAACTGCATCTACGTCCCATAATTTAACAATGAGTCATACATGTACCATTAAAGCATGCTGAATGAGGTATGGGCTCTTTTAATTTGATGATATACTTTATAAAGAATTTTTGATTTTATCCCTATTCTATCATATTCAGAGAACATGACCTCCTGAAGTAAATTATTCTAGCTTCCATTATTACCTAATATTTTGTATATTAATTTAATCCTGATAATTTGAACACATTTATTATGTTTCATGTATGTCTATAAAAAGAATGAAAAAATATGTAGAAACTAAAAATGAGATCATATCCAGCAGGAAAAAGGTCAAAATTAGGTGTTAAAACTAAACTGTCATAAAAGTTCCTTAAGGATTAAATAAACACTTAAGAAAAGGGTCTTTATCTCATTTGACAGCAGAGCAAATAAAAAAGTTGACCAATAATGTCATTCAATGTTCACAATTATTATAGACACATTTTTCAGAAAAATAAAATTGGACATGGAAAGCTTTGACTTAAAGCTGCATAGTCTGTAACTTTTGATCTTCTTATTTTAAAAATAATGTTTTTATTTTTCAAGAACACAGTAAAAATACTCAAATTCAGGTAAACATTTTACCATTTTCGTAAATCTTAACAAGGTATCACTATCAAAACAACTGCATTTACGTTAAAATTCAACGGTCTAGAATTATTGGAGGGACGCAAATAATTACCAACAAGAGAAAAACACACCTATTTGGTGATATAATTCACTTTTCCATGCAGTTTTCAGCTGTACTGAACATTTTTATTGTGAAAACATAGCTTAATTCTACTTTTACAAATGATTTAAAAAGAAAATAAAATTATTCGAAAAATGTTCATAGTTACAGAGTATGCAGCTTTAAAATATGTATCTGATGAGATAATGTCAACTCTGAGCTTGGCTCAAGACTATCCAACTGTATTTAACATACAAGGGACCTTTTCCTGCCTGTTATATTTTTGCTAATGATAATTTTGCATGTTTTGCCATCTGTTCATATTTTCAGAATTTTGCAAATTCTTTCAGGGATGGCATCAGTATCAAAAAGTTTGAATTTAGATCTGGTCCAACATTTTGTATGGCCTGATTGAGTCCAAACTGTTTGCATAGGATATCAGCAGATGACAAAAATTGTCACTAGCATGTACCAGGTAAATCTACCCTTTCATTGCTGCATACAGAACAGACATTTTTTGCAAACTGTCTCCCGGGTGAAATGCAACATAACATGTTGGGCCTGATTAAGTCCAAACTGTTTTCATAGGATATCAGCAGATGACAATGTTGTCACTAGCAGGTAACAGGTTAATCTACTAACCCTTTCATTGCTGCATACAGAACAGACATTCCTTTTTTCAAACATCCATTATTCTCTGATCTATTGCTGGTACCTGTCACTGTACAACTTGCAACAGTTTTTTAACCAGTTTCATATTTTGTTTTTGTAAAAAATCAAAAGTAATCATAAAGTAATCGTAAAGTAATCATGATTACAGGCTATTTTGCAATGTAATCGATTACATTATGATTACTTGTAATCATAAAAATCCATGATTACAGATTACTTTATGATTACTGAAAAAAGTAATCAATTACAAGTAATCATGATTACAGATTACGATTACCCCAACTCTGATCATAGCTGGCAGTAACTGGCCACAGTAGTGTTTATCATAGCATGCAGTAACTGGTCACAGCAGTGTTTATCATAGCTGGCAGTACCTGGTCACAGTAGTGTTTATCATTGCTGGCAGTAACTAGTCACATCAGTGTTTATCATAGCTTGCAGCAACTAGTCACATCAGTGTTTATCATAGCTTGCAGCAACTAGTCACAGCAGTGTTTATTATAGCTGGCAGTAACTGATCACAGTAGTGTTTATCATAGCTGGCGGTAACTATTCACAGCAGTGTTTATCATAGCTGGCAGTAACTAGTCACAGTAGTGTTTATCATAGCTTGCAGTAGCTGGTCACATCAGTGTTTATCATAGCTGGCAGTAACTAGTCACAGTATGTTTATCATGGCTGGCAGTAACTAGTCACAGTAGTGTTTATCATGGCTGGCAGTAAATGGTCACAGTAGTGTTTATCATAGCTTGCAGTAGCTGGTCACATCAGTGTTTATCATAGCTGGCAGTAACTAGTCACAGTATGTTTATCATGGCTGGCAGTAACTAGTCACAGTAGTGTTTATCATGGCTGGCAGTAAATGGTCACAGTAGTGTTTATCATAGCTTGCAGTAGCTGGTCACATCAGTGTTTATCATAGCTGGCAGTAACTAGTCACAGTAGTGTTTATCATAGCTGGCAGTAACTTGTAACAGCAGTGTTTATCATAGCTGGCAGTAGCTGGTCACAGTGTTTATCATAGCTGGCAGTAACTTGTCACAGTAGTGTTTATCATGGCTGGCAGTAACTAGTCACAACAGTGTTTATCATGTTTGTACTCTCCAACTTTAAATAAAATCTGCCTTGTCTTAAGCTTGGTCACAACAATGTTTATCATAGCTTGCAGTAGCTGATCACAGCAGTGTTTAGCATAGCTTGCAGTAACTAGTCACAGTTTGTTTATCATAGCTTACAGTAGCTGGTCACAGCAGTTTATCATAGCTTGCAGTAACATTGGCATTTAAGTATATGTCTATAAGTCACATAGTAATTTGCTGTTCTGCTTTAAATAAGTTTTTTGTGTACATGTGATGTTCTAATGTAAGGTAGGTCGATGGAGTCAGTTGAGTACAGATCAGCCATTAGGTTACTGTTTTTGAAAGGTTTTACACTGAAGTAAGCTTTAGGTGAGATGAAAGTGGTTGATGGGGAGGATGTCCGTTTTCAAACACTGGCATCTTCAGTTCAAATGCGGTCGTATGTCAGTTTAAATTCTCCCAATTCTTGGGCACCCACTGTATGATATTGATGATGCTACCATCCAGCAAATTGAGACCGCCACTTTGGAGGATTGCCGCTTAACAGGGCACCAACTAGTCCATGAGGTCAAGATCAGTGAGGAGTTTGTGGAAAAATCATCCATGACCATATGCACATGGGAAAGGTGTTTGCTCCATGACTTCCAGGGTTGCTCACACCTTTACAGAAGAAAGAATGGGTCAATTGCACTAAAGCTCTTTTGACCATGTATCAAGACAATCAGGAGTACTTTTAAGCTCACCTGAGCAATTGGCTCATGGTGAGCTATTGTGATAGTTGGATGTCCGTCATGCATCATCCGTCGTCAAAATTGCTTCAAAGGACATCTCCTCCTAAACAACTGGCTGGATTTTTACCAATCTTGGTAGGAATGATCCTTATATGACCCTCTTTAAAAAATGGTTCAAATTGTTCCGGTCTCTTGCATATCTAGGTCACATGGGCTAAAAATAGATTTTCCAGATGAAAACTTTAAAAATCTTCTTCTCTGAGACCACAATGCCTAGAGCTTTGATATTTGGTATGTAGCATTACCTAGTAGACCTCTTCCATTTTTGTTCAAATTATGCCCCAGGGGCCAAAAATGGTCCGCCTGGGGGTCACATGTTTTACATAGGCTTATATAGAAAGAACCATGAAAAAAATCTTCTCGTCTGAAACCACAAGGCCTGGAGCCTTGGTATTTGGTATGTAGCATCACCTTGTGAACCTCTATAGGGAGAAACATGAAACAATCTTCTTCTCTGAAACCACAAGGCCTAGAGCCTTGATATTTGGTATGAAGCATTACCTAGTGAACTTCTACCAAGTTTGATCAAATTATATGCCTGGGGTCTAACATGGCCCCACCCCAGCGGTCACATGTTTTACATAGGCCTATATAGGGAAAAACATGAAAAAATCTTCTTGGCTGAAACCATAAGGTTTAGAGCCTTGATATTGCGTATGTAGCATCACCAAGTGGACCTCTACCAAGTTAGTTCAAATAATGCCATTTGGGCCAAAAATGGCTTGCCCCAGGTGTCACCAGGGACATGGTCAGCTTTTAACAGATTCCTATATGTAAGCTTTAAACAAAACTCAGGTGAGGGATTTAGGGCCACTTGGCCCTCTTGTTTGATAGACTTATTACACAGAAAGAAACATTGGTTCATCACTGCTGTCAGGGGACAAAAGCTCAGTATAAGTGATGGAAATATTATCACTTGCCACTCCCGAAAAAGGGAAGTGTCCAACCCTCTGCGGGCAAAACCCTGTTGACAGTATTTTTGAATCAGCGCGGAGAGGTGACAGTGGATTTCTTAGCTAAGGGTATCATAGTTACTGGGGCATAATATGCTTTACTTCTAAAGAAATAGCAAAAATCCATCAAAATCGAGAGGTGTGGTTAGCTATCCAGAGGTGGTTTGACTCCTGCAGGACAATTCTCCAGTTCACAACTCGTATGTTGCTCAGACAGAAGCTCTGTCCTGCGGCTATGAATCCTTCCTCACCCTCCTTACTCTCCCAATCTTGCACCATCTGACTTCCATCTTTCCAACCATGAAATCTCTTTTCAAAATGGAAGCGATTCTCGAATGATGAGAGCCTTTTTTCCGAAGTCAAAGCATGGCTTCAGGCACAACCGGCTGAGTTCTACAGTAGAGGTCTACATAACTGAATCAAACAATGGGAGAAGTATATCACCCATGTAGACCCAAATGTATAGAAGAACAAATGAATGTACCAAGATAGGTTTCTCTCCTACCATTGGAAGTTGGTCAGGAGAAATCTTTAATGAACGTCCCTCGTATCTTGCAGTACCTGGTCACAAATTTGAAAAAATAAAATGACAATACGGTGCAGTCCCTTTATAACACACCTCATTATAACACAGGTTTTGATACAAAATGTTTATGCTGTAGCCTACCAATTGTCTTTACCATGGAGTTTTGACTAAGGAATTACAGGAAAATTCCATCTGTCCATCTGTCTGATTTTTACCAGATTTGAGGCCTTTTGATTAATCTTGTACTGTGTAATCTTGTAAATCTTATCTGCACATTTTTTGAATGTTGCTTTACCACTTTATTCCTCCTGTCATCTGACATATAGAGGGTCGGTAAGGGCCATACCTGATGATCCCTCTGCATGCCTTACAAACTACATATAAAGTTTTATGCTTGATTGTTACACACACTCACACCTTTTGTGCACCTTTCATGTATTTTTCGAAAGCAGTTTTGCAACAGATGTACATAACCAAGAAAGCACCATTTTGTAGTTATTATAGCCTGGCTTTAAAAAAGTGGTGCTATACTGGATTTGGGTTCTCCGTCATTCCCTCTGTCATTCTGTCCATCATAATTTGGTTTCCACTCAATATCTTGAGAGCCCATGCATAGAATTTAGCCAAATTTTGTATATGCATTGATATTGACAAGATCTAGATTGATATTGTAAGACATCATTTTTTGCACATTAGTAAAAGAGTTATGGTCCTTGACAGATGTCAGAATTTGGCTAGACTTTAGAATCTGTCCACCACTATTTGTTGTGTTCATTTGGGGTATGCATACAATACATGGAAGTAATGTACAAGTTTAAGCTTCTATTACGATAATTAGGATTAGGGTAAGGGTTATGTATGGTAGCAACTATAACATATCTGAGTTCATTCTAGCATCTGAAAGTATGAGTCAGATGAAGTGAGGGACAGATTCTAAAGTTGCTCCAAGCATTTCCTTCAGAATTTTTTTTCTGCTCAATTTCTAGTGAACTAATTGGTAGTATTTGACCAAATTTTTTATTTGCATTGATATTGACAAAATCTAGCTTGGGATTGTTACCTGTCATTTTTTGCAAATTTGTAACAGAGTTATAGTCCTTGATTGATGTCAGATTTTTCGCTTACGCTCAATATCTTGAGAACTCATTGATATAATTTGACCAAATTTTTTTATGTGCATTGATATTGACAAGATCTAGCTTGGGATTGTAACCAGTCATTTTTCGCAAATTTGTAACAGAGTTATGACCCTTGATTTGTGTCAGATTCTCATTATCTTGAGAACTCATTGATAGAATTTGACCAAATTTTGTTTGTGCATTACTATTGACAAGATCTAGGTTCGAATTGTTACCTGTCATTTTATGAAAATAAAATAAAATTAACAGAGTTTTGGCCCTTGATGGATATTGGATTTTCGTTTCCACTCAATATCTTGAGAACTAATGGTGAAATTCGGCGATCAGGGTCTACACTGTTTTTCATGCACTTGAAACATCTATATTAGTAATAGAACAGCACCACAGGATAAACCTATATAAACTGGTCAAAATAAATTAAGCCCCACTAGAAATTTTCCCATAGACTTAATGTTAATACATTCATGTTTAATTTATCATAACATTTTACTGAATAAAGATTTTTCAATAACATTTTCAGCAAAGAAGCAGCAATGTTTCCTCTCAACATATGCTAGATTTCAGATGTATTGATAAGTTTTCCATAGAGCTCCACACATTCCAGTAAATGTCCCATTTCGTTCCCTATCATTCCTATTGTAAAATTGGCCAAAAATTGGATTCTCTTGGAAAATTTAGCACATACCCAAAGAAAATCGGTATTTTCAATTCAATCTTTGTGTAATTACACCTAAGACATTGTTGTCTAACTTGGATGGAATTAGAATTTTCAACTACCATCGATATTTTTGAAATAAACAACTAAACTTTGGGAATTTAACATTATGGCTATGTAAAAAAGTGACATGGGGCTTAACTTATTTTGACGAGTTTAGTTGAAACATATAGTACTAAATAATCCCATATGATTATGTACACTTGTTTGATAAAATCATTTGATGTGTTAAATGGCTACACATACCTTCTACATCCAGACAGATGGGTTGAGTCAAACAGTGCAGACCTTGCTCAGATTTCAATAAGGGGTAAAGGGAGCGCAGAAGCTCAGTGGTAGAGTTCTTGACTTGAGACTGAAGGGCCGCAGGTTCCAGCCTCACCAGCGTCATTGCGTTGTGTCCTTGAACAAGACACATTGATCCTAGGTTAGTACTAGTTCAACCCAGGAAGACCTGTCCCAACGTAACTGAAAGATTGCTGACTGGACGTAAAGAAACAAATCAATAAGGGGTAGTATCATGTTCAAGGTCTGCACTGCATTTCATCTTATCTTGTCTGCACTTATTCTCAGCAACTGCAGTTAAATCTGTGTAAAACAGCCACTCTCAAAAAGACAGAAAATTGGTTTTCAGGAGAAATTACCGCTTAATGCAGGTCAAAAGTATTGCAGAATGCTCAAATGGGAGCATTCTGCAATACTTTTGAACTTCATTGAGCTACCATTTGTCATTAAGATTTTTGTTTTGTCTATTTTTGAGTGGTTGTTTTACACAGCTTTTACTGTTCTGACTGGATTTCAAGGAATTTTCATTGGAACTTTTGAGTATCAAGAGCCGGTCTATCTAAATACTACAAAGACACCCAAACTACGTTAAGACACGCACAGAGGCACAAAGACACGCAAAGACATGCAAAGACATGCAAAGAAGCGCAAAGACGGGGGAAACCACAAAGACGGGACAAAGACACCTGCACTGCGCAACGACAATTAAATACTCCGTAAAAGTTCCAAAAAGACATCAAATATGCATTCAAAGATTCCATTGACAGCTTTAGATGATCAAAGATGCTGTGAGCGAAAAGTTTGCTGTCCAAATAAATAAGTTACAAACTAGATATAGATTTGTATACATTATGAGGAAGCTTTTTATATGCTGTATATAGATCTATAACAAAATTTGTCTTGTAAACTAGCGTTTGTCACATACACTTCTCATCCATTTTTGTCAGCAGAGACGAAACAAATTTCCAATTTGGCCTGGACCTTCGTTTTTGTTAATGAATTTTATGTTAAATTTGTGTTTGTCTTTGTCCACTGTAGTTGTCTTTTCTTACTAAAATCATCATTTTTACCATCTTTTGTGACTTTTTATATGAGTCTTTTGACATGTCTTTGACAACTTAAAATGTTTCAGCTGTCTTTGAATGTCTTTGTCAACTTTAAAAGTCTTTTTATCGTCTTTGTGTGTCTTTCTCAACTTCAAATATCCTTTTCCTTCTTTGCGTGTCTTTGTCTATCTTTAGGTGCCTTTGTCAACTTTAAACATGTTTTGCCATCTTTGCGAGTCTTTGTCCGTCTTTGTGAATCTTTGTCAACTTCAAACGTATTTTTGCCATCTTTGCGTTTCTTTGTGTGTCTTTGGGTGTCTTTGGGTGTCTTTGCGTGTCTTTGTGTGTCTTTGCGTAGTTTGGGTGTCTTTGCGGTATTTAGATAGACCCTCAAGAACAGATGTGCATATCGCCAGTATGATGATTTTTCCTGGAGTAATGCCCCTTAGATAAACCTTGTATTGATTATTCCTGTAAACTATTTGTCAGAATATACATATTAATCTGTGGGGGTTTTTAGTCCTCAACTTATTTTACAGAGGGGTTCCAATTGTCTATTCCAAAGGAAACTGATCTTTTCTTTTCCGGGAGGTGGGGGCTTTATATAATAATAAACTTTAAACAACTCGAATCCGCTGATTAGAGTTCCAAATCATTTGTCGGAAATGGTATTATACAGCTATTCAGTCACTGTATCGCCACGTTGTATGCAATGTCCTGGTCCTTGTAAAGCTGATGCAGATAGGTACCAGTTGTGGGCGTGGCTAGACAGTGACCCAAAAGCTGATTAATAACTTGGTGACCATCTACAAAAATAGCTTAAAAGAATATGGATATATCCAGTTTCCCTTGTATACCTTAGAAACATTAAACAAAACTCAGGTGATTGACCCAAGGCCACTTTGCCCTTTTAGGCACAAAAATGCATGTGCACAGCCTTCTTGGTCAATGAGGTATGGCCTGAGAATCTAATATATTTCCTCATTATTTAACAAAGGTTTTAAACATCTTTTGCTTCCTTGGTAATGTTTGCATGTTATTTTGTCATCTACAGATTTTATAAAGATTTTTTTTCAAAAATCTTTCAGAAATACCATCAAGGTGTCAAACAGTCTGAATCCAAATCAGGCAGTACAATGTGTCAGGCCTGCTCATGGTCCAAAATGTTTGGAAAGGTTATCAGTAGACGGCAAAAGTTGTCACTGACAGGGAATGATTAAAACATTTTTATCTAATTTTCAACACAAGAGCTATTGTAAAATATTTGAGAAGGGGATTTTTTGGCCTTCCCTGGAATAACAATATCCTTCTGTTTGTTGATAAGTTTGGTTTATGGGTACTCTTACTCATATCAGTTGTTATATATAATTAACTCTTTGCATGCTGGCTAATTTTATTGTCTGCTGATTTTTTTCAAAATTAACATTTTCAAATTCTTTCAGGAAGATCATCAGTGTAAAACAGTTTTGATCCAGTTCAGGCCTGACACTTTGTCAGGCCTGATATGGGTCTAAACTGTTTGCAAAGGACATTAGCAGACTACAAAAGCCCCCCCCCCCCCCCCCCCCCCCCCCCCCTTTAAAATACCATTCATGACAGCAGCAGGTATTTGTCTCAATTTTCTGTACAAAATGAGGCTTAACATTTCAGATTTTCATAACATGTTCAAGTCTTACTCTGTGCTAAAAACTAAATTTTCACATTGCCGTCTGCCGCAAGTTTACATGGATCTTTAAGGGTTAAGATAGGAAAAGGTCATTGTTCAAGTTTTCATTATTGTAGTGCACTAGTCATTTGTTTGTAGTGCACTAGTCCTTTGTAACCACTGCACCACCCCTCTCTTCCCCTACAGTGAATAAATGGCAGGGACAATGACTTTACAACATTAAAAGCCCTGCTAAAGCTCTAGAAGCAACTAAAGAATCTGTCAGCTACTTTACGACCCAAACTTCAGTAGCTATACTGAATATATATAGATATATTTGTATGTTATACACTGCTCAAAATATTTAAAGGAACACTGCGTGTTTCGCCATTGATCACAATACAAATGCACTAATAGTCTGACTCAAAGCAAGAGTTGGATCAATGAGGCGAAAACATGTTTGTCCTGTGATAAGTTTGGTTACCCAAGCTCAAGAGATCATTACCCTTGCTATCACCCAGCCATACCCTTAGATATGGGTAGGTAAGGGATGGGAGGCAGTGGTTACAAATGACTGGTGCATAGCAAGCTAATTATGGTTTTGCCTTGTTGACCCTGTTATTAAAAACTAAAATTCCGAGAATCAGATGTGTCTGTCGCCTGGCAAAATCTAAGTCAAAAAGGGCCATAACTCTGTCAGAATTTCGTCCATGATCTCCAAAATATTGAAATTGATCTGTTTTTAAAACTGTTTTACCCTTCTGTAAACTTTGAATGAAATTAATACATCCCTTCAATAGTTATTGATCGGAAACCAAAAGTGTGATGCTGCTGATGACGCTGACAAAGTTGATGGAGACATGATCCCTGTGTGTTTGCTATGCATCGCAGGTGACACAAAAACAATGTAGATCCATATCAATGTAGAGCCAGCTGATCAGGTTCTACAGTCTGTAATGCCATTGAAATAAATTGACTCATTAGAAATCATACCTGGATAATTAGCTTGCAAACAGCTTAGACCCAGATCAGACCTGACAGAGCATCTGTCCAAGATCTAAACTGTTTTAGGCCAGATTTTCTTTATTAGTTGATTTACGGAATTTTTTTTCAGATCTAGGGTCGGGGGACGAAAAAAAATAAATAAAAAAGCTCTGAAAATGACCAGTTGACTGGTCATTTTCAGAGCTTCTTTTTTCAGAGCTTTTTTTCAGAGCTTTTTTTTCTTTTTTTTCAGAGCTTTTTTTTTCTTTAATATCTCCAGAAAAACAGTGAAACTAGTAAGGTAATCTTTAAATATCTCATCATTTAAAAATCTGGACAGGACAATCACCTTTAACAGTGTCACTCTCAAAAATGCACAGACAGAACTTAAAAAAAACAAACAATTAATATTTAGAGTCGGCGGATAAAATACAAAAAAAAATTAGAAATTAAATTTCATTTTTTTCCTACTTTCCAGAAAATTACAATTGGAGGGTTCGTAAATCAACTAATAAAAAAATTCTGGCCTTATACCATGTTTGTAAATACTCATTATTTTTTTTTGGGGGGGGAAAATGTTGATTTTGAAAAAAAAACCGACTCTAAACCCTTTGAATACGGGAAACCTCTAAAAGGGTACTTTCAAAACATTAAAGACCTAGATGAAATACAGCATAATGCAACATTACATTAGGGTCTGCACTGTTTGTAAAGGTAAAAAATATCTTCAGACAAAAAAATTCAATATTTTTTTTAAAATTATAACCTGACACACCTAGATATGTACAATGGACTATCCCAAGTTTATTGTATCAAACCAGAAGGAAGAATCTATTAGTATACAAAGCGTTAGTTTAAGTCAGCAAGACAAGTGCATGGGTGATAGTTTTCAGGATTATTCCTGAAATCAGGTTTTTGAGGCTGACTTTCCATAGAAAGTCAGCCTCAAAATACTGAATTAGGCAGATTATAACAGATTTTCCGACTTATTTTCAGTTTATCTAAAGACACTTGATGATCTAAACTTGAAATTATTGATTATTTTGTTGGCATACTATGAGTTAAAAGATTTGAATTTCAAAAGTTCAGGATTTTGGAAATTTTGAACTTTCACCCATGCAAGTGTTAACTTTGTGGGCTAGTGATGACTTTTGTCAACTGCTGATTACATTTGCATGGGCGAAAGCTTTCAGGATTATTCCTGAATTCAGGATTTTGAGGCTGACTTTCCATAGAAAATTAGCCTCAAAACGATGAATTTAACAGCCTATAATAGCTTCTCTGATTTATATCTGTATGTGTTAAGACAACTGACCATTTATTAGTGAAATTGCTATTATTTTGTTGGCATACTGTCTGTTTTTTAAGTTTGAATTTCAAAAGATCAAGATTTTGGAAATTTTGAACTTTTACCCATGCATTTGCAAACAGTTGGGAACCAGATCAGGCCCAAGAACACCTTGGGCCTGATCTTGATCCTAACTATTTGTCACATTGATTGTACTCCTGAAATACCCTTTTCAACCAGTTCATTTTGTAAAAAAGTCAGATGAAAAACCCACCTTTTATTAAGTCAGCAAGAATTGTGTTCTCTTTGTCCCCTAATGATGACTTTTGTCATCTGCTGATAACTCTACAAACAGGTTGGACCCAGATTAGGCCCAACCTTTTGTCTGGTTTTCAAACTGTTTAAAAAATTGACACTCTGAATGCATTTTCTAGTAAAAACTTTTTTGAAAAAGCTACTTTTGAAAAAAAGCATTCTTAACTAACTAAATGAAATCTATATTTAGCCGGCAAATTAGTGAGTAAGCCTCGCAATAAGTGTGTGTCATCTTTACCCATTCAAACATAATCAGACCGGGTATCTAAATGGCACCTCTACCTGTCCAGGTAACTACCTATGTGGGCGGATCAGCTGGTATTAAGTCACGAAACTCCTTTGGTGATTTTGCAAAATTCTAAACATGCAAAAGACAAACCATCGAACCTTCTTTAAGATTAACTCTTTGTTGTTGACTTGATATAATCAACATACCGGTACAGAAAACAGTCTCATAAAACACTTCACATGGTCTGATGTGTATCCAAGATAGGGGGCATAATGATTTGCGGCATTGTTAACATGAATGATTTTGGTGCACTTAAAAGTTGACCATAACTTTAATAACTGGAAATTGTTACAGCTTTGATATAATACTTCATATATGTATATTTACATATTCGAAGCAATTCTTTAATGAATCTTTAGATTTTTGCAACCGTTCATAGCCTCATGAACTACACACGTTTGATTGACAGCTGCTAAGCTCTCTTGACCGTGCAATACGCTTCGACGGTGCACGACTTTTCGTCGAAAAGCTTTTCGTCGAATACGACTGTACGTCGAATATGACACTTGGTCGAAAAAAACGACCAAAAGCGACACTTGGTCGATTTTTTTATGAAAGAAGTACGACACTTGGTCGAAAAAAAGCGACCAAGTGTCGTACTTTGCTTATAATATACCGAAGTCGCTGTTTAGGCTTACTCGATTGTAGGCGTAAACAGTGGGAGTGATATCAGCTCGACTTTTCACTTTTTGTATTTACTCTTGTACCGCAGATTTGTTCAATTCCTTATCAGTGTTGTTCTGAAGATGGCTGAAAACTTGCAAATAGACGGGAATTTTACATTAGTAATAGGGGTGCAAAGAACTAAGAACAGCTCATGGGCTTGATGTAATAAAATCAGAATGTTCTATTCAATTTTGTTCATTTTTTTCAGACATATGCGCATTGCGCTATTTTGGAAAGATACTTTTATTTTCAAATTCTCATTTTTCGACCAATTTTCGACGATTTTTCGACAGATGTACATTCGACGAATTGTCTTTCGACGTAATTTCGACGAATGGTCGCGTTCGACGTAATGTCATATTCGAAGATATGTCGCATTCGACGAAAGGGTTTTCGACGAAAAGTCATGGACGCACGCTTCGAACATGGAACCCATTCGCCAGAACTGATACTGGTGTTGTTATTGACAGCAAGCCACACCTGAGTCACACATGTAAAACAAGCCTCTTCTATGCTCCATTGGCTGTCGGTGTTCAAGCTGGCTGTTCTATTTTTTTCATTTTACACTCAGACTAAACCGTTTATATGATTATATCTTAAATACAAAACTGTTTTAATTCCTTAATTAAAAATAATTTTTATATTTTAGATATTTATGATAATATGTAAATGATAAGCAATAAATTCAATTTAATTTTTGGAATGTTAATGGAATCACGAATACTTTGGGTCTCTTGCAAAAGTAATGAAGGGCTTCACTTACTTTGCAAGAGACTGGAAGTATTCATGATTCCATGAACATTCCATAAATTGAATTTATTTCTTAAATAAACCTTGAGGGAAGAGCTTTTGAAATATACCAAAATTTATGACCTTGACTTTTGACCTGCTTTTGAAAAAAAAAAAAAAAGCTAAATGTAGCTATATTGTGAATTGATTTTGTTCTGGGGACATTACAGTTCTGGGAACATTACAGTGTTCATCAAAAATTAACTTTTTTCAATATTAACCCTTTGTATACTGGAAACTGCTGACTTTTTTCGAAATTAACTTTTTCAAAAAACTCTTTCAGGGACACTATCAGAGTGTCAAGCGGTTTGGATTGAGATCAGGACCCACCTGATCTGGGTTCAAAACTGTTTGCAGAGGCAATCAGCAGACGACCAAAAAGTCTTTGCTAGTATGGATTCTTTTTGTATAAATCACTTGTCTTGTTTTCAGAAGATAAGTTTGTGCCATCTTTTATTTGGGCTGCGACGTGAGAAAACCTGTCTTCGGAGTTTCCGACAAAGTGAGATTCAAAGCAGCCTGCTTGGCTACAGAAACTAGCTAGATACTTGAACTTTCGCTCGTAGCAAGTCTAGATATGATACTTTCCCATTAGCAAATAACAAAGGCGCTGATCAGACTGCGCAGATGCGCAGGCTGGTCTGCGCCTTTGTTGTTCACAACCCCCCGAAGCCAGGTTTTCTCGCGTCGAGGCTCATTTTATGGTGAATATTCAGGGATGTGCCCGGGTTGCCAGTTTCTGATACAAAATGATGTCAGCGGTTATAAAAGTACAACAGTGTGTTTACAAGATTTTTACTAGGTCATTTTTACAAACATTAAGGGTATTTCCAAGTTTGATATGTGCACATATGTCTTTTAATAGTTCTGTCGGTCCGGATCTGTAGGGTTCAAACTGTTTACAAAGAAAAAATTCAACTCTAGCAAGGAAAGAGTTATAATCCAGTGGCTTCAAAATACTACGTTAGGCCAGAATTTTTTGGTCCAAAATAAATGAAAATGGCACTGGTATTGTCCCTGTAGGCTCAGTTGGTATCCTTATTTACCCTTTGTATACTGGAAACCCCTAAAGGGGTACCTTGGCAAACAGTGCAGACCCAGATGAAATGCCGCAAGATGCGGCATATCATCAGGGTCTTCACTGTTTGCTAAGATAAAAACAATCATCTGGGACTGAAGTAATAATTGTTATAACTACATGCCAGTCAGTTTGCGACTAGCAAATGCTCAACCAAGGACATGCAGCCTTTGTTGGTCATCTTTATACTTATAGAGCAAGTGTTGTGAGAAAACCTGCTTTTATATATGGTTTGTAACATAATACATGTATCAGTACTCAAACCTGTCAAACCTGTCTGCTCAGCTCAGAGACCTGCTGATATCTTGAAAATTTGAATGGTCACTTGTTTGACAGTGTATAGCAAATTTAAGGTGTTGATCAGACTGTGTGTATGTGCAGGCTGGTATGCAAATTTGTTGTTCACATACAACAAAAGCAGGTTTTATCATGACCCGACTCACTATGTCTCCGTTACACTTTTATAAATGAGGAAGTTGAAAATTATGGGGATTCCCCAGCGGAACTTTGGCCCACATTTTCAATCATTTTTGCAAGGTTGAATAAGTTTACAAGATAAGAAGTGCCCTTTGACCTATTGTGGGTTATACATAGGTAATCATTATAAAAAAATATATAATCTTTTGTTGAAATTTGCACATGAGTATGAAAATAGTGTGAAGACTTTAAAGAGTAAATAAGGGTATTTTTTCTGTGACTAACTAAATAAGATTTATATGTTATTCATATGAATTTTAAAACTATTCCCACTTTTGATTTGTCCTATGCTACGTAGTATACTACCATATGGATTTTATAAATTTAAAAACAGTGTTGCAAGATCAAGCAGAAGCTAAAACTGCTCTCAAAAAAGTACAGTAAAACCTGTCTTAAGAGGCCACTCAAAAAGAAGACCAAAATTGGTTTTCAAGACCAATTATTGCTTGATGCAGGTCAAAAGTATTGCAGAATGCTCCAAAGGGAGCATTCTGCAATACTTTCGACCTTCATTAAGCTACCATTTGTCATTAAAATCTTTGTATTGTCTTTTTTTGAGTGACCTCTTAAGACAGGTATTACTGTAGTGTATGGGTTGTAATTACTGCAAAGGTGCAACATTATTTTTGTCATTTTTTAAAAGTTGGCATCATCATCATTTGTCTGCTCTTTTTTTCAAAAAAATTATTTCAGGAACACTTTCAGGGTGTAAAACGGTTTGGATTCAGTCCTGATCTGGGTCCAAACACAATGACACAATGTTTGCATAGGTTATCTGCAGACGACAAAAGTCGCTGCTAGTGCAAGGAAAGGCATGTAGTTAACAAAAGCCAAGTGAAGTCAATCAGCAAGTCATATGAACAATTTCTTAAAAAATGACTTAAAATTGATTATGTTGCACCCACTGTATTTCATGGGTGAAAGATTTCAGGATTACTCCAGAATTCAGGATTTTGAGGCTGACTTTCCACAGAATGTCAACCTCAAAATCCTGAATAAGGAAGGTATCAACAGCTTCTCAGGTTTAGTTTCATATTCTCTAGAGACAATTGACCGTGGCATGGTGCAAGCTTTAAGATTTGAAATTCTGAAGTTCAGGATTTTAGAAATATTGAACTTTACCCATGTGTAATATTAGTGGAATTACAGATAGTGTAACCCTTGTTCCAGGAGCACTTCGATATAGATCTACAATAGTTATTTTACATTTTGTCTGTTTGAGTGCAAAACAACAACAAACTTCTTGGAAAACTGAAGTTTAACCTTGACTTAAATTACACGTGTTGAAACTGGACCTTAGCTTTTTAGTATTGAAACTAGATGTATTGCTGAAGTAGTGTTGGATGTATTGTTTAGAAAAATTGCCAGGAATATTGCCATTGACTTGAGTGTGAGTATTGAATCGTACCTAAATAGCTGGTTGCAGTACAGTCTGATCTGGCTCTTAAGACTTTACAGATACAACATATCTTTATATTTCTACATTTTACTTACTCAATGTTCAACCTTGAATACTACATTATTAGCCTTTGTTATGCTAAGTGCATCAGGGTATATCTGTTTTCTCTGTAATAGTGTAGACCAAGATCAGCTAGCTTGAGAAGCCAGCTGATCAAGAACCACGCTGTAAATGAATAAGTAGTAATAAGTTGATTTATGGAACTGTCAGATATCCATACATGTAAAAGGCTAAAAGCATATTAAGTTATTAACCCTTAAAGCGCCAAGAGAAAAATGCATCTGAAAATGTCGTCTGCTGAAGTCGTCTTCTGCAAATAATTGCCTAACATTACTGACAAATTAAGTATAGAAGCAAACAGCGTGGACCCAGAACAGACGGCTCCTATAGGAGCAGTCTGATCTTGGTCCACACTGTTTGCCATAGAGGCTTCTTAAACATTTCACCAGACAAGAAAAGCAGACGACTTTTGTTGCGATTGGCACATTTAGGGTTAGTTTATGCAGACCTGATCTGCATCCAAGCTGTTTGACACTCTAATGGTTGGTTTGATTCTTTACATCCCAGTCAACAGCTATGGTCATGTATGGACTGTCAGTTCACCAAACCACACTTTTTCCTGGGCAAGCTTGCTTTCTCTTGTAACTGACAACAACCCTTCATGAATCAGGGGAAGGGAGGAGAATGGCTGTAGAAATAATTTCAATCTCCACGAAAGTGGTACCAGCGACACTGGTGGTGTTCCTGAAAGTTTTTTTTTTTTAATTTAATTTGAAAAAAGTTGGCAGCCTGCAACAAAAACGTGAAAAATTTGCCAGCATGCAAAGATCTAAGGGTATCTTTTATATTTGCAGAATGCCATTGTGTTTAAGACTCCTCCCTACAAAGATCTAAGCGTATCTTTTATATTTGCAGTATGCCATTGTGTTTAAGACTCCTCCCTACAAAGATCTAAGTGTATCTTTTATATTTGCAGAATGCCATTGTGTTTAAGACTCCTCCCTACAAAGAGCTAAGCGTATCTTTTATATTTGCAGTATGCCATTGTGTTTAAGACTCCTCCCTACAAAGATCTAAGCGTATCTTTTATATTTGCAGAATGCCATTGTGTTTAAGACTCGTCCCTACAAAGAGCTAAGCGTATCTTTTATATTTGCAGTATGCCATTGTGTTTAAGACTCGTCCCTACAAAGAGCTAAGCGTATCTTTTATATTTGCAGTATGCCATTGTGTTTAAGACTCCTCCCTACAAAGAGCTAAGTGTATCTTCTATATTTGCAGTATGCCATTGTATTTAAGACTCCTCCCTACAAAGATCTAAGTGTATCTTTTATATTTGCAGTATGCCATTGTGTTTAAGACTCGTCCCTACAAAGAGCTAAGCGTATCTTTTATATTTGCAGTATGCCATTGTGTTTAAGACTGGTCCCTACAAAGAGCTAAGCGTATCTTTTATATTTGCAGTATGCCATTGTGTTTAAGACTCCTCCCTACAGAGATCAAAGTGTATCATTTATATTTGCAGTATGCCATTGTGTTTAAGACTCCTCCCTACAAAGAGCTAAGTGTGTCTTCTATATTTGCAGTATGCCATTGTGTTTAAGACTCCTCCCTACAAAGATCTAAGAGTATCTTTTATATTTGCAGTATGCCATTGTGTTTAAGACTCGTCCCTACAAAGAGCTAAGCGTATCTTTTATATTTGCAGTATGCCATTGTGTTTAAAACTCCTCCCTACAAAGATCTAAGAGTATCTTTTATATTTGCAGTATGCCATTGTGTTTAAGACTCCTCCCTACAAAGATCAAAGTGTATCATTTATATTTGCAGTATGCCATTGTGTTTAAGACTCCTCCCTACAAAGAGCTAAGTGTATCTTTTATATTTGCAGTATGCCATTGTGTTTAAGACTCCTCCCTACAAAGATCAAAGTGTATCATTTATATTTGCAGTATGCCATTGTGTTTAAGACTCCTCCCTACAAAGATCTAAGTGTATTATTTATATTTGCAGTATGCCATTGTGTTTAAGACTCCTCCCTACAAAGAGCTAAGTGTATCTTTTATATTTGCAGTATGCCATTGTGTTTAAGACTCCTCCCTACAAAGATCTAAGCGTATCTTTTATATTTGCAGTATGCCATTGTGTTTAAGACTCCTCCCTACAAAGATCTAAGTGTATCTTTTATATTTGCAGTATGCCATTGTGTTTAAGACGCCTCCCTACAAAGATCTAAGTGTATCTTTTATATTTGCAGTATGCCATTGTGTTTAAGACTCGTCCCTACAAAGATCTAAGTGTATCTTTTATATTTGCAGTATGCCATTGTGTTTAAGACTCCTCCCTACAAAGACACCAACATCGACAAGCCGGTCAATGTGCTTATTATGCTTCAGAGAAAAACGGACACAGAAGTCAGCGATCCGAAGTCATTCACATTCTACCCACAGTCACATGGTCAGTATACAGGTTTATATTTACATTTTCAAGGCAAGCCTTTAATGAATCTTTAGATTTTTGCAACTGGGTATAGCCTCATGAATGATATAAATTTTATTGACAGCTGCCAAGCTCACTTGCCCGTGCAATCGCTTGGAACATCAAATTTATTCTCCAGAAGTGACACTGGTGTTGTGATTGACAGCGAGCCACTCCTGAGTCGCACATGCAAAACAAGCCTCTTGTTTGCTCCATTGGCTGTCAGTGTTCACACCGGCTGTTCTGCTTTTCCGTTTTACACTCCAACAAAACTGTTAATACAATTACATATTAAATACAAAACTGTTTTCCTAAATTATAAATAATTTCTATGTTTTAGATATTTATAATAAAAATTAAATATAAGCAATAAATCTTCATGGAATCATGAATACTTCGGGTCTTGTGCGTCATCAACAATTGCTTCAAAGGACATCTCCTAAACTACTGGCTGGATTTTGACCAAACTTGGCAGGAATGAGCCTTATATGGTCCTCTTTAATAATTGTTCAAATGATTCCTGTCTGTTGCATATCTAGGTAACACAGGCTAAAAAAGGATTTTCAAGATGAAAACTTTAAAAATCCTCTTGTCTGAAACCAGAAGACCTAGAGCCTTTATATTTGGTATGTAGCATCACCTAGTAGACCTCTACCAAGTTTGTTCAAATTGTGCCCCCGGGGCCAAAAATGGCCCCACTCTGGGGGTCACGATTTACATAGGCTTATAAAGGGAAAACCAAAAAAATCCTCTTGTCTTAGAGCCTTTATATTTGGTATGTAGCATCACGTAGTAGACCTCTACCAAGTTTGTTCAAATTGTGCCCCCGGGGCCAAAAATGGCCCCACTCCGGGGGTCACGATTTACATAGGCTTATAAAGGGAAAACCAAAAAAATCCTCTTGTCTGAAACCAGAAGGCCTAGAGCCTTTATATTTGGTATGTAGCATCACCTAGTAGACCTCTACCAAATTTGTTCAAATTGTGCCCCCGGGGCTAAAAATGGCCCCACTCCGGGGGTCACGATTTACATAGGCTTATAAAAGGAAAACCAAAAAAATCTTCTTGTCTGAAACCACAAGGCCTAACGCCTTAATATTTGGTATGTAGCATCACCTAGTGAACCTCTACCAAGTTTGTTCAAATTATGTCCCTGTGGCCAAAAATGGTCCAGCAACGGGGGGTTCACATGTTTTACATAGGCTTATATAGAGAAAACATGGAAAAATCTTCTTGTCTGAAACCACAAGGCATAGAGCCTTAATATTTGGCATGCTCCTGGGGCCAAAAATGGCCCCACCTCGAGGGTCACAAGTTTAACATAGGCTGATAGAGGGAAATCATCATCATCAAATCATTAATGATTAATGTGCAGGTGCAGGGGCATCATCCACATCAGTGGGCCCCTTTCCAGGTAACTGGCTAGCTGCATGTATAGCAGATCTCACACCTGATCTCCAGGTGCTCCTTTCTGGAGGGTCAACTGTCATAAGCTTCCACTTGCAGCAGACTTTCTTTGTCAGTTTCTTCCATATTAGCTTGGGCCTCCCTGCCCCCCACCTGCCATCAATCTGTATATCTCATGCTGTTCTGACTGCACCACTAGAATGCTCCACATGCCCAAACCAGCGAAGCCTTCTCTCTCAAAATGAGGTTGAGGTCCTCAAGCTCAAGCTTGGCCAGGAGTTCCCATGACCTTACCCTGGCCACATCCTCTGGCTTGATACTGAAGATCTGTCTGATCATGGCCCTATCATTAACTGCAACCGCTGCAGGTTCGTCTTGGTCAGTGGCCAAGTTTCATTGGCATGGAGCATGGCGCTCCGCATGCAAGAGCTGCATACATGGCCATGGTTCTTATAAGAGAGGTGGTGGGATGTGAGAACTGGTAGTAGCTCCCTGAACTTCTTCCAGGCTGTTTTCACACAAGTAGTTACTGTTATTTCACAGCCTCCACCAGCAGAAAGCATGTCACCCAGGTAGGCAGAAAGAAGCTACCACCTCCAGCTTATCAGGTCCGACCTGGACTTCACTCTGTGGCCTGCCGTCAATAGGGCTGGCATTTCCCATGCACCGTGCACACCTATAACCAGGATTTGGTGTCAGTCTTAGTATAGAACACCATACATAAGCAAATGTTCTGCCCTTTTACACACCCTTGACCCCTGTATGGGGTCAAAAGGTCCAAACATTTTTTCCTGAAGAAGGTTATGTTGCATATCACATTATAAGGTCCAAACATTTTTTCTTGAAGAAGGTTATGTTGCATATCACATTATGCAATTAAAATGTTTGATCTGATGCACATCCCTGAACTTTTGGTTAGGGTAAAAAGGTTTAGACATTGAAATTGTGCAGATAAGTATAATTTGATTGAACTTAGTGACTTGATAGGCTTTGGTTATGATCTGAGTGATCCCAAGACGGACTTAAGTATGTTGGAGAACAGGATTTATATTTTGGACTTCACTCTGTGGCCTGCCGTCAATAGGGCTGGCATTTCCCATGCACCGTGCACACCTATAACCAGGATTTGGTGTCAGTCTTAGTAGCCCGCTGCATTTCTTATGGCCCCAAGTTTGCAGCCATTGCATAAGATGCTGTTGTTGCCTACTCCTGTACGACAGACAGCCCATGGGTATTCGTCTGAACTCTGCAGGAATTCCAGGCCTGTACCACAGACCATGACATTTTATCTTTCCTGCATTTAACCGCAACCCCTTCTTCTCCATGGCTTCTTTCCATATCAAGAGCCTCCTGACACATTCCTCTAGGGAGTCAGCAATAATGACAAGATCATCTGCAAATAGGTCCTCCCAGGGACAAGGCCTCCAGCACAATGATGAAGAGCAAGGGACTAAGTATGGATCCCTGCGGGACCCCGACCTTCACCTCAAACTCTTTGCTGATACCCTCGCCAACAAGAAACCAGCTTCATGCATTAGCGTACATTCCCTGGACTAACCGCACAATCCATTCATCAACACCTAGCTTTCTCAGGGCCCACCAGATAACCTTTCGAGGGACACGGTCAGATGCTTTCTCGGACAACAAAGATTGCATCTGTAGTGTCTCTTCCTGGGACAAGCCAAACTGGGAGTTGTCAATAGACACCAATGGTCTTATGAGACCATCAACAATCCTCTCTAGGATCTTCATGGCCTGCTTGGTCAGCTTGAGGCCTTGATAGTTGCCTCTATCCAAAGCATCACCCTTGCCCTTGTAAATGCAGACAATGAAAACAGGAAAATATTCTTGTCTCAAACCACAAGGCCTAAAGCCTTGATATTTGGTATGTAGCATCACCTAGTGGACCTTTACCAAGTTTGTTCAAATTATGTCCCAAAACTGGCCCTGCCCCGGGGGTCCTATGGTTTAAATTGGCTTATAAAGGGAAACCATAAAAAATCTTCTTGTTTGAAACCAAGAGGCATAAAGCCTTGATATTTGGTATGTAGCATCACCTAGTGGACCTCCACCAAGTTTGTTCTAATTATGTCCCTGTGGACCAAAAATGGCCCATCCCGGGGGTAACATGTTTTACATAGGCTTATATAGGGAAAACATAAAAATTTCTTCTCGTCTGAAACCACAAGGGTAAGAGCCTTGATATTTGTTTTGTATCATCATCTAGTGGGCCTCTACCAAGTTTGTTCAAATTATGCCCCTGGGATAAAAAATGACCCCCGCCCCTGGGTCAAATGTTTTAATTAGGCTTAAAGCTGTATAGTCTGTAACTTTTGATCTTTTAATTTTAGAACTAATGTTTCAATTTTTCAAGAACACAGTAAAAAAACTAAAACTCAGGTATACATTTTTCCACTTTCGTAAATCTAAACAAATTATCAGTATCAAAACAACAGCATTTATGTTAATTTTATGTCTATAATTATTGGAGGGACGCAAATAATTACCAACACGAGAAAAACACACCTGTTTTGATAAGATAATTCACTTTTCCGTGCAATTTTCAGCTATAGTGAACATATTTATTGTGAAAGCGTAACTTAATTCTACTTTTACAAATGATTTAAAAAGAAAATAAAAAAAATCGAAAAATGTTCATAGTTGCAGGCTAAGTCTCTTTAAATAGGGAGTGAAATAATCTTCTTGTCTGAAACCACAAGGCCTACAGCCTTGATATTTTGTATGTAGCATCACCTTGTGGACCTCTACCAAGTTTGTTCAAATTATGCTCCTGGGGCTAAAGATATGCCCGCTGCAGGGCTTATATAATCAACTTTTTCAGAATATGGTCATGTTGCATATCAAATTAAAGAGAATAAAGCATACAATAACATGTTAGTAAATATTTTGGTCTTACACTTACCCTTGACCCCTAGAGTGGGGTCAAAAGGTTAATTTGTTTTTTTTCTTCTGAAAGTGGTAATGTTGCATATCAAATTAGTTGGAATGAAGCATAGAATACCATACACAAGCAAATGTTTTGCCCTTTTACACACCCTTGACCCCTGTATGGCGTCAAAAGGTCCAAACATTTTTTCCTGAAGAAGGTTATGTTGCATATCACATTATAAGGTCCAAACATTTTTTCTTGAAGAAGGTTATGTTGCATATCACATTATGCAATTAAAATGTTTGATCTGATGCACATCCCTGATCTTTTGGTTAGGGTAAAAAGGTTTAGACATTGAAATTGTGCAGATAAGTATAATTTGATTGAACTTAGTGACTTGATAGGCTTTGGTTATGATATGAGTGATCCCAAGACGGACTTAAGTATGTTGGAGAACAGGATTCATATTTTGTGGTAAACATCCTCTCTTCTGACAAGAATTCAGGTGAGCGATACAGGGCGCATGGGTCCTCTTGTCTTAATCCCGAAAGATTTGCTGAAAAATTAATAATGAAAAAAAATCAGCAAAGGACAAAAAATATACATGCAAAATTACTCAGGGATGCAAAGACCCGAGCTTTTGTGAATGGATTTTTAAACTCTTTGCCTCTAGTGTCGTCTGATAATAACCTTTGCAAAGAGTTTGGACCCAGATCAGGCCCAAGATAATGTCAGGCCTGATCTGAATCCAAACTGTTTGATACTCTGATGGTATTCCTGAAAGAATTTTTCCAAAAGTTGTTTTTGAAAAAAAACAGTAGACGACAAAAAAGCATGAAAAATTACCCATGAGGCAAAGAGTAAAGGGCTATTAAGGTGAACAGGTTAAAATTGCTCACAAAAGCAAATCCTGTAAGTTTAGAGCACACCGTGGGTGTAATCCGGCTATGATAAATAGCCCAAAAAGAGGAAGAAAAAATAAGAAGAAATGATGAAAATGATTTAGGTTATTGACTCAGAACAAGTTAAAGTACAAATAACTTTTTTCTTACAAAATTGGAAGCTTGCATAAGTACAGATGTACCTAAAATTTTGGTTTTAGGCTTAACACTTTGTCAATGTGTGTTGCAAGTTTGGGCGGTCCAAACCAGGGGCGGTTTTAAAAAGGGGTTTTAACCGGCTATAACTGCCCCGGTCAATACTCCAGAAGTGGTCATTACTGGTCGATTGAAAATTGAGTGTCGATTGAGATTTTATATTCATTTGAAAATGTGGATTTCAAATCAGTTTGGATCCAGATAGGGTCCAACAAAATGTTGGGCCTGAATGTGAATCCAAACTGTTTGGCACTCTGATGGTACGTAGCATTGTACAAGCATATTCATGAAAGAATTTTTTTAAAAAAGTTTATTTTAAAAAAAAAGCAGGAGACAAAAAGAAAATTACCCAGCCTGCAAGGAGTTTAAAAAAGACTGCAGTGCCCCTTGGGTTTTTACAGGACTTTAGTTAAGAGTGTGTACCAAAAAAAAATTTTTTTTAATTTCTCAACCAATCCATATGTTGTGGGTACTCAAAAGAACCGTCTTAATGAGACAGTTCTTTTGAGCACCCAAAATATATGCTAAAAATTATGGGTAAGAAAATATTTACAATTTTAGGATGAAAATTTTTCTTTATCTAAACCTGTGGTATTGATCAGAAAAATTATTTTTTAAGACAAGGAAGACATAAACAGGAAAAGGAGAAAGACACTTCCTAGCGATCCACGCAGAGGGGGTTTTGGTGACATGGACCATTCCAATGATATTTTTGGAGGAAGAGATGACTCTTCAAAGGGAGGAGGAACAGATGGAACCTTTATGAATGGCCCTCAAGGTGCTGGATGTAAGTAGGAATGTTGAGTGACAATGAATTAACATAATTATATACTGTAAATCCAGAAATTTTCGCGAATAGCGTTAAAAGACAATTTTGTGACGCTAAAATTTTGCAACTAGGGCATGATTTACGTATAGCAGTAAATGACAGAGTGATTTCGGCATTTTGCGAGGATTTTATTTTCACGAATGTTGGCATATGCGAAGTTTCGTGAAAATAAAACCCTCGCAAAATTTCTTAACTTACAGTATCAGAGTTGGAGAAAATAGTAATACTGTTAAAGTTGACATTTGAGACCTTGGCAATTGCTCTTTATTCTGGATTACAGTAAACATGTAGTTTGGTAAAGAGTGAAGACCTTGATGAAATGCCACCTTACCCTAATTCAAATTTTATCATAGTTTGCATTGTTTCCTAATATAAAAACAACAGGGACAGAAATACATCTTTTTATAGAAAATTTGGCTGACAACCCCTTAGGCCAGAATTTTTTAATTAGTTGATTTACGAACCCTCCTACTGTAATTTTCTAGAAAGTAGCAAAAAAAAAAAAATTAGTTCTAAAATTAGTTTTTTTTTTTATTTATCAGCCAACTTAATATTTGTTTTGTTGAAAAAAAACATTTGAGGTTCTGTTTCTGTATTTTTGAGAGCGACACTGCTAAGAGTGATTGTCCTATGCAGGATTTAAAGATTTAATACAGGCTGTTGGTTTTCTTTACTACCGGTAGTTTAACTGTTTTTCTGGAGATATTAAAAAAAAAAAGCTCTGAAGATAATAAAAAAAACGTTCTGAAAATGACCAGTCCCCCCTACCCTAAATCTGTTAAAAAAATTCCGTAAATCAACTAATAAAAAAAATCTGACCTTTACTTACAAAATGGACAGTTACATACATATTGTATGAATATGTATTGGATTTTCTATCAGAATGAAAAGATTTAAAAGACTGACTCTGTTAATTGTAGCCATTTTCCTAATTTGAAGAACCTTAAAAGTTATTTTCTATTATGAGAGGAAATTCTTTCCTTTAATAGTAGCCCCTTTTATTAAAGGAGAATTGACTGTCCATAAGTTGACTTTATTGACATAACAAGGCTATCGGTATCATAAACTTCGCAAAACATTTTCAAAATTTTATAGACGATACTATGATTTGATTTCGAAATTCCAAGTTGGACTTAAATCTCTCTTGCGCCAAGGACTTTCGGAACCTGATTTCTATGGTGACTTGGTGTATAAGTTGAAGAAGATTGTTGGCTCTAATAATTTTTCAGCGCAGTTCATTAAAATAATTTCCTATTATAAAAAGATTGGCTATAACATTAATGTATTGCAACAGACTGCATGCTTGGTAGTCAACCCAATCACGGTTGGCAACTTTGCTTTCCTCTTTAATTGCACGCCGGTGGGTCGGACTTCAGACTCTATGATGGTTCCGACTTAAAGACTTATCTATTGATGAGATGATAGGGGCCTGATGCTTTGGCTGTTTGTCGGGCCCACCGGGGTTTACCTGTTGGATTTCTTTTGCTCCGATATTCAGTTTAATTTACTGTTGAGTCCTTATCCTTGCTTTATCTCCTTGTTATATCTTGATTTATATGTTTTAGGAGATGATGCATTGATAAGTTAGGGGTCTTTCATGCAAACCAAATATCTATGTGTCTTGATCCACATCTGAATTAAGGGTGAGGTTGGCGCCGTTAAACCGGTTTAAGCCCTCCAGTAAAATATTTTACTGACCGTTCCAAGGCGGTACTTCTTTTGTGGATCTTTTATGTTTTTGTTCTGTCTTGTGTTTGCTATGTTTTGTGTGCGTCTGTTTATATGTGCTTTGTGGTCACCTGCTGGGAAAGGGCTGACCTCTTGGCTCTCGTTTGTGGTGTCTTCTGTGAGTTTGTCACTTTCCCATTGGTATCCTGGGTCAGGTGTGGTACTTGATTGTATCGATTCCTGATCTTTGCACCATTACTTACCTTTAGTCTACTAAATTAGAAGATATTTTTTATGGTCTTATTT
The DNA here is from genome assembly GCA_964019695.1 of Loripinus fragilis. Lineage (NCBI taxonomy): Eukaryota > Metazoa > Mollusca > Bivalvia > Lucinida > Lucinidae > Loripinus > Loripinus fragilis. The sequence goes on from OZ026516.1 coordinate 32,669,359, forward strand.
TGGCCATTTTTGTTTATATTCAATTTGCAATAAATGAATTTATAAAATTATCTCAAAATATATTAAGTATTTTACACCTTATAGTGTTTAATGCTTTGTCTACCAGTGTCATCAGCCTTTGCAAACAGTTTGGATCCAGATCAGGCTTGACAAAATGTCCGGCCTGATTATGGACAAGATGTTTGACACTCTGAAGAACTTTTAGAAAAAGTTGAAAAAAAAGTGTGCAGAGATTCCCATTAGGCAAAGAGAGGATAATTGACCCTATGAATCATAACACTTTACACCTCACCATATTGCCATTTCTGTTTCAACCAATAAGGTATTGCATGGCTACAAGTTACTCCAGGGACATAATGCTACAGTCCTTGAAATACATTTTCATTTACAACTTTTAATATAAATTGCTGAAAACAGATCAGTTAAAAAGTAAATGGCTGTTTTCAAGGCTGTTTTGCTGACCTCAGTGCATTTCCTTTAGATAGGAAAATTAGAGGATAACTATTCAAAATTTTCACTCGATGAGGTATATCCTCTGATCTTTAGTTTTACAGCAATTCATGAGTGGAGCCGTAAAACATAATTTCTGACCATATATCCGACGACGTACCTCCCTAAATGAGTATTTTGAATATAGTTATCCTTAGTCTAATTCACTTCTGATAAATGTCTCAAATTTTAGCATTGTAAAGCCGCATGTCATACAATGAAATGTGGCATAATTTATGACTAAAGTATTTCAGACAGTGATAAACTGACTCAAATTTTTTATGTTATCCAAACAGACATTGTGTTACAAAAGCAAGTGCATTAGAATTGGCAATATAACAGAAGAAAAATTGGTTTCTTAATTGGTAAACAATCAACATTTACACATTTATTATGATGACAGATCTATGCTAATATCTATTTTCAGCAATTCCTGATTTCTCCAATTTACAGTCAACACTCTCAGGATATGGCAATCCTAACAATCCAGGCGTACGTTTTCAAGGTCAGTTTCTGCATATTCAAAGATTCTGCATAATAGCACCCCTTAACTCTTAGCCAGCCAATCGCTACTTTGTTGTCTGTTTCTTTTATTTGTTTATCTTCTTAGGTTAATATACTATGCACAATAAATTTAGCAATTGTTTTGTATGGGTGAGCCCATCCACATCAGATCTCAAGTTTCATTTGCTGTCATGAAAATACAAGAGCGGATCATCTGACAAGAATTTCCATTTAAAAAAATACAGAATTACCAAACTCACACTGGCTGAGTGGCTGGAGGAACAAGGACCAGTCGCACAGGCTGACTGGAGTCACTCACACTGGCTGAGTGGCTGAAGGGCCAAGGACCAGTCACACTGGCTGACTGGAGTCACTCACACTGGCTGAGTGGCTGGAGGATCAAGGACCAGTCACACTGGCTGAGTGGCTGGAGGATCAAGGACCAGTCACACTGGCTGACTGGAGTCACTCACACTGGCTGAGTGGCTGGAGGGATTTCTACGTCAGTAAACGCAAGTTGTTAATGATTATCAACATGGTATCTGCATTGAGTGAGGCTTCAAGCTCAAAGCAAATATCATGTCACAAGCTTATGATACACTATCCAAGCAGCTATACTGAAAGACGTCCAACCTGATTCATTATCACCGCGTGGCCAGTGTCGGCCCATTTATGATTACACTGGTGCACAGGTCGAACTGGGACACTCATGGGCCAATGACTGAGCTGGTTCCGTTAGCCAAAGAATAGGGAATAAAGAGAGTTATTATTAAAATGTTACAATTAAGCCAAGTTAATCTTTTATTTGTACCTTGTCCCTTCAGATCAGTTAAGCAAAACATTCACTCAGCCACAATGTCTGGGCCCCAGCATAAAACATGAGTATTTCTGATCATTGGGGGAAGCCAAAACCATTTTCAAGCGATTGTTTGGTCACTCAAAGCCAAAACAGCATTGCAAATGCTGCAATTTTCTAAACTTTCTCAGAGAAATAAAGGACCAAGTTTTCACATTTTGAAGTTTATGGATGCTTTTACGTTATCCCCTTTAAACGGTGTTTCTAGTCGGGTTTTCTTGAACCAAATTAACAAGTAAAACTGCTTGATGCCTTCCAACACATTCAGACAAATACTGTTGAATGAAACATCTTTACGGCTACAGACTAAGGGACGAAAGATAAAATCTAGAGTCACTGTTATCTCGTAAACACGTCTCACCATTTTTCAGTAACTTAAGGTTTTAATCAACCATAAGAAATTTAAGGTTTTAATCAACCATAAAATGAGTTACATTGTAAGCCTATGATATCTTTGTAAACTGATTCTCTGTTGAATTGAAAGGGTGCTCGGACATTTCGGCCACGGACATTTCGGCCTAGGACGTTTCGGCCTGGACATTTCGGCCACGGACGTTTCGGCCTCGGAAAATGCCGAAGGTGGACGTTTTGGCCATTACCATAAATTTTGGGTTTGGGATGTGTGCATGCATAAATGTGTGATGCATTTCATAATCTTTTGAAATCAAATATGCATGTGAATACTTACAGTTGATTCAAAGATGCATGATAACAAGAGTATGCTATTTTTCATAGAAAGAGGTAAATTATTGTGTATATTATACAGCAGTAAATGATTATGAAATACCATTATAAAGCACCCATTACCTTGAATTAGTTTATATTTTTGGTTTACAACAATTCTCGTGTATCTTTGAATCTACTGAACATAACAATTGATGAATGTTAACTACTTTCATGCTGAACCTGGGTTTATCCTTTTTCTTCAAAACACTGCAGATCCAGATCAGCCAGGTTCCTACCTGATCAGGATCCACACTGTTTTCATCTCTGCTTGTAAATATATATGCAGTTTAATAACTGATAAAAATTTGATAGAAATACTATGTATAGTATATAAGATTATTCAGTCAATTATTTCCTAAGAAATGCATCACACATTTATGCATGCACACACCCCAACCCAAAATTTATGATTTGGCCGAAACGTCCACCTTGGCATTTTCCGTGGCCGAAACACTAATTAACATTAGAAGTTGAATCAAATGATGACTACGTTTTGACGTCATTGATGGTAGCTGATCTTTTTCAGCCTGAAATCTCTATCACATCTGTCACATAACCAATAGTTTTTATAGGCCTATGATGCATGAGGAAGATGAAAGACCGCTAAAGAAAAATCACATGCTTATCATTTTAGCATTGCTGACAACGGATGTGAATTTTGCTTACTGACCCCTCCTGCAATTTTTCCTCTCCCCAAATGTCTAGATTAAGGATGGCGTCTGTAAATTTGTGGTTTCATTTGCCTAAAATCCTGTTCTCGTCATTGCAATTGAAATTGTTCAATATTGCACAAAGTGTGCACAAAAAAGATGAGAAACATAAGAAATTGCGAAACTTATTGTTCATAGTATAGATAGCCTATATTGCAAACAATATGAATCCCAGGAGCAGTCTGATCAGGATTCATAGAGTTTGCTTTTATGATAAGTCTGAAGTGGATTTTAACATATGCGACAACAAAAAAACTAACAAAAAAAGAGACAAAAATAGTGGTGGGCTAAGGGCAAATGACAGATGTGTGTATAATAGTTTTTTTTCTTGCAAAATTGAATGAAAAATGTCTGCATTGCATGTTGTCTTTTCTTTCTTCCTCGTTTTAATTTTTCCCAATATCGGCTGGGGAGAGGTCACTTCTCCCTAATTTTAATTAAACTGGACCCCTGTTAAATTAGCCCCTTTCCCGCCATTCACACAATTGTCGTCTGCTTGCTCAGCTGCTGATGTAGTTTGGTAGCCTATATTGCAAACAATATGAACCCAGATCAGACTGCTCCCTTTTGAGCAAGATGCTCTATCCTCACTACTGAGCACTGGATCAGCTCTGACAGGAAAATGTCCTGGGGTAACAGGCCGGAATTTCCCCCCAGTCATTTTTTCCCCCCGGGGAAAAGAATGGGCCGGCCCTTTCTTTTGTCGAGGAAATTCTGGGCTGGCCCATTCTTTCCCAACCCAGTCAGTTTTCCCCCCTTATTATTTTCAAAAATCATAGTACTTAATCATTCTTTTTCAATAAACTTGAAAGCTGCCATTCTATAACCGACAACACACATACATTTTGTTGTTTTGGCATGACTGAAAATTGTTGACTGGAACAAAAAGCATCAAGTCAAACAAGAACGAATAGACAGAAAGTATGAGGCTTAGTTTTAGTCTGTACAACTCGACTGGCCCCTGAAGATCAGACCAGGGGTGGGGGGGGGGGGGCAAATCTAGGCCTAAACTGTACCAGCATTAAATCTCACCTTACTAACAGCGACTTTTGTCGTCTGCTGATAACCTTTGCGAACAGTTTAGATCCAGATCAGGACCGACAAATTGTGGGTCCAGATCTGGGCCCAAACCATTTGACACTCTTATAGTGTTCCTGAAAGAATTTTTTGAAAAAGTTAATTTTCAAAAGAGTCAGCAGACAACAACAAAAGCATGAAAAATACCCATCATTCAAAGAGTTAACCCTTAAAGCGCCAAGAAAAAAAATGCATCTGAAAATGCTGTCTGCTGAAGTCGTCTGTTGCAAAAAATTGCCTAACATTATTGACAAATAAAGTATAGAAGCAAACAGCATGGACCCAGACTGCTCCTGTAGGAGCAGTCTGATCGAGGTCAACACTGTTTGCCATAGAGGCTTCTTAAACATTTCAGCAGATGAGAAAAGCAGACGACTTTTGTTGCGATTGGCGCATTAAGAGTTAAAATCTGCTGGTACTATTTTTTAAGGGCTTTGGTATATGTTACAGAGTATCATTTCTATTTCCTTAACATTTAAAGTGCCAATTACGACTGCAGCAGACAACAAATTTGGCAAAAAAAATCCCAATTTTCAGAAAAAATAAGGTATGATATTACATGAGAATTGTCTGCCAGCAGACATAGGGGTCAATGGCTCAAGTAACAGCCTGCTTGTGTACCATTTCTGTAGCTTATATCACACCAAACATATGGAAACAATAGGGGATTTTCTTTTCTTTTCTTTAATTAATATTGATATCTGGAATTAAATACTGCACAATGTTTCAGTGACTGGGTTACTAGTGTAAGTAGGAACCTTAGAAATTTGATATTCTGTTAAATAACTTCTACTACATTAACATTTAATAAATTTAAAGTTTGGAACTCAAAAGATAATAGACTGTTGCCAGCATATAACTTTGCAAGCTCTGCCAAAAATTTAGAAGTTATTCAATTTTTTTTATATTCTGTATGAATTAAGTTGTCTGCAGCATTTTTGAGTGTAAAGCTGGGAATATTTTGTCATTTAGCAGTTTTAACATTTGCTTTGGGTGCTCAAAAGAAACGTCTCATTGAGATGGTTCTTTTTAGTACCCATAAGATATGTTTTGGTTGAGAAATTAGAAAATTAATTTTTAACTCTTTTCTTGCTAGCTGTGACTTGTTTTCTGCTGATAAAAGTCAGCAGATGACAACAAAAGAATGAAAAATTACCCAGCATGCATATACATGTAATTAACCCTTAATGCGCCAATCACAACAAAAGTCGTCTGCTGAAATGTTTAAGAAGCCTCTATGGCAAACAGTGTGAACCCAGATCAGACTTCTCCTATAGGAGCCGTCTGTTCTCGGTCCACACTGTTTCCTTCTATACTTAATTCGTCAGTAATGTTAGGCAATTATTTGCAGCAGACGCCTTCAGCAGACAACATTTTCAGATGCATTTTTTCTTGACGCTTTAAGGGTTAGCTCATTGTTTGCTAGCTGTGACTTGTTTTCTGCTGATAAAAGTCAGTAGATGACAACAAAAGCATGAAAAATTACAAAGCATGCATAGAATTAATTATGCACTCTAGAGGTCTGGCCCTGAGGTTATAAAACTTTTTTCATGCTCAACTCAACGGAGCACGAAATTTCACCTGCTCATAAAAACTAAAAAACCGACAATTGAAGCAGTTTCTTGCTTTAAGTCTCTCAGATGTTGTATTTTATCATGCTAATGAATGTTAAAATGCCAACAATTGTTGGCATTTTAACACTTATGAGCAGGATAAATTTCGTGCTCAGCTGAGTTGAGCATGAAAAAAGTTTTTATAACCTCGGGGCCGGTACATTTATTTTCAGATCCTTCTGGCAGACAGCATCAAGCAGGTTCATTCATGACGAACAACCTGAGGCAGGCCAGCAACATGTACAACCCACAGACCATACAGATCAAAGCTGAAAGTACAGACATGAACCAGCAATACGGCGGGCTTTCACATCCCTATCAGAACAATGGACGATCAGAAGTACTCCCAGGTTTATCACACCCAATCAAGATTAATCCAAACTCACCGCCACAGAACATGGCGACATCACCCGTTCACCATTCTATGGCGACAGATCCTTGTGGAAGACCTGGACAACAGAAGGCGAACATGCATTCTCCGAATAATTATATGACAGGTGGACACTCTCCACAGCATCAAGCAGGATATATGCATGCCAATTCCCCGCAAAATGCTGGATCTCCCATGATGAATGTTGGTTCCCCGCAGATGGCACACACAAATTTACAGGTCCCACAGATGAGCCAGGGTGCAGATTCATCTGTATTGCCTGGAAGCTTTAACGTAAATGCGACGACTTCGCAAGCAAGCTTCCCAATGACTGATATGGGAAGAGGCAATAATGTACAGGGTGTTCTATCTCAACCTATTCAAGTTGAAGAATTAAGTAGCCTAGAGACAGACTCGGACTTTGTACAGAAATTAATAGAAGAACTCAGTGACACTCGCTTTTGTCCTGAATTGAATCAGTCAAACTTTAACTTTGGTGCCAATGTGCCTCCGGTGAACAATGATTACACACAATCTTCAAATCCATTTAACCCATACAATTCACAGACATATTTCTTCCAAGCGCGGGGCTCAAGTACTTGTGGCTTACAGTCTCGAGAGGCTACTGGAGGAATGCATGAACAAGTGAAAGACTCTGCTTTGGGGTTTGATTTTATTGATGGCAAACCACCAGCTGTCGGTTATGATGAAGTTGATAGCTGTCGTATTGATAGATTAATGATTGATGAACAAGCACAACCTGGTCCCGATCTACTTTCACAGGTAAAGTCTGATCCCTACAAGACAGAAGACAATCACACGTATGTGAAATCTGTGCAGGTAGAGCCCTGCAGTGAAACTGAAACAGAAATAGGGAGATTAAAACAAGAGTATGAAAGTGTTCTTACACAAAAACATGTTACTGAAGAGGAAACACCTTCACCAAGAGAAACAGAGAATCTGAAAGTTGCTGCTGTTACACAGGAAACACAGTATGGTACGACAAGTAAGACGAATACAGCCGTACAAGTAGACTTGCGACAACAGAACTATACAGGTACAGTACTGTAGATTCTGAAATTTTCGCAAGAATTTTATTTTTGGGAATTGCATTAAAAGACACATTAGTGATGTGAAAACTTTGAGATTAAGGCAAGATTTACCTATATCAATAAAGGACAGAGTGATTTTGCCATTTCGCGAGGGTTTTATTTTCACGAAACTATGAAGTTTCGCAAAAATAAAGTCCTCGTGAAAATTTCCGAATTTGCAGTAAATGGTCTAAAAATGTAATCACATTTTTTCTTTATGCTCTCAATTAAAATGTAGGCTATCAGGGCTGGGATTCACAAAATGCTCATCAGAATAGCAAATAGAGAAGACCCTGATCAGACTGCTTCTTCAGAAGCAGTCTGATCTGGGTCTGCTTGGGTCTGCCTAAACTTTCGGCAGGCAACTAGTGTTTGACATTTTAGACCATTTACCATAATTCAACAAGCTATGTTCAGATATATAGTAAATCTAAAAAGATTAACACCTGTTATTTGAAAAGCAGTGATAACAAAGATCTAGGCCTGTCATGAAAAATTGCCCATGCTCAATTAACCTGAGCATGAAATTTGAAATCTTCACAAACAAATGATGCAATTTTCTTGCTCAATACAGAAGACAGTGCCATTTATCCTGGTCATAAACTTTAAATACCAACAATAGTTGGCATTTTAAGATTTATTACAAGGAAGAATTTCATAAATGTGTGAGTTAAGCATGAACAAAGTTTCATAACCTTGAGTCCATATTGCTCATGAAGGATGAAAAATAACATAGTGTCTTTAATAAAAAAAAATATCGAGGTAGACCCACTGCAGTGAAAGTGAAATTTCTGAGGCACACTTTGCACAAAAGAAGGTGATTTTACTATATACCACCAGCTCAAGAATTCCCTATACCTTAGGAAACATAGAACCTGTCAAGTAGGTTTGCTTATTAGTTTTAAATTACAGGAAGCCATTGAGGCTGTAAAACCAACAAATCATTGAAAGAATGAAAGCAGCAGAATTAACACCAAATAAAAGATTTTTGTCTCCATTTATCACCTGGCCTTGCATCAGGGAGTAATATAACACCATGTTTTAAATTTGTTTTTGTAACATTATGAAATAATTAGACATTATCTCATGGCGTTTTGGTTATCGCCCGAAGTATCAAACAGAGACTCCTTTATCAGCCTGAGAGCTTTAGCTCGAGGGCTGATAATGGTCGAGGGTTGATACTGAGGGCTATAACAAAAAAAACCCTGAGATAATCTGTATATAACATATTCCAACTCACTGTTTTAACGTGTTTGACATACAAAAATGTAAGTTAAGCATAGGCTGCCGTAAACTTTGTGTTATGTCACGCCACTTGTTTACATCTGACGTCATCTAATAATCAATGTCTCATGCTGGGCATGATAACCTCTCCCCATTTAAAATGCATGACTTCCCGTTATCATCACAGCAGGCTGATAACCAGTCGGTCGGAAAAAGCTTATCCCATATGCAGACTTTGAGTTGTTGTGGCAAATAGCCTTCCCGAATATGTGAAAATGCTCATTACAACATTACCTATCAGCTACCTCTCATATTAGCTGCATTATTGTATGCTGGCCTGATAAATTTTGCCTATCTCTCGGCATGTGCCTTTATTAGGTCATCATGATGTTGCATTTTTTGAAATGTCATCCATGATGTTGAACCAATACAAAAGTCGAATACTAAGTCATAATCGCTAGTTTTAAGAGTGAACCAACTTGTAAGCTGATAAATAGAATACCAGGTTCAGGCCTTTTGATATCAAGTTTACCAGGCGTGGATTTGATCAGGCATGTTAAATCACACGGCAAGCCTTGCGAATTAACAAGCGTTCTTGAAGCTTTGCCTGGTAAACTTGATGTCAAAAGACACCTGTTTTTCTCTATGTATATGTCAAAATCTTGATGTTTTAATGCCCAAAAACATGTTTTCAATGTACTTTTCGTGCCATCTGATGAATAGAATGTAACACTTGTACTCCTGTATTATTGAATTTATAAAACTCTTTGTGAAAAAGCGATAAAATGCCTCACATTTGAGCTGCGACATGTGATTTCTAGCAATGTGGATTTTGACAAGTGTAGACTCAGATGGGCCTGTGCAGCCCCCTTTTAAGCTTAGGTGCTCCAAATGATTCTCACTAGTAGCTTAACACTCGTAGAATATGCAAGCGACTAGCAAAGGCTCTAATCAGACTGCGCATATGCGCAGGCTGGTCTGAGCCTTTGCTCGTCGCACATACCACATTGTTGGAAATCTCATGCCGCGGCTGCGGCGGCTCATTTTATCTCTTAACCAAGCTAATTTAATAAATTCACTAAAAACATGAGCACTCCTTTAAGATCCTCTTTTCTTTTTAGCAGTATTTTTGTTCTGGCATCTTTTCTGTAACTATTCATTTCAGATCAGAAATGAGCCTGTGCATGAGATTTCCAACAATGTGGTATGTGCGACCGGCAAAGCCTCAGATCAGCCTGCGCATACGCGCAGTCTGATCAGAGCCTTTGCTAGTCGCTTGAGTATTCTATGATTGTTAAGCTACTGACTGAACACCATTTGGAGTCTCTAAGCTTAAAAGAAGGCTGCAGAGGCTCGTCCGAGTCTACACATGTCAGAATGCCATATTGTTGAAATCTCATGCACTGTGTCTGAAATTGTAGCTTGTGGTACCAGGTAAATCAGGTAGTTATATTTTGGCAGTCACTAAAAGCCTTTGATCATGCCATTAACAAGTATGTACTAAGATAGTGCATTATTTGATCATTTATCCTTAACTTCCTCATTTCTTTGATAATTTTAATCAGATATCTTTTTGGGGAAAAAATAATTACCTTGCAAAATTGGGCACAGGTGTTACAAGCCTTATTTCACTGGGTTAAATTGTCTTTCTTTTCTTTTTTTTTTTTCAAATTGGTATTTCAGAGATATTCTTAATTAGTGAAAATATTACTTGCTGTTGCTTATGGCATGCTCTTTAGTACAGCATTATTTAATGACTGCCCTCAATTTTTCAAAGATTGGGAAAATGATTCAGTTAAACGTGTCTTTGATTTTTGTTTGATTTGATTCTGTACATCCCATCAACAATCTTTCAGTTATAAAGGGACAGGTCTTCCTGGGTTGAACCAGTACTAAGCTAGGATTAATGTTCTTGCTCAAGGACATAGCGCAATGATGCCGATGAGGCTCGAACACGCGGCTCCTCGGTCTCCAGTCAAGCACTCTACCACTGAGCCACTGCGCTCCCTGTAAACTTGTCTACAGTGGCCACTCAAAAAGAATACCAAAATTGGTTTTCAAGACAGATTATCACTTAATGCAGGTCAAAAGTATTGCAGAAGGGGAGCATTCTGCAATACTTTCAACCTTCATTAAGCTATCATTTGCCATAAAGATATTTGCTTTGTCTATTTTTGAGTGCCTGCTAAAGACAGCTTTTACTGTATCTATTGCGTGCAAATGTGACCTATTTTCATCGCCATTCAAGGCAGAATATCATTGGCCCTGGAATATCCTATAAGGAAAAGAAGGAAGAAACCGACTTAAAAACTTCCAATGATTATGCTCGTTAAAATTTCACCAACTTTCTCTAAACAAACATTAAAATTAATAGTAGGATTTTTTAATGGTATCATGGTTGATGAATTCTCTTGTAAAAAAGGGCCTTACCATTTTGACCTCATCACCAAAATACCTGTCTTTGGGTTTTCCGACAAAACAAGACTCAAACCAGTCTCCTCCGCTACAGAGACTAGCTAGAAATTTGAAATTTTGCTTGTAGCCAGTTTTGATAGGATACTTTCCAATAAGAGAATATCAAAGTTACTGACCAGACGGCACAGATACTCAGGCGAGTCTGCACCTTTGTTGTTCACAAACCCCTGAAGACAGGTTTACTCGTGTCTAGGCCCAATTATGGTTTGTGTTGCAGGAAAAGGCACCCTTGATTTGTTTGATTTGATAATATACATCCCATCAATAATCTTTCAGTTATGTAGGGAGGGGTCTTCCTGGGTTGAACCAGTACTAAGCTAGGATTAAAGTGTCTTGCTCAAGGACACAAGTAGGGACGCCAAAGAAGCCTGAACCCGAGGCCCCTCGGTCTTGAGTAAAGCACTCTACCACTGAGCCACTGTGCTTCCTCAAAAAGGCACCCTTGTAACATTGGAAAATGCTGAGATACATACAGACATGTGAAAGTGTTTGATTTCAACTAAAAAAAATTGATGATTTTCTCTTTATTTTCTTCATTGAAATATTTTGTTGTGGAGCATACTTATGTTTCCTTGTTGAAGTAAGAAAAATGCCAATTACAGGGGTGTAAAATTTCCAAATAAGTTACTCACCCTCATGTCCCCCCCCCCCCCCCCATTGGGAGCAGTGTGATCTGGGTCCAAAGTGTTTGCAATATAGGCTACCTGAGAACATAAGCAGATGACAGGAGCAGACAAGTGAGACAACACAAGTCATGGCTGGTGGGAAAATGGTAACTTTGTTGCAGGTAAACCTGATTTTAGAGTATCTGACCAACAAATGTGCAGACCAGCCAGCACAATCTGATCAGAGCCATCTCAAAATAAAACAGTTAAACTTTCCACACACAAAATCTTAATATTGTAGCTAGTCTCTGTAGCTGAGCAGACTGGTTTGAGGATGACCTAGTCAAAAATCCTGAAGACAGGTTTTCTCATGAGTTTTTTTGTTTGTTTTGTTGCTTTACGCCCTAAGTCAATAGCTATGGTCATGGCAGGACGGTCAGTTCACCTAACCACACTTTTTCCTGGGCAAGCTTGAACAAGCAGTTAACCAGTACTTCTTGCACATACTTTCGCTTGTAACTGACTACAATTCTTCTTGAATGATTCAGCGAAAGGGGGGGAGGAGAAATGACGTAGAAATGATTTTATGATCAATCTCCACGAAAGTATGGGCCGGGATGGAACTCGTGATCCCTTGATCTGCAGTCAGACACATCTGTTGCCAGACACGTTACTGACTGCCCTACGCGGCCCGGTTTCTCAGGAGGTATATTTTATAGGCGTTATTCTGATATCTCTTCCTTGATTTCATCATACAACTTCTGGTTAGAAAGTTTGAGGGGAAATATTGACATTATTTTTACTGACAGTTAATGTACTTTTAACATTTTTTTATGCAACAACCATGATATAATATCTATATCAAATATTTCAAGAAATGTTTGTAGTAACTAAATACGAGCATACAATTTGAAAAACCTATTCAATGCCAAGTTTAGGACTGTCAGAGTGGAGATTTTATTTGAAAAAAGTTAAAAAAAAAAAAGAAGGATGTTTACTTTGTTTGACGTGAATAGCAAATCGTTGGTTTGTTTACTAAACCTCGTATGTGCACTTTCTTGATTGTTTGCTTTTTGTTATATTCTTGTGAGATTCAGACTGAAAGCATATTATAAGTTTATTTAACGGGTACAAGTTGGCAGAGTTTTATGTTTCTAGCATATTGTGATACTTTTTATAAAATATACAAGATTTTGTAACCAGATATTGCAGAAACGACATTTTGCCAATTTTCGAAACTCAATAATGACAAGTTGCATTTTAATTAAATAGATAAAAAGGTAACCAAATGTAGTTCTGTTCCTTTTGAGATGTGTAAGCTGCATTTGTTGTGTCCATGTTACCTGGACTGACATTTCGATTTATAGGGACAAAATCTTGTATAATACGACATTCACAAAAGGGCGAGTTTACAAATTCTCCTATCTGCAGCATTTTCGTAAATAATCTGATTGAAGGCAAGAAACAAATTGGCATGACAAATTTAAGCATGAATTCGCGAGAAAGTATTCATAGACACCGTTTGAAACCGTCACAGTAATAAACCAGATATAGCTTACCTGCTTTTTTGTCTTATCAGATTTATGTATACGAGGTTTTAGAACCGGTAATTTTGACTACTTGAAGTACGAGATTTTGGAACATCACAAAACAACAACTTTTCATTGGCTATTGCATACAAGGTTTTGTGACCTAGTGCGCTGAACTGTGGTTATTGGCACCATGTTAAAAGCAGGGTTTGGTAAAAAGGTGCACATACAAGGTTTTTGTAAACGAACTGACGGAATATTTTAACAAATGCCTGATAATATCAAGGGAGCACCAGAGAATATCAGGTTTTTCAAAAAAAAAAAAAAAAATAATAGAATTTTCTTTTTATATGGTGTAATAAAAGAAAAAAAGAAAAATATTATTTTGTGTTGGCGTAGTATTAATTAATTAAACATTTTTATCATATAAAATTTTGAATTAATTAAGTTAATGAGCCCTACTAAGCATAGGTCCAGATAAGGATAGTTTGTGCACCTAAAATTGCATTTATTTCCTTACCCATCAATTTAAACATGTGTTTTGGGTGCTCAAAAGAACCGTCTCATTGAGACGGTTCTTTTGAGTACCCACAACATATATTTTGGTTGAGAAATAAGAAAAATAATAATTTTCCAGTACACACTCTCATGTGGAGGCCTGCTACTAAGATTTCCATATGGCCGAATATTTGAGCTGCATATCATCTTTATCTCTTTACCTACTAGTGTCGTCTGCTGATAATCTTTGAAAACAGTTTGGATCCAGATCAGGGCAGACTAAACCTCAGGCCTATTCTGGATCCAATCTGTTTGACACACAGATCGTTTTCCTGAAAGAATTTTTCAAAAAAGTTGATTTTGAAAAAAAGATCAGCAGACGACAAAAAAGCATGAAAAATTTCCCAGGGGGCAAAATGTTAATATTATACTATCAACAGTCTATATAGTAATTTACATTTAAAAAATTCAAGAAATGGTTGTAAAAGATGTAGGGACCATAAGTATAAAAATTGGAAAAGGAAGAATGACATTTCAAGTGAATCATCTGTCAGCAGACGTTTCATATGAAATATCAAGCATGATTTGGTATGCTATATAAGTAACAAAATTTGAACTAATTGTCTACTGCAAAATTTCAGGTGTTCATTATAAGGATTAAGTAGTAAAATGACTTTGATGCTGCTGTCTTAACAACACATCAAGACCCAATGATTTCAGCTATTAATGGAGGATTAATTTTATTCCACAGCTGATTTGTTAATATTTCTTTTTTTACTTTAGCATTGAAAGACATGGAATCTGTGCTGAAAACAGCGAAGAAAACATCGCAAGCACTTCAGTATTATGCGGCATCTGGTGATATCCGATATCTACTGATGGTCCAGCGATATCTCATGTTGGTGCAAGATATCAATGGAGACTTGTAAGTATTTGATAGGTTTTCTAATTGAATAAATACAGTAAAACCTGTGTAAAACGGCCACTCTCAAAAAAGACAGAAAATTGGTTTTCAAGACCAATTATCGCTTAATGCAGGTCAAAAGTATTGCAGAATGCTTTCTGCAATTCCTTCGACCTTCATTAAGCTACCATTTGTCATTAAGATCTTTGTTTTGTCTATTTTTTAACACAGGTTTTACTTTAGCCTTTAACTTCATGATTTTTTTGTGATTCCAGTAGGCATTTTTATTGTGTTGGGGGACTGTCATATAGGCAGCCAGCTGCAGACTGCAAATCCCCAGGAATACACTCCAAAAGTGAGGCTCCATCCAGGAAATGTTACTTTCTGGGTATAAGCTACAATGCCAACAAATAGGCAGGCTGTAGGTGTGGCCCCTGAACAAAATCCCGGAACTGGTGGGCCGATTTCATGCCATTTTCCAGGAACTGCCTAGCCTCTCTTTGGAGGAGGCTCCCTGATCCACTTTTTGAGAGCTTGTTTTTATGCCCCCAAAGGAACTTTGGGAGGCATATAGTAATCACACTGTCCGTCCGTCCGTCAGTCCGTCCGTGTGTCCGTCCGTCCCTCTTTCGTGTCCGGTCCATATCTCCTATATTCTTTGAGGTAGGAATTCCAAATTTGGTGTGTGGATACATCTTGGGATGGCGGAGTGTCGTGTACCATTTTCGGGTCAATGTGACCTTGACCTTGACCTCTGACCTAGTTTTTAGAATAATCGTGTCCGGAGCATATCTCTTATATTATTTGAGGTAGGAATCTCAAATTTGGTGTGTGGATGCATCTTGGGATGACAAAGTGTCGCATACCGTAATTGGGTCACTGTGACCTTGAACTTGACCTCTGACCTAGTTTCTAGAAACTGCATTGAGTCTGGTGCATATCTCCTTTATTCTTTGAGATAGGAATTCGAAATTTGGTGTGTAAATGCATCTTGGGATGACGGGGTGCCACATACCATTTTTAGGTCACTGTGACCTTGACCTCTGACCTAATTTTACTGTCCATCCCGCTTTCGTGTCCGGTCCATATCTCCTATATTCTTTGAGGTAGGAATTCCAAATTTGGTGTGTGGATACATCTTGGGATGGCGGAGTGTGGCATATCATTTTCGGGTCACTGTGACCTTGACCTCTGACCTAGTTTTTAGAACAATTGTGTCCAGAGCATATCGCATATTATTTGAGGTAGGAATCTCAAATTTGGTGTGTGGATGCATCTTGGGATGACAAAGTGTCGCTTACCATAATTGGGTCACTGTGACCTTGAACTTGACCTCTGACCTAATTTCTAGAAACTGCATTGAGTCTGGTGCATATCTCCTATATTCTTTGAGATAGGAATTCCAAATTTGGTATGTAAATGCATCTTGGGATGACGGGGTGTCACATACCATTTTTGGGTCACTGTGAACTTGACCTTTGACCTAGTTTTAAGAATTATTGTGTCCAGAGTATATCCCTTATATTCTTTGAGTTAGGAATTCCAAATTTGGTGTATGGATGCATCTTGGAATAGCGGAGTGTCCCATACCATAATTAAGTCACTGTGACCTTTAACTTGACCTCTGACCTAGTTTCTTGAAACTGGTGCATATTTCCTATATTCTTTGAAATAGGAATTCCAAATTTGGTATGTAAATGCATCTTGGGATGCCAGAGTGTCACAAACCATTTTTGGGTCCCAAAGTCGGGGTGGTGATTCCTCTTTGGATGGCAGGGTGGTGCATGCCGTTTTGAGTCACTTTGACCTTGACATTGAGTTCTGGCCTCAGTTCTAGGTTTTTCATGCTATATTACAGCTAACTTTCCTTAAATGTGTCTTATGCCAATTCCTTTGGGGGCATTCGTCACATGTTTGTGACATTTCTTGTTGGAGCCTTTTTTCTGCGAGCCGCCTAGCCTCACTTTGGCTCTCTGAGCTACTTTTTGGGAGCCTGGAGCCTCTCCCTGCTAATTTATAAAGCATGAGTGATTGCTGTTTAAGCACCATTGGATTCTTAACCACAGAGTACAAACTTTACAGGAAACCCCTGAAAAGTCTTATTGTGGAGGAAACCTAGGTCGGGTTAGTTGTGTCCAAGCCATTGACAAAGCACAGGAGTCACCAGGGGGTGGAAGCCCTGTCTGGACTATCCAGTCACTTTTAAATAAATTTAGATATTCTATTTAGTCTCTGTAACTGAGCAAGATTGATTGAGCCCTACCTGGTCACAAATCCCAACGACAGAATTTCACGCGCAGAGTTCCATATTGTATTGACTCTATTTCCAGGCCTCCAGATAAGAGTGTGTATTTGAAAATTATTTTCCTTATTTTTCAACAAAAACATATGTTGTGGGTACTCAAAAGAACCGTCTCATTGAGATGGTTCTTTTTAGCACCCAAAACATGTGTTTAAACTGATGGGTAAGAAAATAACTATATTTTTACGCTTAAAGAATTAGCTCATTTGAACCTATAAATTTCTTACATTTTCAGACCCCTCCATACAGCTTTGATAAATGAGAAATATGAAGTTTTTCAAAATTTACTTGATGTTATGGCTACACTGCCTGATGCTCACAGAAGGATAAATGCTTTCAATCACAACTATCAGGTAAGAATAGAATACTCAACAAATAGATCTGCTGAGGTGGCTTAAAATTGTTGGTATATATGGCTGTTAAACCTCATATTTAAGTTCACAGAAATCTATATGATGATTTCTGTTACAATTACCAGGGAACAGTAGGATATATTGATTTGAGCTGCTACATGAGATTTCCAACAATGTTATATGTTTGACCAGCAAGGCTCAGACCAGCCTGCGCAGTCTGATCAGGGCCTTTGCTAGTCGCTTGAATATTCTATGACTGTTAGTTAAGCTACTGTCGGAACAGCATTTGGAGTTTCTAAGCTTATAAGGAGGGTGCACAGGCTCTACACTTGTCAAAATGCTACATTGTTGGAAATCACATGTCATGGCTCAAATGATTGTGTTCTTATTGTGTATGCATTAAGCCTATCAGCGGACCGTTCATATACAAAAACAAGGCTTATCTCCATTAAAATGAAGCTAGAAACCACAAATGTGTCATCTGGTGGTATTGTGATTGACTATTTTAAGGGTTGAATCATATTTATTAAAAAGCTGGTATTGACAATTCTGGTTCACCATGGTGAGTGGTTATGAATGAGCCTCATTGCAAAAAGCCCTGGCCTCGAGGCTATAAAACTTGAGTACATTCTCAAACTCAAAATAAAGTGCAATGATTGACTGCTTACGGACAGGTGTCCGCAAGCAGCCAATCTTTGCCCTTTATTTTGAGTTTGAGAATGACATCAAGTTTTATAACCTCAAGGCCTGGCGTTAAAAACATTTTCATGCTTAACTAAACTGAGCATGAAATTTCATTTGCTCATAAAAACTAAAATACTGAAAAGTAAAGACTTTTCTTGCTTTGAAGCTCTCATATGCTGTATTTATCATGCTAATAGATATTAAAATACCAACATTGAAAGATAAATAAACAAAACAATCAAAGAATTAACTTAGATTTTAATATAGCATGATTCTCTGTTTCAGACACCACTCCATCTGGCAGTACTGACCAATCAGCCAGGAGCTATCATTCTTCTGATAAGAGCGGGTGCTGACCCAACGTTAGTGGATCGCAATGGTTGTACAGCCGCCCACTTGGCAGTGAAATACGGGAAGAATGAGTGTCTTGCTGCACTGCTACATTACTTGAGGAAAGGCTGCATAATGGAAGAGCCCTTCCCAGAATTGAATATTAGATGTTATGATGGTATGCTTTATTTTTTACCTTTTTCATTCCATATTTTTTTCCACCAGATATCTTTTGGAAAAAGTAAGTATAGGGTTCACTCCCTTGATTCTGGTTAGAGTTTAGAAGTGAAAGATTAGCAAATAAAAGGATTATTTTAGTGTTTAATTCCACATCATTTGGGCAAAAAGTGACCCTGCTGTGGGGGTCACATGTTTTACATAGGCTTATATAGGAAAAACATAAAAAATCTTCTTGTCTTAAAACTTTAGGCCTAGAGCCTTGATATATGTTTGTAGTATCATCTTGTGAACCTCTACACTGGGGGGTCAAAAATGGCCCTGTCCCAGAGGTCACATGTTTTACTTAGACTTATATAAAGAATTTGAGGTTCTACATCTGCCATTTATGTCAACATAATAAATGGAAACTTTTCCATGTAAAGTCTTAATGAAACTGCTGATCTATCTAAATTCATAGCTGGAATTTGGGAAGAGCTATACTTTCCTATACTTTTATAAACAGTCATTCTCAGGTGAGTGACCAAGGGCCCTCTTGTTTCAAAATTAAATTTAAACAAAAATTCTTTCGGGGACACTATCAGATAGTCAAGCAGTTTGGATCCAGATCAGGTCCGTCAGAAGCTTATCAGCAGAAGACAAAAGTCTTCACTAGAAAACTATCTTGGAGACAACAAAGGCCATTTCTACCTGGGTATTACCCTTTTTGTCAATCCTTAACTCTTTGGGTACTGGGTAATTTGTCATGCTTTTGCTTTTGTCTGCTCACTTTTTCAATTTCAAATTTTTCAGCAGAAGACAAAAGTCGCTGCTAGCATGGAATGAGATAATGCAGTTTACTTAATTCTTTCATCAGAAAACAATTTTTTTTATGTATGTGTTGCATGATGGGATTGAATGAAAATCAGTACATATTCCTAAGAAATGAATTTGAGACAATTGGGCTTTTTACAGGATACACACCAGCGCACATAGCTGCCCAGCAAGAGGACCTGGTAGCTATGAAACTGTTGGTTCATGGGAAAGCTGACATCAACATGGCTGATGGGAAGAGTGGGAAAACTCCATTACACCATGTCGTAGAAGTGGATGAGCTCTCCATTGCTGCTTATCTTATACTACAGGTAATCAATCCATAGCTCTATTTGAGCGTAAAATTTGAGCGTAAAATTGTAAATATTTTCTTATACACCAGTTTAAGCATCTGTTGTGGGTGTTCAAAAGAACCGTCTCATTGAGACGGTTCTTTTGAGTACCCACAACATATGTTTTGGTTGAGAAATGAGAAAATTAATTTTTAATTACACTTATCTGCAGGCCTGTAATCTTTCAAAAGCACATTTTACTTGAAATATATTTACCGTATTGGACTTTATTAGCGCAATGTGCCCATATCTTTTTCAAAATGTGGACCCTCAGTGTAGATCCAGATCAGCTGGCTTCGTCAGAAGCCAACTGATCAGGATCCACACTGTTTTTCCATCCACTTAATGAATTCTTATTATTAATGAAATTGAACAGCTGAACTATTCAGAAACAGTAATTGATATAAAAGTATAAACAGTCCATAAACTCCTCCGTGTGCATGTATGGGATTTTATGTTCTTATCATTATATACGGTATGTATATACAAACAAAATACTGAAGTAGGAAAACCACAACCTGGCACTGGAGATAGAAAGGTTGAAGCCATTATAAATCAATTCATTACTGGTCAAGTTGGTTTAAACTTAAATTAAAAATTGACAAAAATAAATCTGCTAACTGTGAAATATGCTCTGAAAAAGAAACAGTTGACCATTACATATTCAACTGTCAAAAGTATCAATCACAACAACAAGTTCTTGAAAGAGAAATAGAGGAAATCCTAACCAGAAACACAATAACCCACACAGTTATCAACCTTAAAGTCTTGACAGGAAATATAGATGGAATATGCAGGACTATCAATATGGAGCTAAAGGTTCCTGAGATCTACAGGAAGGCTGATAAATTAGAATTCATGCACCTGAAAGAAAAGAATTATAAGAATTTATATTATAATTAGGTAATATATACTTTGATCAAAAAACAAAAATTGAACCTCGCTCGAAGACCTAACACTTAGAGTTTTGCATCATAGAGAAAGCAACTATAGTTTAAAGAAGCACCAAGAGGATATTGCCAGTGTTATATTGGCAGAAGAATCTACAACAACAACAAATTATAGAAAACTAGAATATCTACTCTTGTATTATTATCTATGACGGTCTGAGCTAATCTCGCGGTAACTAAGCTATTTGGCTTAAGAGGAGATTGGCCATGCTTGAAATATATTTATAAATTCATTATTTTCCTTCATCAATATCTGACTGACCCTTATGTGCAAAAATAATATGATTTGGATCACTCAGATTGATTGTATCTTGTTGCAAACATGTTGACCCCACCATCGCCATTTAAGTTCAGAGGTCGATGCGATCCCGCGTTAGCTTGTTAATTTTGGCGGGAAATTTGTCACGTGACCATATGGCAGCAAAACAAATGTCCGCCATTTTGGAATAATCTATTGTTGGCCTAATGATGACACTTGGACACATGATGGATCTTCCTTCTTTCCGAAAATTTGATTTTAATGGGTGGGGTATGAGATCGTTAAGGATTTTTGCCAAGTAAATGCATGTCATGATTTTTTCATGAAATTAGGTCAGTCATGAAACTCAACTTTCGTTTTCTGATATAGGCCATTACTCCTGAAAATTTGATAGAAAGTAGGTGGCGCTGCAATATACTATAACAGAGAAACGAGACTAACGCGAGACATATTTAACGCGAAAACCCCTGCAGGCAGTATATATATAGCTATTTGATGTCATTGTCAAAAGAAGGAAAGCCAATGTCAAACAACCAAATCAAGGTTCACATATGAAATTTACATGATGTTCCGATTTTAATTGAAATCTTTAAAAGGGGCCCTGTGGCTCGATATGCCAAACAACTAAAATCCTTGGGATGGATTTTTCTATCCCACTCTTACACGCATGGTATATTCTTATATTCTCAGAACATGGCTCATATGTTTTCAGGCTGGTGCAAATGTAAATATGAAGAGATTTGATGGAAACACACCACTACATGTAGCCTGTGGCAGAGAGAATGTTGGGATGGTGGCCTTATTGATGGCAGGTAAATATTTACCCTTACTATGGTTGAATCTTTTAGGGGTTCTAGTGTTCTTTTTACAGGTTGTTGTGAAACACCCCACATTTTGGGATATGAAAATTCATTTTTTTTCCTTTTGATTGGGTCATGCCACTCATTTTGAGCTCCATCAATAAAGTGGGCGTGAAAATAGGACATACCTACATATCCACAAGCAGAACTGGGCTTCTTTAATACAAAATAACAAGCCATAATCAACCTTTCCTACTTAGACCATTTGTATAGGCGACTACTACCTTAATGTTCAATTAAAAAGAATATGAATAAACCCTTATCTATGATTTGCCAGAACTGCTTTGTTGCTTAAAGTCAATTAACCGTATGATACCTTTCCAAAATAAGGTATAAAAGAAAAAGAAATTTAGTTTGTTTTTGGGAAACACAAATAAAATTTATCTAGTGTATTTGATCTTTTCAACACACTAATTGATAAAGTAGTTTTGGTTTTCACCTCAGAAATGTAGAATTTTTTTTATTTATTAACCCTTTTCATTCTGGATACTGGTAAACAGGTACTTAGGCAAACAGGGTAGACCCAGACGAAATGCCGCATAATGAGGCATTTCATCAGGGTCTGCACTGTTGCAAAGATAAGTACAAATCTTTATTTAGAAAAAATACAAAATGGGTAGTTCCATACTTATTCCATCAACTTGCATGGGAAAATCCATCAGAATGAAAGGGTTAAATGGACTAGTCCATCTTTTAGCTTGATCCATTGCTTTCCAGGAGGAGCAGATCCAGAGGCTGAGAATGATGACGTGGAATTTTTCGATGATTTAGATGACGTCAGCGATGATAGTGATAATAATGATACAAACAATGATGAGGCTGATAATGAAAATCAAAGCACTGAGTGCACTCAGAGGTTGGAGAAAGAGATCAAACCTATGTCAGACATCCTCCAGGATGTGGAGGTGATTCAAGGATCCGAGGGGAGATCGGGGTCGGAAAGTGAAGGGAGTGATGAAGATGACAGAATGGGACTTAAAACAGGGTTCCATGGGCTTACGCCAGCTGATTTTGTTGGTACCAATGATAAGGTATTGCAGTCATAAACTTTGCATAGCCGTGCTTAGATTATTAACACTTAAAGCGCAAACATATTCAAATGTTGTTCAGGGTTTGCACAGACTTGAAAAGTACTTGAATTTAGAGGGTTTTCTTGCAAATTTCTTGAAAATTAAATCTGCCTTGAAAAGTACTGGAAAGTACTCAAAAGCCTTGAAAAGTCCTTGAATTCTACTATTTTCTATAGGACTTAGCACTGTTGATAGAGACCTAAATCAGTATAAAATTGTGGTGCCTTTATTTGGTGCAGCATATGCTGCACCAAATATAGACACAACAATTTTATACTAATTTTCCAGTACAAATGTCTTCATTATCTCAGTCTAGCATTTCTTAAGTAGACTTTTAACACTTAGATTAGTATTTTCATTAACTTTAAGTCCTTGAAAACTGTTGGAGAGGCTTTTAGAAGTCCTTGAAAAGTCCTTGAATTTACTCATACTTGCCTGTACAAAACCTGGTTGTTGCTGTTTAAAGAAACAAAAAGAGACTTGATATTTCATGTGAATCATCTAAAGACTTATTTCCTTAAATCCAGGAAGATATCACAAAATGTGTTGCCTGCTGCAGTCCTAATTGGGGCTTTAAGGATAAAACCACAGGTTTAGATAAACAAAATATTTTCTGCGTAAAATTGTAAATATTTTCTTACCCATAATTTTTAGCATATGTTTTGGGTGCTCAAAAGAACTTTCTCATTGAGATGGTTCTTTGAGTACCCACAACATATGTTTTGATTGAGAAATAAGAAAATTATTTTCCTGATAGGCACTCTTAACTAAAGGCCTAAAACTATCTTTGCATCTTTCATCCAGTTTGACTTAGCAATGTCCTTTTATGCTTAATTTAGGGTAAAAGAGGACCACTTCCAAAATGTTAAAGATATAATTTTTCAAAATTGCCAACCAAAAAATCTCTATTTCAAAAATAAAAATAAAAACCTTAGATAAAAGTTTGGATCAGACATGAAATTCATAATATTTTCTTTTGCCTTTCTGTTGTAAAGTATTGAGGAATGAATAGAGTTTGTCTGTGGATCAGGATCTGTACTGTTGCTTTGACCAATTCCAACTACAAAAAGATGTCGACAATGACTTATAATTTTTTTTTTTCAATTTCAGATATTAAGAATATTGAATGGAGAACCTTATATTAGTTTGCGAGACATCAATAGTGGTGATGGAGATCAGAGGTTAGAGCAGACAACATCAATACTATCATCACTAAGGCTAACCTCTAAGGAGAGTGGTATTAGCAGTATGGGATTTCATAGTAAAGGTAAGAGAAAAACCTCATACAGAATTGAACCTTATATCAGTCTCCAAGACATCAATAGTGGCTATGGAGATCAGAGGTTAGAGCAGACAACATCAATACTATCATCACTAAGGCTAACCTGTAAGGATAGTGGTATTAGCAGTATGGGATTTCATAGTAAAGGTAAGAGATCAGAGGTTAGAGCAGACAACATCAATACTATCATCACTAAGGCTAACCTCTATGGAGAGTGGTATTAGCAGTATGGGATTTCATAGTAAAGGTAAGAGTATAAGAATTTTTATCAGCTACCTCTCATATTAAATGTATTATGCACATTGACCTGATAAACATTGCCTATCTCACGACATATGCCTTTATCAGGTCATTTTGACTTTGCACTATTTGAATGATGTCACCAATAACAATGAATCGATACAAAAATCTATAAATACGTCATGATCGCTAGTTTGAACAGTGAATCAGTTTGTAAACTGATAAAAAGAATACCAGGTTTGCGTCTTTTGATATCAAGTCTACCAGGCTCGGCTTTGAGAACGCATGTTGAATCACTAGGCAAGCCTTACAATGTCAGCAAGCATTCTCAAAGCCTTGCCTGGTAAACTTGATATCAAAAGACACTCACCTAATATATTCTATATCCATGAGTGGGGAAAACAAATCTGTCCAAAGGATCACTATTTG
Source organism: Loripinus fragilis (assembly GCA_964019695.1). Lineage (NCBI taxonomy): Eukaryota > Metazoa > Mollusca > Bivalvia > Lucinida > Lucinidae > Loripinus > Loripinus fragilis. The sequence goes on from OZ026516.1 coordinate 32,694,111, forward strand.
GCATCACAAGCTTGCTAAGTGCTGAAGAAAGGTGATCCTGAGGGAGAGATTCTATACAGTATTGAACCAAATAAGGACATTATGTGCATAATGTTTTCAAGATTGGCTACCCTCTTAATAAAGTAGTATAGATTCATTAGAAACCAGCTGATCAGGATCTACACTGTTTTATCCACTGGATTGACTGGAAATCAGAAGGTCACAGAGTATTTATTTGTTTGATTTGATTCTTTATGTTCCAGTCAACAATCTTTCAGTTATGTCAGGACAGGTCTTCTTGGGTTGAACCAGTACTAAGCAAGGATAAATGTGTTTTGCTCAAGGACACAACACAGTGACGCAGGTGAGGCTCGGTCTCGAGTCAAGCACTCTACCACTGAGCCAATCTGCTCCCAAGATGATGTGTGTTAAGGGTAGTGATGAATTAGGCTCCCCAGGAAACTATGAACCAAGAAACCGTTGCGACTGTGGCATTATTGTTCCATTACACTAGAATATAATGAAAATATGAACTTAAAGCAACAATTACAACAAAAGTTGTCTTCTTTTGTCTTCTGCTAAAATGTTTTAGAAGCCTTTTCTACAAACAGAATATACCCAAACCATACTGTTCTTGTAGGCACAGTCTGATCTTGGTCCACACTGTTACCCAGATCGGACTGCTCTTGTAGGCTCAGTTTGATCTTGGTCCACACTGTTACCCAGATCAGATTGCTCTTGTAGGCTCAGTCTGATCTTGGTTCACACTGTTACCCAGATCAGACTGCTGTTGTAGGCTCAGTCTGTTCTTGGTCCACACTGTTATCCAGATCAGACTGCTCTTGTAGGCTCAGTCTGATCTTGGTCCACACTGTTTTCCCCTTTACTTACATTAGTTAAATTATGTTAGCAAAAATATTCACAGATGACTTAAGCAAACAACATTTTGCCTGGTAAACTTGATATCAAAAGACACTCACCTAGTATTCTCTATATCTCAGCAGGCCTCCCGATGTCAGTAAGCATTCTCGAAGCCTTGCCTTGTAAACTTGATATCAAAAGACACTCACCTAGTATTCTCTATATCTCGGCAGGCCTCGCGATGTCAGTAAGAGTTTTCAAAGCCTTGCCTGGTAAACTTGATATCAAAACACACTCACTTAGTATTCTCTATATCTTGGCAAGCCTCACGAGGTCAACAAGCGTTTCTGAAGCCTTGCCTGGTAAACTTGATATCAAAAGACATTCACCTAGTATTCTCTATATCTTAGCAAGCCTCTCGATGTCAACAAGCCTTCTCAAAGCCTTGCCTGGTAAACTTGATATCAAAAGACACTCACCTAGTATTCTCTATATCTCGGCAAGCCTCACAATGTCAACAAGCATTCTCAAAGCCTTGCCTGGTAAACTTGATATCAAAAGACACTCAACTAGTATTCTCTATGTCTCCACAAGCCTGGGGATGTCAACAAGCGTTCTTGAAGCCTTGCCTGGTAAACTTGATATCAAAAGACACTCACCTAGTATTCTTTACATCTTTACTAGCCTCGCAATGTCAAGAAGCATTCTCGAAGCCTTACCTTGTAAACTTGATATCAAAAGACACTCACCTAGTATTCTCTATTTCTCATTTTCAGTGAGTGATATGGAAAAGATAGACTATGATACTAGAGTTATTCTGTCCAAACTGCTAGATCCATGTAAGACTGGCTGTGATTGGCTGGCACTGGCTGATAGACTGGGTCTAAAGAAAATGATGGAGGGACAAATAGGCAATCACAGTCCAACCAGGCTGCTTCTCACATACTTTGAGGTAGATAAATGCTACTGTTACCTTTACCCTTAAAGTGCTGATTTGGGTTTATTTGCTGTTATTTATTTTTATCCCCCGACCCGAAAAGGATCGGGGGATATAGCGATCAGCCTGGCGTCCGTCCGTCTGTCCGTCTGTCCGTCTGTCCGTCCGTCTGTCCGTCCGTAGACAAAAGCTTGTGCGCTCAATAACTTTTATACCCTTTGAGATATTTTGATAATATTTGGTAGGCATGTATATCGGGTCAAGACGGTGTGTCGCGTGCAAGAATGGTTGCTCTCCCTTGCTGGCCTTTTGAGTTATCTCTCTTGAATGAACTTTATAAGGGGAAGCTTGTGCGCTCAATAACTTTTATACCCTTTGAGATATTTTGATAATATTTGGTAGGCATGTATATCGGGTCAAGACGGTGTGTCGCGTGCAAGAATGGTTGCTCTCCCTTGCTGGCCTTTTGAGTTATCTCTCTTGAATGAACTTTATAAGGGGAAGCTTGTGCGCTCAATAACTTTCATACCCTTTGAGATATTTTGATAATATTTGGTAGGCATGTATATCGGGTCAAGACGGTGTGTCGCGTGCAAGAATGGTTACTCTCCTTTAATGGACTTTTGAGCTATCTCCCTTGAGTGAAATTTAAATTTTATAGGGGGAAGCATGTGCACTTTATAACTTTAATACCCTTTGAGATATTTTGATAATATTTGGCATGCATGTATATCAGGTGAAGACGGTGTGTTGCGTGCAAGAATGGTTGCTCTCCTTTAATGTTTTTTGAGTTATCTCCCTTGAATGAACTTTATAGGGGGAAGCTTGTGCGCTCAATAACTTTAATATCCTTTGAGATATTTTGATAATATATGGTATATATGTATAATAGGTCAAGGGGGTGTCTTGCATTCAAGAATTGTTGTTCTCCCTTGCTGGACTTATAAGTTATCTCCCTTGAATGAACTTTATAGGAGGAAGCTTGTGCACTCAATAACTTTAATACCCTTTGAGATATTTTTATGATCTTTGGTAGACATATATATAAGGTGAAAACGGTGTGTCACATGCAAGAATGGTTGTTCTCCCTTACAGCCCTTTGAGTTATCTCCCTTGAATGAACTTTTGTGCTCAATGACTCATATCATTTGAGATATTTTGATGATATTTAGTATACATATATATCAGGTCAAGACAGCTCCCGCTTGTTATCCTTTAGAGTTACTTCTCTTGAATGAACTTTATAGGGAAAGCTTGTGCACTCAATATCTTTTATACACTTGTTCGCAGTGACACTCAGTATTATCACATCAAATATATATACTAGGTTGGCTGCTTGTAACTGCATATCAATTACTTTTTGGTCGGGGGATTTGCCATCTCCTCTGATGGCTATTTTTCATCAGAAAATGGCAATGTAATTTCTAATATATTTGTGCAACTTTAAACCATCTAGAATTTCTTTGAAAACATTTATTGTGGTGTCTCAATGAGAAACTCCAAATGAGTTTTTCATAACATTTTTTTTCTTGAAATATAGGAAAACTTATATCAAAGATACAGTCTATAAAGCTAGTGCTATGATCGATATTACAGGGTTCCCATGAGCTCTGGAAAACCTTGAAAATCACAAAAAAAGTTCCATGCATGGAAAAATCATGGAATTTGAAAAAAAACCCAGAAAAATCATGGAAAAATCATGGAACATTGTGAAATAATTTGACGAAACCACCAGTAGCCAGAAAACTAGCTGTAACACACACAAAACTTGTGTGTCTGACAGCTAGTTTTCTGGCTACTGGTGTCTGACTGCTAGTTTTCTGGCTAATAGTGTCTGACAGCTAGTTTTCTGGCTACTGGTGGTTTCAAGTTTTAATTATTTTAAAATGCATGCATGGTCTACATGCATGCTTATTTAAATATATTACTGTTGCTACATTCCTCATATATGCTTTGAGTAGTGAAGATGCCGGTTGGAGGCTGTGCATTCAAAAGTCATAGAAATTACATCGTTGATCGTGGAAAATCATGGAAAAATCATGGAATTGTGTTTTTGAATTTCTGTGGGATATAGCCCCTGCTAGATGTTACTTTTCTTGCATTATGTATAAGAATAGCTGTGGTTTTAGACAGGGTTAGAAATTCTTATCCCTTGAGGGTTTTACATGGGTTGAAATAGAACTCACACACATGGTCATCAAGTGATGTCATTGTTATGTCAGAGTGACATCATCATGTAAAAATGCGTCTCAGCATATTCAGGAACTTATGGAAGCATATTTGAAAATCAAAAACTCAATGGTGAACAAGAAAAAGAATCATCAATACTTTTCTTAATTTTCTTTGAAAAGATAACATATGCTGTGCCCATTTGAAGCATCTCAATATGATGCGTCCCATGAGTACAGGGCTATGATTAGAAATGTTCTCTTTGCAGGCGTGTGGCGGCACTGTATCCAGTCTAAGTAATGCCTTGTCTGACATAAAGAGAACAGATGCTCTAGATATCCTTTCAGGTCCAGACAGCCATAGTAGGTATAATACATATCTAGATGTTTATAGGTGTTGTCATGGTTACAAATTAGTTACGAAGAAATGACAAAAAGTCTCATTAAGTTGATGATACTTCACTAATTGTTTGAATAGGTAATGAATATTGTGACATGTCTTTTTATTCCTTATAAACTACCTATCATTTACATGCAGCAGAAAACATTATGAACAAAAGAATTATAGTATTGAAAGTAGATGTGAGAGTTGGGAGCACTGTGGCTAAGTGGAAGAGTGCTCGTCTTCAGATCAAGAAGTCTCTAGTTGATGTTGTGTTTATGTCCTTGAGCAAGTCACTATACCCCCATTGCTTAGTACTGGCCTGAGGTTATAAAACATTTTTCATGCTCAACTCGACTGAGCAAGAAATTTCAACTTCTCATAAAAACTATACCTACAAATGGAGAAGTTTCTTGCTTTAAGTCTCTCAGAACTTGAATTTATCATGCTAATAAATGTTAAAATGCCAACAATTGATTGCATTTTAACATTTACAAGCAGGATAAATTTCGTGCTCAGGTGAGTTGAGCATGGAAAAAGTTTTATAACCTCAGGGCCCGGTTATCACAAATTAATAGTCCTACAAGCATGCCCCCAAATAAGAGTGGTAATTAAAAATTATCTTTCTTAATCCTCAGCGGAAACATATTTTGTGGGTACTCAAAAGAACAGTCTCAATGAGACTGTTCTTTTGAGTACCAAAAACACACATTTTAACTGATGGATAAGAAAATGATAACAATTTTTAGGCTAAAGTATTTTTTGCTTATTTACGATGTACAATGAACATAGATGGTTGACTTGGATGTCATGCAATGACTCAAACAGCAAAAATCAAATGAAAGGGGGGTTAAACCTGAAAAAGTAAAATACAATGTCGGGCCAGACCTCGAGGTTATAAAACTTTTGAGTGCTCAACTCAGCTGAGCATGAAATTTCAACTGGTAATTAGAGCTAAAATGCTGAAAAATAATGATTCTTCCTGCTGTCAAACTCTAAGTTTGTGTATTTATCCTGCTGATAAATGTTAAAATGCCAAAAATTGTTGGCATTTTAACACTTATGAGCAGGATAACTTTTTGTTTAGTTGAGTTGAGCATGAAAAAGCTTTATATCCTTGTGGCCTGATCTGGTTCCAAAGTGTTTTCAAAAGTTTTGAACTAGGACCTTATCTGTTTCCAAAATGTATGAAAAGATTTTGATTATAATAATGATTTTGTTTCTTCACTGTTTCAGAGCTAGATAAAGAAATTCAGAGTGAGGGATCACACGACTCTGGTCTGGAGAGTCTGAACAAACCTAAGAGTACAGTGACAACATAGCCAAGCATAAACATGTATATCAGTAGGTATGCACACAGGTGCTGGTGTACAATGATCTATGAATATTCATGATCCTTGGATTTGGTTAGAACAGACCTTGGATATGCGGAACTCGTGAAGAAAAGGCTGATTATAAGCAAAACAGATAGTACAGTAAAACCTGTCTTAAGCGGCCACTCAAAAATAAACAAAATAAAGATTGTGATGACAAATAGGAGCTTAATGAAGGTCAAAATTATTGCAGAATGCTCTCCATGGAGCATTCTGCAATACTTTTGACCTGCATTAAACGATAATCCGTCTTGAAAACCAATTTTGGCCTTCTTTTTGAGTGCCCGCTTAAGACAGGTTTTACTGTAGGATCAAGATGCACCAATGAACTCGTTCCTTGATAGCCGTGATTTTTGTCGTCTTCTGATAACCTTTGCAAACAGTTCGGACCCAGATCAGGACCGACAGAATGTTGTTCCTGACCTGGATCCAAACAGTTTGACAGTCTGATACACAGGGCCATTTAAGCAAAACAAATTTGCATAAAATTGCGATTATTTTCTTATCCTTTAGTTTAGACATGTGTTTTTGGTACTCAAAAGAACCGTCTCGAGACGGTTCTTTTGAGTACCCACAACATATGTTTTGGATGAGAAATAAGAAAAATAATTTTCAGTTACGCACTCTTATCTGGGGGCCTGCTGATAGTGTTTTGAAAAGGTTAATTTGGAAAAGAGTCAGCAACAACATACAAAAACAACAAAAGCTAGCAGAGGATTTACATGAAATATCAAGCCATATTTGGTTTCTTAAGTCAGTGACAAACTTTAATGTCATTTGCTACAATATTTTGGTGCCATCTTAAGGATTAATAGCCAATATACCATCAGCTGATGACCTATTTTAAACCTGCTGGTGGTTACGCAGCTTTGTAAATTGCGGTTGTGTGCCAAACTGAAAAAAGCCGACTTTGTCAACTAAGGTTTATTATTAACCCATACATGAAATTGACAAGTGTGTTTATCAGTAGTTATGTGGATAAAGACATATGACTATTTTACTCGGTGGATGTAGTTCAGAGCTGCTTGTTATAGTGTTCTTGCCCAAAGGTTATAAAACTTTTTCATGCTCAACTCAGCCGAGTACGAAATTTATCCTGCTCATAAATGTTAAAATGGCAACAATTGTTGGCATTTAAATATTTATTAGTATGATAAATACAACATTTGAGAGACTTAAAGCAAGAAACTTCTTTATTTGTCGTTATTTTAGTTTTTATGAGCAGTTGAAATTTTAAGCTCAGTTGAGTTGAGCATGAAAAAAGTTTTATAACCTGGGGGCCTGAACAAGGTTTTTGAAAAAAAAAAAAATTGTAAAAAATTAGTTTTGGTTTTGGGGAAATATGTTGTTGATAATTTTTCCAGAAGAGTTAATATATGAGATATTACTCCAACAAGGGGCACGAAGCTTTACTGTAAACTCCACGGTACTGGCTATATAGAAGATCTTACAGTAACATGAGCGCTCATGGTTTATTGAAAAGAGATAAAATGCGAGGCTTGCTGAGCATTTCATCTCTTTTTCGCAACTAGTTTAATAAATTCACTAATACAGGAGCACGAATGTTAGATTCTATTTATCATATGGCATTAAAACTATTTTGAAATCTCATTTTTGGCGTGAAATTGTAAGGATTTTGCCATATGAGTGACGTTAAAAGTGTCATTTCATAGCGTTATGCGAAAATCTGTAAACCACTAGTGGTTTATCAATTTTAATGCATGGCGTTATTTCACTCCCAGACATGACGTCATGATAATTTTAAAATATTACATGTTGCTTAGCTATTCCAAGGTATATCTTTAGACTTAGTTTGGAATCATATAGGTACATGGTTAATTTGGGAGATATGCTCCGGGTAAAGGAAGATTTCATGACTCCAAACAATGGACAAAAACAGTGGACAATGTGACCCCTATATCTGACATGCTTCTAAGGCAACAGTGAACATAAAGAAACAACCAGGCCCTGAGGTTATAAAACTTTTTCATGCTCAACTCACTGAGCATGAAATTTCAACTACTCATAAGATGAGGGGTTGTTGGTTTGAGTCTTACCAATTTCAATGTGTTGTGTCCTTACGTAAGACACTTTATCCTCTGATTAGTACTAGTTCAATCCAGTAAGATGCATCCCAACATGACTGAAAAAATGTTGACTTGGATGTAAGGAATCAAACTAATCAATGAATTGCTCATAAAACGAAAACGCTGAAAAAATAAAGACCTCATGTTTTCAATTCTCAGATGTTGCATTTAACATACTAATGAATGTTAAAATGCAAAAGATTGTTGGCATTTTAACATTTATGAGTAGATAAAATTTCATGCTCAGTTAAGTTGAGCATGAAAAAAGTTTTATAACCTCAGGGCCTGAATGTACTTTTATATTCTAGATTGAACATGTTCACCTCTATTTTCTAAAGGGCTCTCAAACGAAGGCCATCATCATCATGATGATGGCATTCGTTTGAGAGCCCTTTAGAAAATAGAAGTCCACCATCATCATCATCATAATCATCATCATCATCATCATCATCATCATCATCATCATCATCATCATGTTTTTGTTTGACATGCCAGGTACAGGGTCATCATCCACCGTTGTGCTGCCCCCCCCCCCCCCCCCCCCCCCCCTCTCTAGGTAGCTGGCTAGATGCATGCATATCAGTTCTCACTCATTCTGTGGAATCAGACCACAGATGTTCATCTAGGATCTACTTTCATAATGCAGGTGACAACGTGAAGCTGACGTCACAGAAACCATGTTAACACAATAACAAGTGTGATTGCAGCAAAACAAATAGCTTAAATGAAGTTAATGTTTTTTTCAATAAAATATCGCTATAGCGATATTTTATTGAAAAAACATAAACTTCATTTATTCTGCTGATTAAACTTTTCGGATAATCAGAATAATCGATTTTAATAGAGCTGATCCCACATGCTACAGAACTAATTTTCCATACACCAGTTCCAGATAACAAAATAGAGCTTTATGGTACATAGTACTACGCGTATGCTCCTAACATACACCAAGGCCATGATAGGATTCTCGAATTGTGACGGACTCTCCCGAATGATCTCACACCTGATCACTAGGTGTTCCTTTCTTGGGGGTAAGCTGCCATGAGCTTCCACTTAGTCTATTGAAATACTGTTATAGTTTTTCCCTTAAGCTTCTTTCATTTTCTAAGAGAGTCAAGAATATCATTATAGTTTTTCCCTTAAGCTTCTTTCATTTTTTTCTAAGAGAGTCAAGAATATTCCAGATATTGGGAGAATATTTTCAAATGTTTTTTTGAAGCCTTTTGAATATAGAATATTCGGCTTAAAATAAAACTTATATTGTGCAAAAACACAAGTGTCTTCTTCATTTTTGGTGTTGTATCATATTGTAGTGTACATTTAGTGAACATTGACAAAGTTCCAAGGGAAATAGCTCAAATAGTATCAATGCAAGAGTTATGCTTCTTGCACTCTGTTCTTGTGCTCTGCACATCACCTAATGTTGATTGGTATTTATATGAAGATTTATGTAGCGCTCTTGAATGGTTTTCGAGTAACATATACTAGAGGACTTTGAAAACACATCACCATATTTTTGCACTTTTCTTGCAAACCGTATATGGGATTGAAAAGATACTCGCAGGTTTTAATGTGCAACCCAGAATTGGTATGAATCAGTCATTAATTTGGCTGCACTATCACGCGATGCTGCTTATGACATCACATGGGTACATACAGAATTCAGCACCTCTCTGCACAATTAAATGAAGCTTTTTGATTATTTTTGTGTTTAAATTGTGGCGTGTATGATACCATATCGCCAAAAGAGTTTATAGACTTTTTCTAATTAAAAGTAATTGATAACTTCAATATTTCCAAAATAAACATCAAATTTGATTTATCAATTTGTAGCTCCTTTTAGAAACATCTCCATAAGTTACCTTTATGCAGGCTTTCGTTACTGATATTGACTACATACACTGGTAGTCATGTGGGGAAGACGTTTTGATGTAAATCATGGCAGGAGAAATGCTGTCATGTGATCGAGAATGTCTTAAAAATTCACGTTATGTCACTTGCACAATACAAAAGACACATGATAAAAAATCGAAACTTTGAAAGGCCCAAGACTTTGAATTTTAATACTAGACTAAAGTAATCAGGGTGAATGGGGGATGTCGGTATTTTTAAAGGGGTGTAATTTTGAGCATACCGAAATGTCAATTCATTTCTAATCTTTCAATGATGAATGTGCAATCGTGAAAGAAGCAAAGGACGCAAATCTGTTGAGTCAGTAATCAAAACTAACGCGTGTTAACTTGCAGCTGAATTTTTGTCCTTCAAAATCGACCACCCCGTCTTAAAACGGATACTTTTTGAATACCTTAAAGTAAATTTACAACCATGAATTTTCTAGGACACACTACAAGGTGGTCAGACTATGATATGCTTTACCAATTATCTGGCTGACATTCTCAGGGTTTGTAAAATAAAGCATTTAATCTGTGTGATGCATTTTCAAAGTCCTTAAGTATACATAGTAGTGGACAAGATTTTGTGATAGACAAAGCTAAGGGAAATAACTCAAAAAGTATAAGCGCAAACGTTATAGTTCTTGCACTCAGTTTTTTGTCTTATCTTGCTTGATATTTATAGGAAGTTTTATGAAGATATCTTAAACGGTTTGCAAGTTAGAGAGAGTGTACAGGATTTAAATATGTCTCCCTACCCTAAAGGGGGGAGACATAAACTTATCGATGTACCAAATAAAGGTGCAATAATTCCATGCCAATTTTTCTGATACTAGTGTCTGCATAGCAGGGATCAGTCCAGTGTTTACTGTATGCCACAAAGTAAAAAGTTTATAGTCTTTTTCAGTATATTATGGGAGATGGCATATTATTAAGCTGGACTGGCCCCTGTGTTCTACATTAGCTCAGTTTAGCATTTACAAAGTCCAATTTCAAACTGTTAATTAGTATTTTTCTTAAGCATGCAATCCTTGAAGACTCTAGGAGTCTTTTGGGTGCCTTTGAAAAGTCCTTGAATTTTATGTAGGCGGGTCTGTTATTGAATTACCTACCCAAAGATCTATACCCAAGTTAGTGCTCTGTTGTACCATTTTGTGTTTGTTTGTGTCTGTCTGTTCATTATTCTTAATTATAATTTCTTTTTTAAGGCACTTTATCCCTTACAATGAGCTTTTTTCATCAGAAACAAATATTCTTGCATAGATATCTATTCGTATAGCTGTTTACACCCATTGTCAAATGAACGAAAATCCATGTTCAAATCAGGAGATTCACGCGCTGTTTGAACATGGGTCTGAACTTGAAAATACTTAAAATGAGCCCTGCATTATTTGCATGATGTTATATACGGAACGCATTGCGGACCAGACTGATCATTTTGCTGATGTTTTTGTTCGCGAAAACGTTGCGTACGGTTATGACGTAATGACGTTCGAAAATACACAGCCGACGCCATTTTGTTTAGTTTTGTTTGTTTGTTTGATTTGATTCTTTACGTCCACTCAACAATCTTTCAGTTATGCGGGACGGTCTTCCTGGGTTGAACCAGTACTAAGCTAGGATAAATGTGTCTTGCTCAAGGACCACAACGCAGTGACGCCGGTGAGGCTCGAACCCGCGGCCCTTCGGTCTCGAGTCAAGCACTCTACCACTGAGCCACTGCGCTCCCATTTTGTTTAGTGAAATCCAGTGTAGGAAAATGGACAATTTAATGTTTTAGCAGCGTTTTGAGTGCGAATTGAGCTGGAATAAAGTAAAATATGCAAGAATAACGATCACAAATGTTTGTTTCGTTGCATTAACACTTGCCAGGTCCCTCGGATGATGTTGAACACTCGGCCTATCAGCCTCGTGTTCAACCAGCATCCTCGGGACCCGGCAAATGTTAATGCATGAAAAAACATGTGTGATCCCTATAATTAAAAACATATTTGATATAAAAAACGAAAAATGAATGTATTTTCAGTGCTAAATCAATCACCAATTTTTTTTTTATTGCACCAGTTTTTAACAAAAAATGAATGAACATTTGTTTCCTTTTCTGTGCTAGATAGATTGAAATATTTTGCACCATCAAAATTGTATTTATAGATTTCATTAACTTCTTTGCATGCTGGGTAATTTTTTTTCATGTTTTTATTGTCGTCTGCTGACCTTTTTCAATATGAACTTTTCAAAAAATTCCTTCAGTAACACTACAGAGTATCAAACATTCTTTCGGTCCTGATCTGGGTCCAAACTGTTTGCAAAGGTTATGAACAGACAACAAAAGTCACTGAGTTAATGATATCAATTGTTATTTGATTATTTGAAAACCTGTCTTTGGAGTTTCTGACATAGTGAGATTCAAACCAGCCTGCTCAGCTACAGAGACTAGCTAGATAATTGAGATTTCGGTCATAGCAAGTTTAGATATGATACTTTCTAAAAAGCGAATAACAAAGGTGCTGATCAGACTGCGCAGATGCGCATGCTGGTCTGCGCCCGTGTTGTTCGCAAACTCCCGAAGACAAGTTTTCTCGCGTCGAGGCCCATTTATATTGGATGAAAAAAAGAAATATTCTTGTGGAATAAAGTGTCCAACTCTTTGCTTACTGGGTAATTTTACATGCTTTTTTGTTGTCTGCTGTTGTTGTTTTTTCAAAATAAACTTTTTCGAAAGATTCTTTCAGGAATACCATCAGAGTGACAGACAGTTTGGATCCAGATCAGGCCAGACGGTCGGGCCTGATCTGGATCCAAACTGTTTGCAAAAGTAACCAGCAGACAATACTAGTAGGTAAAGAATTAAACTACTATATTTTAACTATTTTTCTGTGCATAATTATGATATTTCTCTCAATGCCATATTTTATGTGCTAAATATTATTATAGAGGTCTAAATGTATGTAGATCTGCTGCAGAATATTGCGTGTAGATTTACTGCAAAATTAATAATGGGATTAGTAATATTTTGACCTTTGTCATGCTGAATGATATACAGCCAAACATATCTTAAAGACCACCTGTTGTGGCAATTCTGAGTGCACTAGAGTTAAGCAATAGTCTAAGAGCTTATAACTTCACCCGAATCAGCAATTTCTGTATAATCATACTGAATATTCCGATATTTTCGCGACAATTTCATTTTTGAGAAAAGCGTCAAAAGACATATTTGTCACACTAAAAATATGTGACTATGGCATGATTATTCTTTCATCAGTAAACAACAGAGTGATTTTGCCATTTCGTGAGAGTTTTATTTTCACGAAAGTTTTGCGAAACAAAAACCCTCAAGAAAATTTCCAAATTTACAGTACTTGTAGTTTCAGATCAGCTGTCAGGATCTGCACTGTTTTCAGAAGTGGTTATTATTCAGTATGTCAAGGGTTAAAAACAAATTTGTCTAAATTAAAAAGTATGTGTTTATAGTTGCTTGAAAAATAAAATCAACACTAACAATCATACATGTTGTAATAAATCCGGCACATGTCAGAGTAAAAGGAAATTAAGTCTTGTTTTTTCTTTCTCCCTTCATGCACAGTTTTGCCTGTGCAGTAGTGTGGGGCTTTGACACGAAAAAACCTGTTCGGAGTTTGCAAACAACAAAGGTAGCAACCAGCTATGTATTCAGCCATCCAAGCAGTCTGGTCAGTGCCTTTGTTATTTTCTAATTGGAAAGTATCATATCTAAACTTGATACAAACCAAATTTCAATTTTCTAGCTGAGCCTGCTGAGGAGACTGCATGGTTTGAGTCTCGTTTTGAATGAAACCCACAAGACAGGTTTTCTCACGTCGAGGCCCATTTATCAGCTGTTAAACTGATTGCTAAGATAAAGATATTTCTCGGACACAAATCCATCAAAATTTGCAAGTTCTCGCCGAAGGCCACTTATAAAATATAATGGGCAATTACATTATTATTGATGTTACATGCATTATACAAGGGATAAAAATCTTGCAATTAAATTTCACTGTCTGATTGGATGTCAGTTAAATTCTTGTCCTGCCAATACTTTTTGTCCTGAAAATGTTATCTGCTTTTTACATCTGCTACATATATTCTGATGACAGTTTTAGCTGTTAAAGGGCCAAGAAATAAATGCATCTGAAAATGTCGTCTGCTGAAGTTGTCTGCTGCAAATAATTGCCTAACATTACTGACGAATTAAGTAAAGAAGCAAACTGATCTGGGTCCACACTGTTCGCCATAGAGGCTTCTTAAACATTTAAGCAGACGAGAAAAGCAGAGGACTTTTGTTGCGATTGGCACATTAAGGGTCTGGTTCAGGGTCATCATCATCAATATGAGTCCTTCCAACCATGCCCCTGAGGTCCAAACTTGCCATGCCCCAGGTGTCATTATCTTTCATAGACTAATACATGTAATGGGCAAAAACTTAAAAAGATCTCCTCTGAAACCATTAGGCTCACAGCTTATATATTTACCATAATATGAGGCGCGACATGAGATTTCCAACAATGTGGTATGTGTAACCAGCAAAGGCTCAGACCAGCCTGCGCGTACGCGCAGTCTGATCAGAGCCTTGCTAGTCGCTTGAGTATTCTATGAGTGTTAAGCTACTGACCGAACATCATTTGGAGTTTCTTAGCTTAAAAGCAGGCTCATCTGAGTCTACACTTGTCAAAATGCCACATTGTTGGAAATCACATGTCGCAGCTCATATAACAATTTCTAGTGGACCCCTACATAAATTCAGCTAATCATACCCCTGGGGTCCAAATTTGTTCATTGGCTTCCACAAACTTAAATTGGAAAAAAACTTTATCATACAGCAATGGTGTAAACCCTACCAACCATGTCCCTGAGGTCCAAATTGGCCATGCCTCGGTGGTCATTTGCTCCGATAGACTCATAAACAATGAGGGCAACTGCTTAGGTGAGCGGTACAGGCTCATTGAGCCTCATGTTTTAGTCCTCAGCCTTTTCGAAGAAAATCGAGGGGACATAGTATTTCGCAATCCGTCCTTCCATAATTCTGGCCCCCTTTAAGTAGTAGGTAACTTGTGTATGCATCTCCCCCTACAGTTTTACTAAGACTCCTTTGAAACTTTAAAATGTTTAGGTCATGGTCTGAAGATGTGCATATTTTTTGGATATAATCCTCAGATATTTTTTGTCACTTTTTCCACAAAATGAACATAGTCCTTTTTCTAGCCAAAGTGAATAGATACTAGGTGTCTTGGGTATGCAACTTCTCCTACCGTTTACCTATTATTCCTTTGAAACTTTAAAATGTTTAGGTCATGGTCTGAAGATGTGCATATTATTTGGATATAATCCTCAGATTATTTTTTGTCACTTTTTTCACAAAATGAACATAGTCCTTTTTCTGGCCAAAGTGAATAGATACTAGGTGTCTTGTGTATGCAACTCCTCATACAGTTTTACTCCGATTCCTTTGAAACTTTACTGGGGTTTAGGTCATGGTCTTAAGATGTGCATATCGTTTGGATATGATCCTCAGATTTTTTTGTTACTTTTTTCACAAAATGAACCTAGTCATTTTTTGGACCAAAGTGAATAGATACAAGATAGACAGATGGCTGAGAATGGGTTTGCCCCCCCCCTAGGGAATTTCGCAGACATATCCTATCTTGTAGAAAATTGAAAGCCGAGTCTTTTAAGAGATGTTTGCACTCTGTGCTCCGGGGCGTTAGTCTGTAAGAGCCTGTAACATACGTTACTTAATCAAACTAAGAAAAAGTAAATTGAAAGTTTGGGCTACAAATTAAAGACATTAAAATATTTATTTTTAAAAATCATTCATATAGTCTGCATACTGGATATCTTAACTACGTATGACAGCCATTTGAACAACATTGCGGCATCTAAAGGTGTCATATGCGTTACATAAATCAGATAACCCATTAAAATTTGCAAGTGTGGCTAACATCATTTACATTCACAATCTCTCTGTGTGTTTTGCAAAATGTTTTTAACCATGTCTGACTAGCTTATGCAATTGGCTAACAGAAAAATTAAAGTTTGCTTCCCTAGCTTAAATCTTTTTTCTGAAATAAGCAATTAAACAACCCTACCCCTACCCAGTTATAAGGTGAAATGTTTGGTATTAAAACTAAAGTAAAAATAGTTAAAAAAATATTTGCAGTTGATGAATGTGTTTCATTGTTTTGGGATTTATTTGCTTATATGAAAAGACTCATAAATCTGCAAGTTTGTTGCAAAATTTTTAATATCAGAGGCTGTAACATATGTTACCTGATGTA
This sequence comes from Loripinus fragilis, assembly GCA_964019695.1. NCBI lineage: Eukaryota > Metazoa > Mollusca > Bivalvia > Lucinida > Lucinidae > Loripinus > Loripinus fragilis. Next base: position 32,710,083 of record OZ026516.1, read on the forward strand.
ATAAATGGGCAAGCTCATTGTCTTTACGTAAGATATGCCTACAAATGTTTTAATCTCTTCGATGGAATTTTGCAGACATATTCCTTCTTATAGTACAACTCAAGCTGCATCGAATAAGGGATGTTTGCACTCTCTATGTTGGGGCGTTAGTCTGAAACAGCGAGTTACATGCGTTACTATATCATATAAAGGAAATGTAGTTTGAAAGTTTGAGCTAAAATTGTGAAAAAAACTCGCAGCTGTTGGATATCTTACATTGTTTAGGGATTTTAAACTGGCTCCTATGATAAAGACTTATAGATCTGCTAGTTGTCATCAAGTTTTAAAGATCAGAGAGCGTTACATATGTTAGCGTGAAAAGTAAAATCATCAAACAGTATTTTGACATCAAGCTTAGTAAGGGCCTGCGCCATCCTAATCCCCTTTGGAATTCTGCAGACAAATTACATCTTATGTAACCATTCAGGGTGCATTTAATAAGAAATGTTTGCACTTTGTAAGTCGGGGCATTAGCCTGTAACAGCTTGTTGCATATGTTACTATATCAATTTGAGAATAAGAAATTTGAATGTTTGAGCTACCAAAAGAAGACATTAAAATTATCTGATAAATTGACATTCTTATAGTCTTTATACTGGATGTGTTTACTACATATGGAAGCTGTTTAACATTAATACGGCTAACTGTGGTGTTATGTGCGTTACATGAACCTAATTATAATTTAAAAGCTATAATTGTGGCTATCGTAATGTAGTTAATCAACTACTATGACTTGGTTTCAAACTGTTTTATTAGATTTTACAAAAATATACTCAATTGATGAATAGGAAAAAGCAAGTTTGCTTTTCTATCTTAAATATATTGTCTTTTAGGAGCTAATACACAGCCCTACTCCAAGTTTTACAGAGAAGCGAATTTTGTTATTACCGTTTAAGTAAAACACATGAAAGAGATTACAGCGTGTGGATGTTTTTCTTTTTCTTAGTCTGTCTTGCTCATATATCTACAAGATGTCATTAAGTTGAAGATCAGGACACTTAATGTGTACTTATAAGTCTTTGGTGCCAAAACACTAGGAATCATATTCATTTCTGATTATCAAGCCCATGGACTGGTGTTACAGATGTTATCAATGACCGTTTGGACACATTTCCTAATACTGTGCATATAATGCTAAATATAGAGCCACAAATAGAAAAGATAGTTTTACATTTTTACAAGAAAATACAATAAATGAAATGGTCCAAACTATTTCTCATCGATTTAACACTCATGTTAAACGTTTGTCGTTGTCTGCTTCTGTGGTATTCATTATTACCGGGTATCACACGCCTCCTTGCAACTAGTAGAATCATCAGACAATATTTCAATCATTTACTAATATAAAAGTTTACCACCAGTCCACTCAAAAATGATGAACCATTATCAACTTTCCAATTTTGCCATTTATGGCTTGTAACATTCGGAAACTGATATGAATTCCTAATAGTTGGCTCTTTGAGTATGTGTTTCAAGTGATACTCTGCAAGTAGGAGAAAGACTAAAGCTTTACAAGGAGGAAAACTATGCCATTAAGAGCAATGAGAACCTGGACTGATGTACCTTGATATTTCTGTGATAAAGAATCATATCTTAGCTGGTTAACTTTTATAAATGTAGCCTTTCCATACGTGCAACCCACATATTTTCATCTAATAATGTCTCTGCACTTATTATCTTTCCCGAAGCATTCAAAAACTTATTTGAAGTCTTAGTACTTCTGAAGTGCTGAAACCGAGGTAACTCTTTCCCTTCAGATAAACGAACTAGATGTATCACAGCAGGTAAAGCAATGAAATGCAGGATGAAAAGAGCGCAAATTAGACCCTTTCAATTCAATGATTCAATAAGTTTCTAAGATAAGAGCGCTTATTAAAGGAAGGAACATATATAACTCTTCATAATAAATGAACAAGGGCATTGTCGTGACATCCTTTTTTGATTACACAGTCAAAGGCAAGTGTTTTACAATGGATCATGAAATGAGGCATCTTATCAGCTTGTTTACTCTGTATAAATCTTCCATAGAGCATAATATAGAACTACTGGTTATCCCATTCTACCTTTAGTCCACTTTCCTTCTTTTGAATGCAACAGCTAATGATATGGCTGCAAAAACTGAGAAATCATAGGTTTTACATTATTTTAAGACATGCTTCAATGTACTGACACCAAAAAACAACCAACTGCAAACATAATTGATGGCAATGTCCAGCTTCATATTCTTTCTCTTATACCAGATAACTTTCAAGGTGTAACAGAAATTGTTTCAGACGGTCTGCCAAAACCATCAAGAGTCAACATTGTAACTAAAGAAAACTTATAAAGTTCTTTGGGCGCAGCAAAATACTACTGATCTAAGACCTGAGGGCTTAAGCACCAAAAGACTGAATAGGTTCCATGGCAAATGATGCAAAAAAGCAGCCTATCAAATTTCTGTTTGACCAATGTCAGAAATCTTAAAGTATTCTTAGAGGTACACGGTAGAGACATAGATTTTGCAAAATCAGAGCAAAGTTATCATTTGACTAGCACGGATGCAGAGGCAGCTGCAGTTAGATTGCTCTTGCCACTTCACAGGAAGAGATACATACCAGAGTCATACTATTAAACATCACAAACAGGTCAGCCATTTCCCAGCAGGTGACCAAAAGACATCAATAAACAGACGAACACAAAAGCATTACAAAACCAAGACAGAAATAACATAAATGATCCACAAAAGAAGCACCGCCTTGGAATGGTCAGTAAAAAAATATTTTACTGGATGACAACAGCCAAAGCATCAGGCCCTTACCATCTCATCAATAGATAAGTCGTTAAGTTGGAGCCGTCATAGAGTCTGAAGTCCAACCCACGGGCGTGCAATTAAAGAGAAAAGCAAAGTTGCCAACCGTGATTGGGTTGACCGCCAAGCATGCAGTCTGTTGCAATACATTAATGTTATAGCCAATCTTTTTATAATAGGAAATTGTTTTTAATGAACTGCGCTGAAAAATTATTAGAGCCAACAATCTTCTTTAATTTATACACCAAGTCACCATAGAATTCATGCTCCGAAAGTCCTTAGAGCAAGAGAGAATTAAGTCCAATTTGGAATTTAGATACTAAATCATATAATTGTCTATAAAAAGAAAAAGTTTTGCGAAGTTTATGATACTGGTAGCCTTGTTTAAGAAGTTTCTGGTTAACAATTTATTGTGAGTATTGAAGTCAGCTACATGGCTAGATGCTCTAGCAAAACAAACGAGTTGAGAGATATAGACTCTATAGGATGTAGAGCGAGGAACATCACCATCTAAAATGGGAAATAGACCATTCCAAATCAAAGTCGTCACGTTTATCATAAATTTTGGTAGAAACAATACCATTAGAAATTGGCAAATGCAAGTCAAAAAACGAGGTATTATTATTAGAGGTATTAGCTTTATTAAGTTTGAGCTCTTTTAAAACCAATTTTTATTTTGAAAAAATATTTAAATGAACTGCGCTGAAAAATTATTAGTGCAAACAATTTTCTTAAATATATACACTAAGTCACCATAAAACTCCTGTTCCGAGAGTCCCTGGCACTAGATATCTTTAAGTCAAACATTTAATTTAGATATCAAATCATAGTAGGGCAGGCGGTAGTACTCGCCCAGTGATTACCAAATATGTATTTACCGTTTGACACGCTAAATCGTGTATAACAAGGGCATGTCGTATTGCTATGCAATACATTAGTCTTCTATCGGATTGAAAGAAAATAGTAAGTGAGTATGATCAGGAAATACCACAATTACAAACTGCAGACAACCTCGTGGCACCGCGAGGAAGAGCCGCTCAACCATCACGAGACACCAGGGAGACAAATTAAGCAAAGCAACCAGCATTCTCTTCCCCATCAAGATATTTGCAATACTAGAATGGACATAAAGTAACGAACAACAAAAAAAAGAACAATTACAGACTCCCAATATGGGAGTAACAATAAACAAAAAGTCAACAACAACAGAACCACCGCCTTAGAACGGACAGCAGCCTAAGCCACCGGGGGGCTATAATGCATTTTACTGGTACCAAATCTTTGCCCTAGATTCTGCTCTTGTTGAAGTATAAGAAATGTTCAGCTCGCATTGAGGCCATCTAACTAATGCAATGTATCATCATGGAGAAGCACTCTAATCAAATTAACACGTCATGATGAAACAAAGAAAAGGGCTCATGACTCGCAGATAGTCAGAGCTAAAGAAAACCTCAAGTTGAGCCACATTGGGTCCAGCTACAGATAAGCATCAGGCACCAACCCACCGATTAAAGCTTTACGTCAGAGCCGTCATAGTCTGAGGCCTGACCCACCGTCGTGCAATTAAAGAGGAAACCATAGCTATAAACCATGATTGCATTGTTTTAAACTACGTATGCAGACTGTCGCATGATATCCAAGTTATATCCAACCCTTATATAAGGTTTTACTATCTTTTTGAATTGATCACTAAAATTATGTTTTCCAATTTATAAACTAAATCACCATAAAATTTAGGTTCTGATATGCCTTGTTGCAGAAGAGTTTTTAACCCAATGTTGTATTTAACAATTAACTCTGAGTGCCTGTGGTAGAATTTAGAAAATGCTTTTCGAATTTTATGATATCTATAACCTTGTTTTAATAACTTAGCAGTTAAAAATAAGTTTCTGTTGTTGAAGTCATCAACATTAGAACACACTCTAGCAAAACGAAAAAGCTGTGAAATATATACACCATAGGAAAGAGAGCAAGGAAAATCTCCATCAAGAAAGGGGAAATTTATTATTTCAAAATTAAAATCATCCTGTTTATCATAAATTTTAGAAGAAACTATGCCATTTGTTATTGACAAGTTCAAGTCCAAAAACGGAGCATCAGTATAAGAAGAATTCGTCTTATTTAACTGAAGTTCAGCGGGATATATCTAACCTACCATTTGTTCAAAATAAGGATTATCAATATTAAGTAAGTCATCTAAATATCTGGAGGTTGAGTTAAAAGCTTCAATAATATCAGGTTGATTATTGTCTGACAGAGACAACATAAAGTCTCTCTCATAACAAAACAAAAACAAATCTGCAACAAGAGGAGCACAATAAGTATCCATTGGAATACCTACAATTTGTCTATATAATTTTGAGCCAAATCTTAAAAATATATTGTCCAAAAGATAATGGAGCGCATTACACATTTTCGGACATGACCACAATTTATATCGTCTAGGTTGTTCAGAAGTGAAAAAAGACATTTTTATCATTACAAGCCAAATAAAGTGAGCCCTCTCTCTCTCTGAAACCCAACTCCCCACCAACCCACCCATGGTATAGATGACCATGGTATGTGCATCCTGTTCATTTCATATGCACATGGCTACTATCAGAAGAAAAAAATGTTTTAACCTTTAGACCCCACTCAGGGGGGCCGAGGCTGTGTGTTAGGACAAAATATTTGGCTGTATGTTTTATTTGCTTTAATTTGATATGCACCAAGACTACTTTCAGGGGGATTAAAATGTTTTGACCTTTTGACCCTAACCCAGGGTTCGAGGGTGACTGTAAGGGAAATTGCTTTCATGTTGTTGTAGGTGTCATTCTCTTTAATTTGATATGCAACATGATCATTTTTCTGAAAGAAAATTGTTCAGACCTTTTGACCCCACCCAGAGATCGAGGGTGTGTTAATGTGCGAAGTGTTTGCTTGCATGCTGTTGTCGTATATTTCATTCCCTTAAATTTGATATGCAAGACCAAGATCAAAGTGAAAAAAATCTACATGACACTCCGCCATTGCAAGATGCATCCACACACCAAATTTGGGATTTCTATCTCAATCAATATTGGAGATATGCTCTGGACATGATTATTCTAGAAATGGGGTCTTTTGTCAAAGTCACAGTAATCTGAAAATGGTATGCAACACTCCTTCATCATTAAGATGCATCCACACACCAAATTTATGATTCCTACCTCAAATGATATAGGAGATATGCTTAACATGACCATATTCTGAAAAGGCTGATTTTTAACTGAGTCAGAGATCAAAACCATGGTCAAAGTGAACCAAAAATTGTACATGGCACTTCGCCATCTCAAAATACATACACACAACAAATTTGGGGTTCCTTTCTCAATCAATATTGGAGATATGCTCCGGACTTGATTATTCTAGAAATGAGGTCTTACGACAGTCACAATGACCTGAAAATGGTATGCAAAACTCCAACATCCCAAGATGCATCCACACACCAAATTTATGATTCTTACCTCAAATAATATAGGAGATTTGCTCTGGACACAAATTTTCTTAAAACGAGGTCAAGGTCATAGTGACGAAACATAGTGTTCGACACTCCTTCATCCTAGGATATATCTACACACCAAATTTGGAATTCCTGCCTCAAATAATGTAGGAGATATGCTGCGGACACAATTGTTCTAGAAATGAGGTCAGAGGTCAAGGTCACAGTGACCCAAAATGGTATTTCAAACTCTGCCATTCCAAGAGGCATCCACACACCTAATTTGAGATCACCTCAAAAATGTAGGAGATATGCTCTGGACATGATTAATCTTGAAACGAGGTCATAGTCAACAATGTCATAGTGACCCAAAAGTGGTAGGCGACACATGACCATCACAAGATGCACCCACACACCAAATATTGGATTCCTACCTCAAATAATGTAGGCGATATGCTCCGGACACGATTATCCTAGAAATGAGGTCAAAAACCAAGCTAACAGTGACCCCTAAACGATACAAGACAATCCGCCATCCAAGGATGCATGCACACACCAGATTAAGACTGTCTACCTCAAAAATTGTAGGAGATATGCTCCTGACACGTTTAAATAAAATATTGCTACAATTTTCACCGATAATATGACACCAACTTAAATGACCTTTGAAACAAACACACACGATGCCTTGATGATGCTGTTTGTTAATATAGCTTGGCTGTATTATCCAAAAGGGTTTTTGCATAACCTTTATTTTGGATATTTAATTGATAAAAACGGTAACATCTGATGTATATACAAGAATTTGCGCTTAGTTGACCTTTGACCTAATTCTGGGGCTTGATGGCATTTCCAGACTAAGCATCCATCCCTACCCTTCTTAAAACACATCAAGGTACACTATGAATATGGTTGCCAAACTGTACTTGAAAATGCCAACATATTTTTATGATCTGGATGGCCTACTAATAATCATTTCAGAAGAATAATTATTCATTTTAATTAGTTTCAATCATCTTTTCAGTCTCAGCTTTTTAATTCTTTAACAGTTTCAAGTGCTGGAGATCTCAATTAAGGTTTTCTAAACAAACCCACTGATACTTTTGTACGAACATGTCAACCAAGTTACACCCTCCCCCTCACCTATTTTTACATTCACAAACAATCACAGGTTGTGGGAGATGGTACTTAGGGTACACCCTAAAATGTTGCTCTGATGGTCGAAAGTAGCTTTGAACAAACCAGCAGTATGTGTTCAAAGCGTTGGTTAGACCCTATTAGATATGTGCTAAAATGAGCAAATTGTACATGCTTTTGGTCCTTCAGAAATATTGGGTTCTGACGGAAAGCAGAATACCGCTTAAGTCGGTGCTAGAGGGCGTGAGAAATGTTGCACTGTCCATAAGTTCTCATGAACATACTCAATAAAACAGTCTGCTGTTTTCATAAGTTGGATGTTCTCTATTTTTCTTAAGGTTCCGTTTTTCCAGATTATTTAAGGCTTTAATTCATCTTCACTTGAGCTTCACATCACTTATCTTAGATAAAAGTCAAGAAGAATGTACATCATATATTATCATCTTGATTTCTTCCTAGAAAATCAATTAACTTGTCTATGTAATAACTTCCTTATAAATGAAACTGATCTGATAAAGATTAATCTGGAAGAACATTTTGAGAACATTTAGCCACCATCTCCACCATTTTTTCATCATTGCTATTGCTGCCATATTGACTAGCCAATAGAACCAAACTCATACAGTGAGGATCTGCAATTTTTCAAACACACCCGGGGAACTCCAAAAATAAACACTTGTCTTTGATAACTGCTAGCAATTGTTCATATAAATCAAATAGCATAGGGTAGTCAAACAAATATTCCTGTAGAAACAGGTCCTTTAACGTGTTGAATACATATAAGTGCCCTTGTAATGTAGAAAATGTATTCTACTGGTCATATCCCTATACTTAGTTTGATAGCCAGATTATGTAACATAAACTACATTATACACTTTACAAACCAACCAAACAATGATATTCACTAGAGGTACTATGTAATTTGTTTCATTGAGCATGTCGCCATTCGTGGATCTAGAGGGGAGATCCCCTCCCCTAAAAATCACAATATAGGGTTTCTTAGCAATACTGACCCCCTTAAAATCACAAAGCTACCAAGCTAGCATTAAATGTTTGGCCGTCATCGTCACGCCAGCGTAACGCCATTTAAATGGCGTTCTGCTAGGGGGCCTGTGATGGCCCGCTTATATACCCTCTTTCCCCTCATTAACCTAAATAAAGAAAAAAGTCAAAGTTTGACCCCCTCTGACAAAACTTTCTGGATCCGCGCATGGACACTTTATCTTCTGCTTTAAGTACTAAGGCCCAACAACACAAACAAAATATCAAAGCGACATCAATAACTCTGTATACTAGTTGCCTACTTGGTATTTTTTCATGTTTGTTTTGCCGCCTGCTGATTTTTCAAAATCATATTTTCCAAAAAATCTTTCAGGAATACTAGTACGATCAGAGTGTCAAACAGTTTGGATCCAGATCAAGCCCCTCGTTTTGTTGGTACTGATCTGAGTCCGAACTGTTTCCATAGGTTACAAGTAGGTACTAGGTAAAGAGCTAATGCCTACTTCTGACGTAAAGCTTTAATCGGTGGGTTTGGTGCCTGATACTTATCTGTAGCTGGGCCCACCGTGGCTCAACTTGATGTTTTCTTTAACTCTGACTATCTGTGAGTCGTGAGCCCTTTTCTTTGTTTCATCATAGTGTGTTATTTTGATAAGATTGTTTCTCCATTATGATACATAGCAATAGTTAGTAAGCCTCCATGCGAGCTTAATATTTTTTGAGCTTCAACAATGTTCAATAGAATCTAGGGCGAAGATTTGGTACCAGTAAAATGTATTTAAGCGCCCTCCCCCCCCCCCCCCCACACACACACCCACAGTGGCTAAGGCTGCTGTCCGTTCTAAGGCTGTGGTTCTGTTGTTCTTGATTCGTAGTTGAGTGTTACTCCCATTGTGGGATTCTGTAATTGTTCTATGTTTTTTGTGCGTTACTTTATGTCCATTCTAGCTTTGCAATCATCTTGATGGGGTAGAGAGAGCTGGTAATTTTGCTTAGTTTGTCTTACTGCTGTCTCGTGATTGTTGTGTGGCTCTATCTCGCGGTGACATGGGTTTGTCTGCAGTTTGTGATAGTGGTATTTCCTGATCATACTCGCTACAATTTTTCTTTAAACTGTTAAGACCCAGATGAAATGCATCAAAATACAATGCGTCATTTCATACGTGTCTTGATTGTTTGCTTAGACAAAAACGAATTTCAATGAAACATCAGCAGCATATTTTTTTTAACATTTCTTTAAACATTGTAGACAAAATCACTCTATTTCTTCACGTTCCTCTTGAATTACTCTTGGAGTTTTGTTTTCAGTTTATTAATCTATATCTGTGCACTAGGCGTGAAACCACATTTTACAATTTCCATCACAACCAACCCATTCAAACTCCCTTTTTCATCATACACATTTTTACATATGTCACAATAGGTTTTCTTTACATTATTTTGTTTCTAAATTTTAGGTAGTTGATCATTTGTAGACTTGTTAGGGCTTTTGAAATGTCAGGTCACACTTTCCCTTGGGTTTGGTGACCAAAGAGACTTAATGGACAAAAATAGTAAGTGAGTATGATCAGGAAATACCACAATCACAAACTGCAGACAACCCCATGGCACCGCGAGGAAGAGCTGCTCAACCACCACAAGACACCAGGAAGACAAATTAAGCAAAGCAATCAGCTCTCTCTCCCCCATCAAGATGATTGCAATACTAGAATGGACATAAAGTAACGTACAACAAAACATAGAACATTTACAGAATCCCACAATGGGAGTAACAATAAACAAAAAGTCAACAACAGAACCACCGCCTTAGAACGGACAGCAGCCTAAGCCACCGGAGATTCACAACTTGAAGATGAGGGCATATTTAGGGAACGCGTGCTTAGTGCAGGTTTACTTGAAGCAGCAAACATGTCACCGCTTCCATCCTGGGCTGTTTTGGCAGGGGTGAGCTCTTCATTCTGGGCTTCAGTAATAGCATTATTATGAGTGTCTTCATCTCATTGAGGGAGAGATGCTGGTGGCTCTGTAAACACTGTGATGGGGCAAAGTTCCAACTGTCGATGACATCTGCGTTAAAAGGGTATAGACCACTGTCATGGAAACCATTGATCAATATATCTGCCTTGTTGGTAGCATCCCGCACATTTTTGAGCACCTTAGAGAAAATCATCTTTGTAACGCACTGTCCAATCCCATCATCTTTGTAACGCACTGTCCAGGATTGTAATCTCAATATTGCTTGACACTTTTTCTCCAGTTAGACTTCATAGGCACGAATAACGCCCCATTAAGTGGCTGGACAGTGTAGCTAGCATAACTGGCAAACAGTATGATATACATGTAACACCATGCTATCTACAAAATTCGGTTGTCTCTTGATCTATATGGGCGTAGTGACCATCCACAAACAGGAGAGCTTGGGGAGTCTGTTGGATGAAATGGTTTGTCATCCACATGATAAATACCTCTGTATCCATCCAACCATTCGCCCATGAAATTAGTTTGGCACCGGGCCATTAAGTGGGTTATATTTAAACCATTTCCCAGGAAAAACTTTTATTTGGAGGGAGAAAAATATTCTGATGCACTTTCACTTTCAAAGACAGAAATTTGAGTACAGTTTTACAGTCTTAACTTGACAGTCTGTATACTTCCTTCGATTCAAGTTCTGATAACACTTTCCCCTCAGTCCGTGGGTTTAAAGGAAACCGTGCTTGATCAGCATTGAAGATGCGCGCTAGATCATTAAGTAAATCTCGACACTGCTCCTCATTTACAAGATAAGCTTTTAAATTCCTAAACCATTTGAATATAGCTGCCTCAGAATATGAAACTGTCCTTGCCTTACAAAGTTATTCTGTTCTTTTACGATTGGGAGGGATTTCTACAAAGAAACGTGTCACGTCATTCTCTGCCAGACTTGTTTACAAAAGGGTAAGGAGGCGGATTCTTCTCCAGTAATCATTTAGACATATGTATTGCCCATGTTGTAATTTCTTTGTCACGCACTGTCCAGGATTGTCATCTCTTTTTCTCCAGTAAGACTAAAGAGGCTAGAATAACGCCACACTAAGTGGCTGGACAATGTGGCTAGCATCGGCTGACAACCAGTATATTATAACACCATGCTCTCTACAAAATATGTTTGTCTCTTGATCTATGTGGGTGGAGTGACCATCCACAAACAGGAGCACAGGGGAATCTGTTGGATGAACTGGTTTGCCAACCACATGAAGCTTACCTCTGTATCCATCCAGCCATTCTAAGTGCCCCGTAGTAATGAAGTTGGCATCGCGCCATTATGTGGGTTATATTTAAACCTTTGCCCAGTACACTTTCATTGGAGGAAGAAGACATCCTGATACACGTCCACATGCAAGGACAGTAATTTGAGTACAGACTGAACTTGACAGGCCGTATACTTCCTTCAAAATAAGTTCTGCTAGCACTCTCCCTTCAGTCCGTTGGTTAAAGGAAATCCTGCTACATCAGCATTGAAGATGCGCGTTAGATCATTTAGTAAATCTCGACAGTGCACTATTTGACTTCTGGAATTTTTCTTTGCTGATTATTTTCACTTATGTATGCACCTGTGTATCTGCTTAACAAGATTTATGCGAGCTAAGCGATAGTCGATACAGCTCCTAAGTTATGCCAAAAAGGGGATTTTTTCCTGAAAAAGAGGATAAAATGCATTTTGTTTATGTTCTGGAACTATGCTTACTTAAGATAAAATGCAAAATATCAGTACTTTAATGTGCAAAAAGATGAACACTGAGGACAAAGCATTTTGAAAGTTATTTAAGCTTTTCATACTATATACTCATAAGTGAGTTCCCAAATCAGCTTACAAGAAATTGACAAAAAATGGTCTGAGACGATGGTCTTTTAGCCAATTAAGGCAATTTTCCTGAATGATAATTGCCCTGGATAAATATACAGGGTATATGTTTACGTCATCACTTAGTTGTCTTATGTCATCATCTGTTGCTATGGAGATATTATGTATCACAAAAATTGACTCAGGTGTTGAAAAATTGCTGTAAAAATGTCAGATTGTAAACCCCCAATTCCCTTAAACGGCGATTCCGCTACGCTCATGGCGATCTAGGATTTTCTCTAAAATTATTCCAAATCGCCGCGGAAGCGTAGACAGCCACACGATTTGGGGACTTGACGCTTCCAGTATGCTTCCGCTACGCTTCCTTTATGCTGCTGCTGCGATCCCACTACGATAATGAAGATATGGCTACGCTTAGTCTACACTGATGGCGATGTAGCTGCGACCATGCTACGACCTTGGCGATGGATTTACGCTTTCGTTGCGCTATTGTATCCTTTCTATATAGAATCTGAAATTTCGATACGCTTCTACTACGACCTAGGCGCTTCTACTGCGCTCTTGCCGTTTCTGCAATGATTCGTGTCATTTTGACTAAAATTTCGAATCGTAGCGGAATCGCCGTCCAGTGGAATGGGGGTTTTATTTATTTTTTTGAAAATTTGCAGAAATAATTAAAATGCACTGGTAGACATTCTGGTACAGTTCAAATTAGTAAAGTCACTGAAAATAAAATAACGCAGAGCAGAGAACTGGACGGAAAATAATGCCATGAAAATGATTCGACTGCAGTCTACTTTGGCTGTAAAAACAAACTAAATAAAAATGCAGGAATATGGGGTATGTATGTTTTGTGAAGTATTATAAAAGTGTTCTATTTGAAAATTATATTTTTGAATAACTGTTGATGGATATAAGCTATGATAAGATCCTAAGAAAATCTGCTAATTTTCACTGTCAGTCCTGATATTGGTGCCACAAGCAGCACAACCAGTGATATAATATTTGTGTAATATTTTCATTCAGTTGAAAGTACCGTTTGGGGTTACATTTTTACAGAACATTTATTTTTTTAAGAAGAAATATCCTATGATTTCGTATGAATGTTTGAGCATCCCCTCGTAAAGCAAAGTTTGACCAAGGGGTTAGGTATCGCTGGGTGCCGTCTTTCACTTTGAAAGAATGAAACATTTAAAGTCTAATTGCTTCAAACACTCATATATAGACCCAAGAAAGGCTGGTTCTTGTTGCCATGTGGGTTCATTCTATAATTAAGATTTTTTTGCTCAGGGGTACAAATACCCCACCCACCCCTAATATAACGGTAAATAAATTAGGAAGATGTGAACAAACATCACAGTTCACGATTATAACATACTAGCACCAATATCACCAAAAATATATGGAAAATAAGCAATACCTGTAGACATGTAAAAACGGAAGAAGTTTAGGACTCACATCAAATTTTCAAACTGTTTCAGAAATCAGTTGTGGTCGAAATGAGTAACACCCACGAATTCTAGGTGATATAATTTCTGTAATAATCTAGCATTCTTAAGTTGAAAAATGTTCAAAATTTCAAATAATTTGCATTCCTCATTTTTAAATTAATGTCAGTGATTTTATTTGGGACTTTGGGAAGCTACCTTTTCCTTCACATTTGGGAAAATATTTTATCAAAATTGGGAAAATAAGAGCTAAAATACATGAAATTGGGAAAATAAAGGCCATTTTTGGATTGGGAATGACTCCCATATACGGCCTCAATAATGGCCAAATAAAATCACTGAATGTACTTATTTTTTGCAAATGAAACAACGTTTGCCATTTTGGGAACTCACTTATAGCCACTTAGTGTACATATTTCGGTATATCTGGGGTTCTGGACCGATGATCGGGTAGTCGACTGCAACATATTGATTATGTAATGGCCGCTATATTTAGGTGAGTTACCAAACATGTTATACGGGGTGTTGTGCCGTCTCAGATACTTTAACTGAGGCGAGTTCAACAATGCGCGCGCTTGCTAGCGCTCATTGTACTGATGTCAGGCTTTACACATAACGAATAAAGATAGGTACCAGTCAACGAGCGCCCGGCGAGCTCTCGCGTTATTGAACTTGACTCTGTATTCTGGTTAAAAGGGGTGTGAACGACCTGTGAACAAAACCTTTGTCGCCTATGGCGTGATCTTTTGTGCTAAAATGCATGCACCACTGCACTTGCCATTAAGACCTTGAACAGGTAAGTTCTATACTTTCTGTGGAGCTCATATTTAATATATTTTATATATAATATTGTTCAAGGTATGTACATATTATATTCCATAGTTTTGTATTCGGAAATATGTGAATTGTATTTTGTTAAGTATCGCTGTAAATGTGATTTTGTACGAGACGTTTCCAATGAGTTTACACAATCTTTGTTCTTGGATGATAACACTAGGTTTTAGGGTATGCGTTGCAAAGGCCTATTTAGTAGGCACTTGCCATTAAGGCCTTAAACAGATAAATTCTATACTTTCTGTGGAGCTCATATTTAATATATACTATGCACAATAAGTTTAGCAATTTCTTATGTGTTCGCAGCTCTATGTGCTCATCTTCGTGCAATATCAAACAATTTTAATTGAAATGACGAGAACAGAATCTTAGGCAAATGAAACCACGAATTTACAGACGCCATCCTTTAAATATGCATTTGGGGAGAGCAAAAATTGCAGGAGGGGTCAGTAAGTAAAAATCACATCCGTTGTAAGTAATGCAAAAATGATAAGCATGTGATTTTCGTCTGTTGGTCTAACATGTTCCTCGTGCATGATACGCCAATAGAAACTATTGGTTATGTGAAGATGTGATAGAGATTTCATGCTGAAAAATCAGCTGCCATCAATGACGTCAAAAGGTAGTCATTTTTTTTTATTTAACTTCTAATGTTTATTGGCGTTTCAATTCAACAGAGACTCAATTTACAAAAATACCATAGGTTTACAACGTAACTCATCTTATGGTTGATTAAAACCTTAAGTTGCTAGAATTTGCGAGATAACGGTGACGTTAGATTTTATCTTTCGGCTCGTGCTCTATAGCCATGAAGATGTTTCATTCAACATTATTTGTCTGAATGTGTTGGAAGGCATCTAACAGTTTTACTTGTCAATGTGGTTTAAGAAAAATGACTAGAAACACCGTTTAAAGGCGATAACGTATACGCATTGATAAAAACGTCAAATTGTGAAAAATTGGTCTTTTAATTCTCTGAGAAAGTTCAGAAAATTGCACCATTTGCTTTGCTTTTTGGGTTTTCAGTGACCAAACAATCACTTGAAAATGTGTTTGGCTTCCCCCAATGATCAGAAATACCCACGTTACCCGCTAGTCTTAAATTTTAACGTCACTTTAGCACGGCCGCTGCGTTTGGTAATTCGGTATTTTTTTAAATGGAAATTCTTGTCAGATGTTCGCCGCTTGTATTTTCATGACAGCAAACGAAACTTGAGATCTGATGTGGATGGCTAACCCAAACAAAACAATTGCTAAACTTATTGTGCATAGTATATTTTATATATATTATTGTTCCAGGTTCTGGACTTGTTATTGCCATGGTTACTGCTCGTTATTAAAACATATATGGTCAAAATCTGAGTTGGTATTAGTCATTCCGAAGGACCTATCTCACGACCGGTGACAACTTGGGGCACCATTGTCACTGGTCGTAGAGATGCTTCCAAAGAGTGTTCACAGTCCAGATTCAATTTGGTGGAACAGGTAGCGAATAATGTACCAGGCATAGGAATTTAAATAAATTTGGCTGCCAAGACAAGTTAACATTCAACAGGATAATGGGTCGGATTAATGAAATATTCAGAAATCTTGCAGCTTCATTTACAAAATCACATTACAGCGATACTTTGCAAAATACAATTCACATATTTCCTAATACAAAACTATGGAATACAATACGTATTGTCCGATTTTATTAACCTGACACAGGTGCATAATTTCACGGTTAGTGCACATGATATTTTTACCATCCGTCGACTTTCGATATTTACCGTAAGTTTTACAGGAATTTTGCAATTTCTTATGCAGATAATGAAACGTTTTGTACTGTCCTACTGACTAGTCAAGTGGTTATGATACAGAGTTTACAACCAAAAGGTCGCGAGTTCGAGTCCACGTGTGTGTGTTTTTTTACCTTTATTCGACTCGTTTAATTTCATTTATTATAGATGTACCACGACCTCTGAGGAATGAAATTTTGGATCATTCTATTTCAAAAGGTTGATGGGTAACGCGTAAAATGAGCCAGTCTGTCCTAAACATCTTCAAAGATTATTGGAAAATATTGTTCCATATCAAGTTGTTTGATCTTAAGTTCAGTGGGAAAACGTCTGAAGAAAAGTATGCAGCAAGTCCTGGCACTAAGGCCAAACAGTTTTTTTATATTATCTGCGATTACTTAAAAAATATGTCAAAAGCACAGAGATTCAACATCACATATCGAGCGTACGGTAAACGACCTCGGTGAGAATCCTACAAAAATAACTATAACAAATGCAAATATAAATAAACAAATAACTTTGAAGCGTGACTATATTTACAAAATTGAAAATACGGATCTAGAAATAGGGGTTTCAGGCGTTTTATTACGTATACTATTCTATTTTGAAGCACGTAGAAGTTCCAGACAGACTGGCTCAGTGTATGCGTTACGCATCAACCTTTTGAATATAATGATCCAAAAGACATTACTCAGAGGTCGTGGTACATCTATAATAATGAAGTTAAACGAATTAAATAAAGAGGTAAAATTACAAAACAAAAAAAAAAAGAATTTACGTGGACTCGAACTCAGGACCTTTTGGTTGTAAACTCTGTACCAAAACCACATGACTAGTCAGTAGTACAGTGCTAAACGTTTCATTATCTGCATTAGTACTTGCAAAATTCTCGTAAAACTTACGGTAAATACCGAAAGTCGACGGAAGGTAAAACTATCTTGTGCACTAACCATGAAATTATGCACCTGTGTCAGGTTAATAAAATCGGACAATACATACCTGAAAAATAATATATAAAATATGAGCTCCACAGAAAGTATAGAACTTATCTGTTCAAGGTCTTTATGGCAAGTGCAGTGGTGCAAAGCATGCATTTTAGCTCAAAAGATCATGCCATAGGCGACAAAGGCTTTGTTCACAGGTCGTTCACACCCCTTATAACCAGAATACAGGTAAAGTATCTGAGACGGCACACCACCCCGTATAACATGTACGTGTTGGGTAACTCACCTAAATATAGCGTCTATTACAATTTTATTTAGACCCTTGACTATCGATGCACTGACCTTGATTTCTCAAATTCTACATACAGCTACAAAATGCTGTGCAACTCAGCAAATAATAAATAAAAAAATGCAAAACCTATTTGTATTCATCATTATGTGATGCCATTAAAGAGACTAAGTCTGCAACTATGAACATTTTTCGATTTTTTTTTATTTTCTTTTTAAATCATTTGTAAAAGTAGAATTAAGTTATGTTTTCACAATAAATCTTTTCACTATAGCTGAAAACTGCACGGAAGAGTGAATTATCTTATAAAACAGGTGTGTTTTTCTCTTGTTGATAATTATTTGCGTCCCTCCAATAATTATAGACAGTTAACTTTAGCTTAAATGCTGTTGTTTTGATACTGATAATTTGTTAAGATTTACGAAATTGGTAAAATGTATACCTCAATTTTAGTTTTTTTTACCGTGTTCTTGAAAAATAGAAACATTAGTTCTAAAATTAAAAGATCAAAAGCTACAGACTATGCAGCTTTAAATCATAAATAATAGACCATGAGCTGCTTATAGACCTCCTGCCCCCCAGGGGGAATTTTGTACACTATGATTTTCTAAAACTACACTATATATGAAGCAAAATGACGCATGTAAGCCCTCCGGCAGTTGGGGCATTACTTTGTTACTGCCTTGTTATCTACGTTTCCCTACAACAGCTTCCAATCCTCTTGTGCAAATACAAACCTGTACCTAAATCTTATTTATCAACATACTAGTGGCCTTAAAATCACTAAATTAAACGCAATAAACAGCTGGTATGCATCAATACATCTTAAGTCCATTATATTGCAGTTATATACGTTACTTACTTTCAATTATACTAATATTTAGTATTGTGCTTCCACTAGACCATGAACTGCCAAAATATATCTGAGGGAGTTTATACACTATAATTTTCTAAAACCACATTTTATAAGTCACAAAATAATGCATGTTAGATCTTTATGGGTAGGGGATTTACCTTGCAAAAGCAGGGTTAAATACGTTACCCTAAAATAATAGGACATCCTATAGTATTTATATCAAGCTGTTTCTTATTCTTACATATCAATATTATCTTGTAATTGAAATTAAATGACTAGCAGTATAAGTTTGACAAATTTAGGCACCTTTTATTACTGTTACATACGTTACATTTCATTAAATACATTATTTTAGTGCAATATTAGCATTTTATGAGGTTAGACTGCTAGAGGATGTAAATAATTGCCATTTGAGGGCTCAATTAGATAAGAGAAACAATAAATGAGGCGTGGCATGAGATTTCCAACAATTTGTCATTTTGACAAGTGTAGACTCAGACGAGCCTCTGAAGCCTCCTTTTAAGCTTAGAAACTCCAAATGGTGTTCAGTTAGTAGCTAAACAATCATAGAATACTCAAGCGACTAGCAAAGGCTCTGATCAGACTGCGCGTATGCGCAGGCTGATCTGAGGCTTTGCTTGCCGCACATACCACATGGTTGGAAATCTCATGCACTGGCTCAAATATTACCTTTTTAACATAAAATTCAAGTGGGATTAAACTCTGACAAAAGTATGGTGGATGAAAAGGAAAAAACTTGAACTCAAAGCGAATAAAATGCCGTTTCAATTAAGAGTGTTTTATCGAATATATGTAACAACCACTTGCAGAAAATGCTTAATTCAATGACCAAATAATGTTTCTTAAATGCTAAAATATATCACTAAACTGTCTTACACTTATATATGTTTAATTATTTTTATACATGAAATGATATATTGTATATCCAAGACATTTTCCACACTGTCTATAGTTCAATTTAGATGAAACATGATATTAAGCATGTAGTAGTTTAGTATGATCACTTGACCATTATGTAAGCCAACAAAATATATATATTGCTTATCAGCACTATATTGATAACAATCAAGGGAAGCTACCTTACAATTTCTAAAATTGTAAGTAATTTTAAGCATGGTCGAAATCGAGAAATGAAGAATTAAAACAGGTGTTTATCCTTTGAACAAAAACTAAAATAAATAAAAATCATAGTTGTTTATGAACCATATATGGCGGCACCCACCATGCCAAACCTATGATTATATCCCCTATGGTAATAGATCCCTCTGTATCTAAAGCATCTGGTTATACTATTTTGTGAAGTAATGAAACATGACAGCATAAGTTTTGTTCTAAACGTTCTTTGTTAGTGATAAATTAAATTTAAAAGGGACAATACATAGAAAAAGCTCCTTTGCATTGTTAGTATTGTATTGTAGGCATGACTAATTGAAAGGACTTAAAAAAATCATTGGTAATTTTGCTTTGGCTTATTTCTGTCAATTATACTTAGTCTAACAGTGAAATTTTATTTTATTCCTTTTTCGCATATCAAATGAAAATATGATCATGGTTACAAAATTGCATCCTTCTATTCATTTGAATAATTCAAATCAAGCTAAAAATATTATAACTAGAAACGCATAGAATAAATCAAATGAGCCAGCACATTTGATTTTGGTACATGTACTAATCACAGTTTCAAGAAATGAAGGCGCGTGTTAGCCTGTGTAAATGTGTATACTCACCAGAGCCTTTGCTGCCTGCATACACTAAGTATAGATGTAGACCAGAATTAAGACAGCTGGCTCTACTGCGTCAGCATGGGCAATGAATGCTGGCTTGTGCCAATATGTGATAAGTACCAAAATCGCACATGCTGGTCAAATCTTTATTTGAGCACTTTATATATTACATTTAATAAAATCAGCAATTTTTGTTTCCATCTAAATGCAATAATTTTCATACTTTTGCTACTGTCAAAGAACAAATCTGAGATAAGGTTTCAATATTTGGTATACTATATCATACACATATGTAACCATACGACAATAAATACACTGCAATATATCTGATATTTATGATATCTTTTTCATTGTGAAAGAAATATGATTTCTTTTGGAGATAAATGAAGGAAAAGACCGCTGGAAATCAGAAATACATAGATACTTATAAACAAAATCATGTATACTTTGTTAACAATGCATGTAAGTTTATCATGGTAACACTGTTGATAGTGACTAGGGTGGCCTCTCTATACTATTTTTGTCAGAACAGATGACTTTTTGTTTGTGCGCTTTTTCCAATCTCTGGTGTGTTTACAACTTATTTTATTAGTTTAATATTCATATAAAACTTTGCTATTGAGAATTCCTGCAATAATTTGGTCATGCCACATTCTGTATAGTGGAAATTAGCATCAGTTGTTTTGACATTAATTTATAAAACGAAGTAAGATCTCAGCAATGTTTTATATGTTTTACTTTTCCATCCAACATGGTAAAAGAAAATTGTTAAATCTATTTTACATTAACCCGAATGTCAGCTGACCAAATTTGGTCTGCCCTTATTCTGGCTGATAAAGTCTTATAAATTTAAATTGGTATCGTAAGTAACAACTGGCCTAATTCAGTGATTATGATCCTATCAAATGCAATCATTGTCACGCAAAAACTCATCATTAACACTCATATGTCCCATTTTCATGGAAGTATTTGCTCTTTGAAAATCAATTACTTATTTATATAAAGTTTACATTGCTTGAGCAAATGATCAGAAATACTATGTTGATTTTATTGATATTTTCATTCATCAAACAGTGAAAGATATGCTGAAGCTAACAAAGTCCATTTAAAAGCTAAATATAATGTGTCATTATCTGCATATGCAAATAAGATGTCAGTTAAAAAAATTATTTGGAGACAAATTCTTTAAACAGTTTCTGAATACATTCACTTATACTGCATAGTATCTAATGTAACACATATCAAATTTTACCGTACCAACTTATATATGCTTGATACATGGTAACGGCTCATTTTATTAGTTTAATATTCATATAAAACTTTGATATCGAAAATTCCTGCAATAATATGCCACGACAGTGATCCACAATGTCTTTTAGAAATGTGTATATAACTTTTTAACCAGTGTTGTAAATATTGAGGAACAACACGCCCTCACAGTGCACTAACATTTTAAAAAAGTAGTTTTATCAATTTTACTCAAGAAGATTACAGACTGATGTCTGGTGTTCCTTATTTTAAGTTTATACTTATACAAGAAGAAGAAGAAGCTTGATTCTATCTGGATTGTTAGCACACACTTTTGTATGCTACCACATCCAACACAACATTAAATTAAAAAGTATTTTTTTATTACTGTAGATGAGCATACATATACAAGGAATACTAGCCTGTATTGTGCGACTGACTACGTCCATATAATATGAACAGCAGTTAACTGGCTGCACTAAAATTATTGGGTTGCTGTTAAATAAGTAATTGAATTAAACTTAGTACCAAAAGTCTTCAGATAAGTATTACAAAATCTAAATCCACCTTTAATTACCATTTCAGACTCAATTTATACTGTCTTTGACACCATTTTGGACACACATAGTACCTTATGATATATTTAATATAGTAATACATGTTACTTGAACAGTTTTGACAAAACATGGGAATATATTTTGTTTATTCAGCTATCACTTGAGAGCTCTAATATTCGTTGTTAATGAAGTTTAAAAGTTAAAAATTTTGCCAAGTTGGTAAAATGTTGTTGTTTTTTAAAAAAGTTCAAACTATATTATTTCACAAAAGCTAATATGCTTTGACAATTTCATATAGTCTCTTAATATAAGCTGATACATTTCATTTCAGACTAATTATTATCTTAATATCTATTAAACACACAAAAAAGTTTTGAAATAAATTAAAATGCCCATTAAATGTATCATTTATGGTATAAATCAATATATAGAACGCACTGAAGTTAATGTAACATACATAACATATTGACAATCAAACATCAAAATAATATTTTACACCAGAAACAATGTTTAATATCCCCTTTCCGTCTTGCTTATCAATAGAATGCTCATATATGGTGCTTAAAAGCATACAGATAGGATTGCATGCTGTATTTTAAAATGAAAAGATTCTTACTTTACATTACGTTTTCTTCAGGGTTGTCATATTCAACAGCTTTTAACTCTTGGAGTTTTTGTGATAGAAGCAAGCTGTTTGCAGTTTTGGAATGTTCAGTTAGTTGTCTTTTAGATACATGTTATTTTAATCTTAAATATGCATTGAAAAAATATAAAATGAAACTATCTAACAAAATTTTAATGGTTTTACAGGGTGTAGTTGTAAATGTAACGTAAAAGAACCATAATGGGCCTAAATAACATTGACAAACATCAATATCTGCAGAAAATTAACTGCTCTTGTAAATTACATGACTATTTAGCCAATTAGAACTGCTCAAGTACTACCTTAACAGCCTTAATTACATAATTTTGTTTTTTAAAAAAATGACGGGTAATGTAATTAACACGCTGTAACGTCCCAGCCACCAGAGGGCTAACATGTTTCAAAAAGCTTGTTAGATGGGGGAAGAAAAACCCTTAGTAGCTCATAGCCTATAATTGCTTACATGGCGCACTTATTTGTAGGTAAACACATTTCAGACACATAAATTTCTGTTGGCTAGACAGAAATTGGCTGGTACTTGGCTAGTTTGTTTTTTAATTTACTTGAAGGCTCCAATGAGCCAGAATGGACTACGATACCTACGCAATAATTCCAAATTTAATGGTTTTACAGGGTGTAGTTGTAAATGTAACGTAAAAGAACCATAATGGGCCTAAATAACATTGACAAACATCAATATCTGCAGAAAATTAACTGCTCTTGTAAATTACATGACTATTTAGCCAATTAGAACTGCTCAAGTACTACCTTAACAGCCTTAATTACATAATTTTGTTTTTTAAAAAAATGACGGGTAATGTAATTAACACGCTGTAACGTCCCAGCCACCAGAGGGCTAACATGTTTCAAAAAGCTTGTTAGATGGGGGAAGAAAAACCCTTAGTAGCTCATAGCCTATAATTGCTTACATGGCGCACTTATTTGTAGGTAAACACATTTCAGACACATAAATTTCTGTTGGCTAGACAGAAATTGGCTGGTACTTGGCTAGTTTGTTTTTTAATTTACTTGAAGGCTCCAATGAGCCAGAATGGACTACGATACCTACGCAATAATTCCAAATTTAATGGTTTTACAGGGTGTAGTTGTAAATGTAACGTAAAAGAACCATAATGGGCCTAAATAACATTGACAAACATCAATATCTGCAGAAAATTAACTGCTCTTGTAAATTACATGACTATTTAGCCAATTAGAACTGCTCAAGTACTACCTTAACAGCCTTAATTACATAATTTTGTTTTTTAAAAAAATGACGGGTAATGTAATTAACACGCTGTAACGTCCCAGCCACCAGAGGGCTAACATGTTTCAAAAAGCTTGTTAGATGGGGGGAGAAAAACCCTTAGTAGCTCATAGCCTATAATTGCTTACATGGCGCACTTATTTGTAGGTAAACACATTTCAGACACATAAATTTCTGTCGGCTAGACAGAAATTGGCTGGTACTTGGCTAGTTTGTTTTTTAATTTACTTGAAGGCTCCAATGAGCCAGAATGGACTACGATACCTACGCAATAATTCCAAATTAAAAAAAAAAAACATTGTGAAAATTAATAGTTGTAAAGATCTTGCTCATAGAATGGATCACAGCATGAGACCTATCGCTGTTCAGAAAAACGAGCCTCACTAGCATGTGCCCCATTATAAGTTCAGATGATGTCACCATCATTTGCTGCCATGCATGTATAGCACGTTCTCACTTTGTGAACCAATGGGATTTCCCATAAAGTTTGATACAGTAAAGTCAGGATGGTCAATTGCATAATACGAGGGTTGTTCAAATATGAATGCAAGTAGCTTTATAACTTTCTTAATATATATGCTACGACAAAATGTCATACCTTTCTAGAAAGAACTATTTGTCGCTTTTAAAATGGCACCAAACATAAAGAAACACTCACTATATTTCTCGAGTTACAGGCGCTTATATGAAGGCCATTCTCGTATACTGAAGTTTTTCTGAAGCAAATTGCCATGCACGTTTTGGTACATATGCGGATATAGTGCCATATCTTTGTAAGTTTGAGACAAAATGGCACCAAATTTTATATGCATGCTCAAGGTACGTTGACAAAGTTGCTTACAGGAAAAAGTTTATATAATCATGTTTCAATTTCAAGTTAACAGGCCCGTTTGTGACGTCATTAATTTTAAGATAAACGTCATTTTGAGCTATCTACTGGTGATGCAATAATGACCATAACTGTGTCTTTTTCTTTGCGTTTTGCTTAAAACATGCTTAATATGTCATAAGGAAGTTTTCAAAACGCTACGTCCTCTATTTACAGAGTTATCACTTTTTATATAATTTTCCAAGCATTTTTCTGCTTCTTAATGACGTGTTTACATTAATTAAAATATGTTAAATCTGTCTAGTCCTCAAGACCAGGTGAGCAATTTTATTTTAAATAATGCCTATTTTGGTAAAACTTAAAGTTAACGTTCAAATTTAGATTTAAACCGCAATGTTATGGCAAAAAAAAATATAAGGTCTATAACCCCTTCACTTAAGGCAGTTTTGACTTAATAAAAAATGATTTTCATCATTTAAGAATTACCCACTATCCTTCAATGATTTGTAGCAACAACTCAGTATGAGCGATCAACATATTGTCTTTGAGTTAAAACTAGTTTAAATGTTGATTCGTGCATTTTGTCAGTGAAAAGTTTGACTGAAAACCGAAGGGTGGTGTTTTGTTTACCATTTATTTGCAAACATAAGGAAACTTTAGTGAAAGCAATTCAATGTAATGTAACAAAAACATGTCGGATTTTCGCAACTTTCACAGAATCATTATATAAGTATATGGGGATACTTCCATAAAAATTTCATGAAATTTTACCGATTTATCGAAGAATTATACGCTCGTCTATATCACTGGTATGTTCGAAGCATTGAGTTTGCTAGTATACTGAAGTGACCCTCATTCAAAGGGCTATAACTCGATTAATATACTGTATTTTTCTTTAGGTCTGGTGCCAGTTTAATGGTGACATATAATCCTTTATAGAAACGTATACCATTTTATCGTGGCATATATGTGTCGAAAGTTATGAAGCTACTTGCATTCATATTTGAACAGCCCTCGTATTAAGGGTTCCTAAAAATATTTTTTAGATTACTTTCTCTGGAGATCGATTTTGTCTTAGCAAATAGTGCAAACCCTGGTGAAATGCCGCATTATGCAGCATTTCATCTGTGTCTTCGCTGTTTACCAACTTATTCGTTAATGAGATTCTGGTCCAAAATGGGTTATGATACTGCCCCAGCACTGAACAAAGACATATGTTGGTATTGTGAAGCGTCTGCATTACAAACCTGTTAAAGTATTCCTTTAGGTACAATATTTACGCTAGAAAACCACTGTACTCGAACAGAGTAGTCATGGCGGATTGGTTGAAGTCGACGAGGGCAGAAAATATACCATTTTGTTAACTGCGATTCATTCTATGAGCAAGTTCTTTACAACTATTAATTTTCGATTTTTTTTTTTAATTTGGAATTATTGCGTAGGTTTTGTTGTCCATTCTGGCTCATTGGAGCCGTCAAGTAATTTTTTTTAAAAAAAAAAACTAGCTAAGTACCAGCCAATTCCTGTCTAGCTGGTGGAAATTTATGTGTCTGAAATGTGCTTACCTACAAATAAGTGCGCCATGTAAGGCATTAGTTATGATTTAATGACATCACATAATGAAGAATACAAATAAGTTTTGTATATTTCTATTTATTAGTTACTGAGTTGCACACCATTTTGAAGCTGTATGCAAAATTTGAGTAGTCAAGGGCATTTGACAGGTAGTCAAGGGTCTAAATTAATCAATATGTTACAGTTGACTACCCGCTCATTGAGCCAGAACACCCGATATTATATAATTATTATACCTCACGTGAATTCCCCATACAAAACTTCCATAGACGAACGACTGATATTTTATATTATTATACCTCACGTGAATTCCCCATACAAAACTTCCATAGACGAACGATTGATATTTTATAATATCACCCGTTGCTACACCGACGGCGAATATTGCCACTTGTTTGCTATAGCAACGGGTGATATTATAAAATATCAGGGCGGTCACATGATGCACAACGCTGATGCGCGTACGGTTTGTTCATGCCAGGAGATGATCAACAGCAATGGCGGACATGACGCATTATTCGACGACTTTAAACACCAAATAACTTCGCTGTTTATGGCCAGAAACATTAAGTGTGGGTACTCGTTTTCTTAGTTAGGACGAGAGGAACAAGTTGAGACCAAATTTAAGCCGATTAGGCGAAATTTTCTATTTTACATCAAAACAGCCTCATGTGCAGTACCTCCTTCAAAAATGACGCTGCTTGGTATTAAGTTTGACGTCATCAGCTTTAATGACGTAATTTGTTAAACGGAACGTCAGTGATCAGGTCGAGCATTCAGACCGTTAAAGAAGAACCATTTTTGTGAAAGATTTAATTTCATTCAAGCATATAGATAAGAGGCTGTTCATTATGATCCCTTTGGATCTCCCCTCAACACGATAGGTATATTGTGTAAGAGAAGTACTTCAGAAAATAAGGGATCTCATGTTCTGTTCGGTATAATAAAATAAATATTACATTTCCTGCTAGGGTAATAGTCGAAAATACCATCCCTTGAAATATGATTATCAACCTCGGCTGCGCCTCGGTTGATAATCACATTCCTCGGGATGATATTTTCGACTATCACCCGCGCAGGAAATGTAATATTTATATAATATCACCCGCTGCTACAGCGACGGCGAATACTGCCACGTGTTTGCCATAGAAGCGGGTGATATTATAAAATATCAAGGCGGTCACATGATGCGCAACGCCGATGCGCGTACATATCGTTAACGTCACAAGACGTTCAACAGCAATGGCGGACATGACGCATGCTTTGACGACTTTAAACTCCAAATAACTTCGTTGTTTATGGTCAGAAACATAAAGTGTGGGTACTCATTTTCTTAGTTAGGACAAGAGGAACACGTTGAGACCAAATTTGAGCAGATTAGGCGAAATTTTCTATTCTACATCAAAACAGCCTCATGTACAGTATCTCCTTTAAAAATGACGCTGCTTGAATTTAAGTTTGACGTCATCAGCTTTTATGACGCAATTTGTTCGGAACGTCAGTGATCAGGTCGAGAATTCAGATTGTTTAAGAAGAAACATTGTTGTGAAATATTTAATTTCATTCAAGCATATATCTAGAGGCTGTTCATCATTTTCCCCTTTGAATCTCCCCTCACCATGCTAGGTCTATTGAGTAGGAGAAGGACTTCAGAAAATAAGGAATCTAATGTTCTGTTCGGTATAATCAAATAAATATTACATGTCCTGCTAGGGTGACAGTTGAAAATATCATCCCTCGAAATGTAATTATCAACCGAGGCGCAGCCGAGGTTGATAATCACATTCCTCGGGATGATATTTTCGACTATCATACGCGCAGGGAATGTAATATTTATATAATATTGCATTCCCTGAGAGGGTGATAGTCGAAAATATCATCCCGAGGAATGTGATTATCAGCCGATGTTGATAATCATATTTCGAGGGATGATACTTTCGTCTATCACCCAATCAGGGAATGTAATATTTATTTTATTATACCGAACATTAGATCTTTTATTTTCTACCGTCTTTTTGGCCTACCATGGTGAGGGGATTTCCAAAGGAAAAATAATGCACAGCCTCTTATCTATATGCATGAATGAAAAAACATCTTTCACAAAAATGTTTCTTTTGAACAATTTGAATGCTCGAACTGATCATGACGTTCGGTTAAACAAATTACGTCATAAAAATTCGATGACGTCAAACTGAATACCAAGCAGCGTCATTTAAATGGGATAGTGTACAAGATACGGTTTTGTTGCAAAATAGAAAATTCCGCCAAATCGACTCAAATTTGGTCTCAACATTTTCCTCTCGTCTTAACTAAGAAAATGAGTACCCACACTTTATGTTTCTGACCATAAACAACGAAGTTATTGGGAGTTGAAAGTGGCCAAATCATGCCTCATGTCCGCCATTGCTGTTGAGCGTCTTTTGACGTGAACGAATCGTACACGCATAGGCCTTGCGCATAATGCGACCGCCCTGATATTTTATAATATCACCCGCTGCTATGGCAAACACATGGCAGTATTCGTCGTCGCTGTAGCAACGGGCGATATTATATAAATATTACATTCCCTGATTGGGTGATAGTCGAAATTATTATACCACGTGAATTTCCCATACAAAACTTCCATAGACGAACGACTGATATTTTATAATATCACCCGCTGCTATAGCGACGGCGAATACTGTCACTCATTTGCCATAGCAGCGGGTGATATTATAAAATATCAGTTGTTCGTCTGATGCGCAACGGCAATGCGCGTACGGTTCGTTCACGTCAGGATACGCTTCACAGCAATGGCGGACATGAGGCATGATTTTGGCCATTTTCAACTCCCAATAACTTTGTTGTTCATGGTCAGAAACATAAAGTGTGGGTACTCGTTCTCTTAGTTAGGACGTGGGGAACATGGTGAGACCAAATTTGAGCGGATTTGGCGAAATTTGTAGTTTGCATCAAAATCGCATACGGCAGAGTATCTCCATTTACATGACGCTGCTTGGTGTGAAGTTTGACGTCATCAGTTTTTATGACGTAATTTATTGAACCAAACGTCAGTGATCAGTCCGAGCATTCAAACTTAAAAACAGAACCGTTTTTGTGAAAAATATATCTTTCATTCATGCACTCCTTTTTGAACTCCCCTCAACATGGAAGGTCTAAGAGAAAACAAACGGTAGAAAAAAGGATCTAATGTTCTGTTCGGTATAATAAAGTAAATATTACATTCCCTGAGAGGGTGATAGTCGAAAAATATCATCCCTCGAAATATGATTATCAACCTCGGCTGTGCCTCGGTTGATAATCACATTCCTTGGGATGATATTTTCGACTATCACCCTCTCAGGGAATGTAATGTTTATATAATATCATCCCGAGGAATGTGATTATCAACCGAGGCGCAGCCGATAATGATAATGAAATAATGATATTTTCATCTATAATCCAATCAGGAAATGTAATATTTATTTTATTACACTGAACAATAGATCATTTAATTCTCTACCGTCTTAGGCCTACCATGGTGAGGGGATTTCCAAAGGGAAAATAATGCACAACCTCATATCTATATGCATGAATGAAAATACATCTTTCACAAAAATGTTTCTTTTGAACAATTTGAATGCTCGAACTGATCATGATGTGCGGCTAATGAAATTACGTCATAAAAAATTGATGACGTCAAACTGAATACCAAGCAGCGTCATGTGGTTTTGTTGCAAAATAGAAAATTTTGCCAAATCGGCTCAAATTTGGTCTCAACGTGTTTGTCTCGTCCTAACTAAGAAAACGAGTAGGGGAGACCGGGGCAAAATGATCCACTTTCAAAATATTTTTTTCCTGCTTTTATGACTGGATATATCTTATTGCTTTTAAATGTATAATACACTGTCAAATATTAGCTACAACTTGAGAAAAAGAAAAACAGGCTTAAAGTGACATTAGTGCTTGAGATCAAGCATTCAAAATGTGTGGTCAGCTGTATCATTTTGCTCCGTGCACGGGGCAAAATGAAACAGTACACGGGGCAAAATGATACAGTAAGACTTTTCTCATCTCAGATTCAAATATTCAAGATGTAGCACAGAAATAACTATAAACACAATTAAACAATTTATAAATGTAAGAATTGTTCTTAATTGCCATTGTATTCAACTTCATAGACACAAGCTCCTACAAGGATTCAGTGGGTACTTTATGGGTTATTTACCTGTACATGTACACTATATAAACTTATGATTTCCAATCAAATCAATTGGTTTCATTATTAATATCTCCTTTGTATATCATGATTTTTGTTTTTGTTTTTGGAGATGATGCATTGATTAGCTAGTGTACATGCAAACCAAACATCTGAATTTAAGGGTGAGGTTGGGGCCGAGAAACTTGTTTAAGCCCTCCAGTAAATATTTTTAACTGACGGTTCCAGGGCGGTACTTCTTTTGTGGATCATTTGCATTTTTTGTGTCATGTGTTTCTCAAGCTTTCGCATCTGTTCATTGCTGCCTTGTTTGTGGTCACCTGCTGGGAAAGAGCTGAGCTCTTGGCTCATGTTGGTGATGTTTATTGATTTTTTGTTACTTTCCCATGTGGTATCCTTGGTCAGATGTGGTACTTGATTGTATCGTTTTCTGATCTTTGCTGTCTTTCTTACTTTAAAAAAATGTAATAACCCTTTTTCCACAATTCACAACAAATGTTGTCTGCCTTTATATCTACTTATACACTTTGGTAGCCTTTTGCAAACACTATGAACTCAGATTAGACTGCTCCTGAAGTCTGATCAGGGTTTGTAGTGTTTGCTTGAAAAGGAGTGCATTTAAATATATGGAGCAGACATAATAAGTTGACTATATTTTCAGGACAAAACATTGGCACGATAAGGGTAAAACCATCGAAATAATGAGTTTTGCAAACTTTATTTCATATTTATACTGTTGTCATATGGCACTAGGTGAAGATTTCATTTAAAAATATAATTTATCATATGACGTCGCATCTGGGAGTGAAATGTTGCCATGCAATAAAATTGATAAACCACTAGTGGTTTACAGATTTTTGGGAGAAGTAATGACGTCCTTAACAACCTTGCGTACATAATGACAAAATTATAACATTTTTACAGCAGAAATGTGATTTTCAAAGTAATCTTAATGTCATATGATAAATAGAATCTAACATATGTGCTCTTGTATTATAAAATCATAAAAACTTGTTGCAAAAAAGAGATAAAACGCTCAACAAGCCTCGCATTTTATCTCTTTTCCTCAACTTGTTTAATAAATTCAATAAAACATGAGCACTCATTTAAGATCCTCTATTAATCAGGCCCCCAGACAAGAGTGCGAAACTGAAAATTATTTTTCTTATTTCTCAACCAAAACATATGTTGTGGGTACTCAAAAGAACCATCTCAATGAACACCCAAAACACATGTTTAAACTGATGGATAAGAAAATAATCGCAATTTTACGCTAACTTTTTTTTGATTAACTGGCCCTATGTTAATACAAGATATATATTCAGAAATGGGCCGCAACGCGAGAAAACCTGTCTTCGGGGGTTAGCGAACAACACAGGCGCAGACCAGCCTGCGCATCCGCGCAGTCTGATCAAGGCCTTTGTTATTCACGTTTTGTATAGTACAATATCAATGCTTGCTACAAGCGAAATTTCAATTTTTTAGCTAGTCTCTGTAGCTGAGGAGACTGGTTTGAGTCTGGCTTTTTCAGAAACCCCGAAGACAGGTTTTGTCACGACAAGGCCCAAATAATGAACACTATCAAGATGAAGTAAAACACATGAGATCAATTGCAGCTGGTGGATAGTTTCATTTTTAGACCTTCTAGCTCATATGAGCTGCAACATGTGATTTCCAACAATGTGGCATTTACAAGTGTAGACTCACTCTTTTACCTGTGCAGCCTCCTTTTTAAGCTTAGAAACTCGAAATGATGCTCAGCCAGTAGCTAAACAGTCATAGAATATTCAAGCGACTAGCAAAGGTTCTGATCAGACTGTGTATGCGCAGGCTGATCTGACGCTTTGCTGGTCACACATACCACATTGTAATTTTGTTAGATATCTCAAGTCGCGGCTCATACATGTATATGCAAGTTGATCAAGTTTCTAAGATCAGAGCACTTATCAAAGATTTAAGATGAAGATAAAAATGGCCTAAGCAAACATTGCATACCCAGTTGGAACATCTACAGACAAAGGTCTAGTCTTGGTCTACACATTTTGCTTTTCCAACAAACAAGCATTTTGTGAATCTAAAAATCAAGCATTTTATTTTCAACAAAAAAAATACATTAAAAGCCATTTCTACACAGTACTCTAATTATTCTTGACCCATCAATATTCTAGGACATGATTATATTAATAATGTTAAATGTTTATTCTTGCAAAATTATCACAGTACCTTAATTAGTAAGTGTATTGCATATTTTCCAATATTTATTGTCAAATAAAGCAATTAGAACCGAATAGTGTAACAAAATGCTGGAGAAATTCTGAATACGCAATGCAAATAAATAGCTGTGCATACCCGTTTTTATCACTTTGCCGTCTGCAAACTCATTTCCTGGTATGAGAGCAATGAAGGACGTTTGACACTATTGGGAGGGGGGTGCACCGATCACAGTTCAGTTTTAGTTCGGAGTGGCTAAACCAGTCAACTGACTGGTTTTCTTCATTACAATTATTGAATGAGAGAAGAGAACCAAGATTGAAAAAAACTGCATTTCCCCAAAATGGCTGCCAATCGAAGCAAGGGCAAAAAAAGCCTAATTTTGCACAGCACAGCAAGAAAATAACAGCTATTGAAGTCAGTCTTTGTTCGACCATCCTCAATTTTCAACGAGATCAGACATCTTTGAAATCGAAACTTAAAGTAGCTTCCATTAGGAATTGAATGCTGTAAAATCATGAAAAGTTGAAACATTAAAGAAAATGCCAAATTAGCATTTCTTAGAAATTTTGAAAACCCAATTAAAATTTGAAATACCCAAATCAATGAAAAAGGAGTGGGTAACATACCCAATTGCTAAAATTTTTAATTAAGGTACTGTTATCAAGGTGCATAGCTGTCTAAAGCCATTGTCAAATGAATGAAAACCCATGTTCATATGATTAATCAGTAAACTCACATGCTGTTTGAACATGATTTTTAACTTAACAATACTAATTACTTTAAATGAGCACCTGAGTTCTTTGGGTGATGTTGTACTGAAAGTGTTACCTCCCAGACAGATCATTTTGCAGGGGCGGATCTAGGATATCTGGAAACAGGGTTCATATGTATAAAGGTGTGGGTATTAGCTTCGCTGATTTTATCTCATTTTTCTTAAATATCCCATGAAAATGAAATAATTTGGTCTTTATTACCAAATTCTTTCATTGTCATAGGATATTTAAAGACGGCGGGCAGAGAGGGGGGGGGGGGTTCGAGTAAAACCCCTGAACCCCCTCTGGTTCTGCAACTGTTTTGCAGTGTGGTTTTTGTTTCAGAAAACCTTGTGTGTAGTTGTGGTGACATTATGACATTCAAAAGTTTACAGCTGGCTCCCATTTAGTTTAAGAAATCCAGTGTATATTTTAATGTTTTAGCAGCATTTTCGGCAATTATGGTTGGACTCCGGTAAAAATGAAAGAGTAATAATCACGTTTTTTTTTTGCATTACCACTTGTGGTGTCCCTCGGGAGATGTTTGAGTACTCTGCCTAGTGTTCAAACAGCTGCCTCGGGAAACGCCAAGTGTTAATGCATTAAACAATTATGTTATCTCTATATTTGATTATAATTATGTGTGATATGAACAATGCACATTTTAACCCTTTGTTCTCCAGAAACCCCTAAATGAGCACTTTTGCAAACAGTGAAGACCCAGATGAAAAATGCAGCACACTGTTTGCAAAGGTAAAAAAAGATCTTCAGACAAAAGAACACAATATTTTTTTAAACATTATAACATGACACCCCTGGATATGTACAATAGACTATCCCAAGTTTACTGTATCAAACCAGAAGGAAGAATCCATAAGAATACAAAGGGTTAACAGATACATTGAGCAAAATTTCTAATTGGCCACCTTACATTTTTATGTTAATTCGGTTATACAAAACCCATGCTTATATAAATCAACCAATGCCGTGCCGAAACTCTGGATGCCATTTCAATTAAAAATGACTGGTACATCTTGCACAGACGATGCTAAAGGTACCCTCATTTCAAAAAGTCTCATTTTTTCCTACAAGATGAAATATTCCACAGATATGCCATCCATGTGTATTTTTGTTTGTATGAAGATATTTCTGACTGTTGTGATTGAAGACGAGCACACTTCATATGAATCGCATTCAATCAGACTTCTATTTTCTGTTATGTTATAGCATGATGACAAACACTACCAGCAGCTAAATCATTGAAATTCAGCTTTTAGCATGCAGTTACATAGGAAATTCGCACTGTTCTGTACGCCTTACTATCTGTGATGCGGTATTTAAATTTTCAGCGATTTTGTATTACTACTAGACGTCACTAGTCTAGTTTGGAAATTGAAAAAATAATGCAAAGTACCGTCAAATTGACTTTTTAAGTTTTACATTCAAACCGGAAGTGTGCAGCAGCAATGAAATGTTTGTCATCACAAAATGGACGAAATCAAGTTCTATTCTGTTTGGGCTATCTTGTTCAGATAAAATAAAAAGCATGCAACAATTTTTGCACAAGCTACTGATGAATTTCAAAAATCTCAAAAAATGTGATATTCAACAAAATGCGTAAAAAATCTACTTTAGTTAAAATTTCAAGTGTTTGGTGTTTTTTGAAGTCATCTAGACGAGTTTATTACCAACTGAACTTAAAT
The DNA here is from genome assembly GCA_964019695.1 of Loripinus fragilis. NCBI lineage: Eukaryota > Metazoa > Mollusca > Bivalvia > Lucinida > Lucinidae > Loripinus > Loripinus fragilis. The sequence continues at coordinate 32,745,233 of OZ026516.1, forward strand.
TTGATATAAAACTTCAATCAAAACCTTTCTTCTTCAAAAACGCATATTTTTGCAATTTAACCAAAAAATCGTGGATTGATAGACAACTTTTCTGAAAAACAATACGTTAAACTTTTTAAAACCATTAAACTGCACATTTATAGGCAAAAATTCAATGTTATTAGTGCTTGATCAAAAATAATGAGTTTAAAAAGTGACCAATTAGAAATTTTGTTCAGTGTATATTGCCTTAAAAGCTACAATATTATACATTCTCAAAATCTCCAAAAGTAAAGGTTTTGCTCCAGGCGCCGCTGAAAGTTCGTAATGTACTTAACGGCGCATAAGTTTCACTGGAATTAGGAGTCATCTGTGCCTGAGTGATAGCAAATGATGCTGCATAGTTAAAGAAACTTTCCAACATTTTCCTAGAGAACTCCAAGAAAGGCTCAACAGTGGTGGTGGATGCAAATGTATCTGGTGTTTGTTGAGCAAGCTGTGTGAGTGGTTCAACTGATATGCCAATCTGCGCGAGGTGTGACTGAAACTTCATTGAGCCAAATGGATGACTGGGATCCCCTCCATCTGATGCTTCTGTAATAAAAGAACAACATTACAAGGTTCATACAGGCAAGTTTGTTTGAAATTCAAGGACTTTTCAAGGACTTCTTAAAACTTTCCTACTGTTTTCAAAGACTGAAAATTTATGAAAAATACTGATTTACATGTTAAAATTCTATTTTTGTAATGCTAGACTGCATTACTAATGATATAAATTTTAGAAAATTAGTATAAAATTGTGGTGCCTTTATTAGGTGCAGCATATGCTGCACCCAATAAAGGCACCATAATTTTAATGTGATTTAGATCTACAAAGACAGTGTTGTATCCTCCTGTAAATGGTAAAATTCAAGGATTTTTCAAGGCCTTTGATTGTTTTTCAAGTACTTTTCAAGGCAAGTTTAATTTTCAAGTACTTTTCAAGGCAAGTTTAATAAAAGCACCATAATTTTAAAGTGTTTTAGATCTCCAAACACAGTGTTGAATCCTCCTGTAAATGGTAGAATTCAAGGACTTTTCAAGGCATTTGAGTGTTTTTCAAGTTCTTTTTAAGGCAAGTTTAATTTTCAAGGACTTTTCCAGACAGTCCTGTATATTCAAGGACTTTTCAAGTCTGTGCGAACCCTGCATTACCAAATTTTCACTAAATACACTGACAGACAGGCCGGAGCAAACTGTGTCAATCAAGATCAGACCATTCCAGTCTGATCAGGGTTTACATTTGCTTTTCTTTTTGAGCCAGTGCATGAGATTTCCAACAATGTGGTATGTGCAACCAGCAAAGCCTCAGATCAGCCTGAGCATATGCACAGTCTGATCAGAGCCTTTGCTAGTCGCTTGAATATTCTATGATTGTTAAGCTACTGACTGAACATCATTTGGAGTTTCTAAGCTTAAAAGGAGGCTGCAGAGGCTCGTCAGAGTCTACACTCGTCAAAATGTCAAATTGTTCTAAATCTCATGCAGGGGCTCATTTTATACTTCCTGAACCATTATCAAATTTCATGTTGATAGATCTCTGCGGATAAATTGGTTATGTACATGTATAATGAGGTTTGACCCATTTTAGCTGAATAGAAATTCCCACTTTTATCAATTGGACCAGTCCATTTTTGTTTTAAGGTCACTGTGTTGTATTTTTTTTATTTTTATTTAAATGTTAATAGAACAGTCTGTACTAACCGTGGAGACCCTGATCTGTCTGATCTGGGTTTGTGTTTCTTGCATATGTCCCAAAAAACGGACGCTACGCTTATATGGATTAATATTCAGGATCTTAGATTTTTCTAGACCTAAATTGGGGCCAAATAATGAGCCATTCTCAATCTTAAATATTTAACATAAATTTCCCTAAATAGTATATATCATTGAATTATTCAACACCAACACAAATATTGTCCAATTTTATTCACATATTCAACATTTTGCCATATTGGCTTTTTTTTGGTTTGTCCAAAATAATATATAACATTACCAATACCATAGCTCTATATTTTGATAAAAATTATCCCAGTTCTATGGATTGTAAGGGCCCTGTCAGCTTCATACTTTCATAGGGGTTAAACCAGTTATCAGTTAATGGCTAAACATGTGTCACCAAAATACATTGACATATCTATTGAGGAGACTATGTAAATTAATTGATTAATGTCCCCCCCCCCCCCCATATGTGTATGTATGTGTTAAATACATGCCATAAGCTGTGGACTGAAATCTGTGAGATAAACCAAAATTTTAAGGGAGATTTGATAAAATTCTGTGAGATTTTCACAAACACCTTAGAACTCCCCCAAACTAACCAATAAGCATTTATTTTAAGGACATATGCTACTAAATACTTCCCATATTGAAATATTTTCAATACTTTGCATACAGATTGTTTTATGCATGGGCTATCCATTTATGAAATAAAAAGGATATGTCACCGTGCTTATTTTTTCAGAATCTCATATTGAAGTTTACAGCATTTGACCAATTTTCTAGTAATATAAAATAATAACACTAGTCCTAATTATCGAGCTGAAACGGTTGTAATCTTCAGCCAGCTTCTTTCTTTTAACTTAAATTACTGCCCATGACCTCAAACTTTTAAGAAAATGTGCATGTTTACTTGTTATCCCATTCTGTGACAAGATACTGCATGATATATTTTGGCAATTCGTCGAAAAATGGAATTTGTTTTTAGAATAAATCATGTATTAAAAAATCTGATATTGAAAATCTTGAAAATTTATTTTTAATTCATGGACTATTATAATACCTTTCAGAAAAAAAATAAAAATCTGGGTTCACCGAACTAATATTCTTTCTAGCGGGCCAAATTTAACCCCACCCCCATAGATTTCATGCGTAATTCAATATAAAAAGTTCGGGGATGACCATTTCGGTCGTTTTGATGATGCCATTTTACTAGTATATGAAGTAATTTAGCATTAAAATGTTAAAAAAGAAAGAAAAAAAACACACTGAAAATATGTGCGCATCCGGGAATCGATCCTGGTCCTCTGGCTTTGTAGCCAGACACACTAAACTCTAGGCCACGAGGTCAGGTCGTGCGCCGATCTAAATAACCATACAGATAGGATAGACTCGGCCACTATCGTATTCGTAACCAGGGTTATTGTGTACGTCGTTTGATTTCGACTGAGCTACATTTATCTGTCTGTAGTGCTGAGACGATCAGTTCTGAAAAGATGTCAATAGATATTTCGAACACACTTTAATTAGTTATTTTGTGAAGAAAATGTCGGAACACCGATATGACATAAGAATATCGGAAGCTGTGTTGATCCGAATCCGTTAAGGGTCGAAAGACAGGACCCAGACAACTTTCCCCGTTTGCAGACGCGGGAACGGTGCGCATTGGAAAAAGCCGCATATGTCTTTAATGTTAGAAACTTGTGGTAAACACAATTAAGTGTGTAATGATTATTTCTTTATAAAAGTTGTTTTAAGATGGTCTGAAATTTCTGTGAAATTCGAAAATCTTATGGGAATCAGCTTTCAGAAGGGACAAAAATATCTGTGAGATTTTATCTCACAGTGTGAGGTATGGCATGTATGGTGTTTGTATAAAAAGGAATGGAAGCAGGCACCCCATAAGTGTTGCGGAGGTAAAAAAAAACATGTCAAAGTTCCATGTGTTGTGTGTAAAAACATCCAAAAGAATCATATCATCATCATAATAGGATTTTTGATTAACGTGCAGGTGCAGGGGCATCATCCACATCAGAGGACTGGCTAGCTGCACGCATAGCAGATCTCACACCTGATCTCCAGGTGCTCCTTTCTTGAGGGTCAACTGTGGTGAGCTTCCACTCACGGCAGTCTTTCCCTGTCAGTTTCTTCCATGTTTGCATGGGCCTCCCTGCCCCCCTCTTGCCGTCAATCTGCATATCATATGCTGTTCTGATTGTACCACTCGAACCCGCCACATGCCCAAACCAGCGAAGCCTTCTCTCTCTCAAAATGAGGTCGAGGTTCTCAAGCTGAAGCTTTGCCAGTAACTCGCTTGACCTTACCCTGCCCACATCCTCTGGCTTGATACTGCAGATCTGTCTGATCATGGCCCTATCATTGCGTTGCAAGCGCTGCATGTTCGTCTTGGTAAGTGGCCAAGTTTCACTGGCATGGAGCATGGCGCTCCGCACGAAAGAGCTGTACACATGGCCACGGGTCTTGAAAGAGAGGTGGCAGGAAGTGAGAACTGGTAGTAGCTCCCTGAACTTCTTCCAGGCGGTTTTAACACGAGTAGTGACCGCCATTTCACAGCCTCCACCAGCAGAAAGCATGTCACCTAGGTAACAGAAGGAAGCTACCACCTCAAGCTTATCAGGTCCGACCTGGACTTCACTCTGTGGCCTGCCGTCAATATGGCGAGCATTTCCCATGCACCGTGCACACCTGTAATCAGGATTTGGTGTCAGTCGTTGTAGCCCACTGCATTTCTTATGCACCCAAAGTTTGCAGCCATTGCAGTAGATGCTGTTGTTGCCTACTCCTGTACGACAGACAGCGCATGGGTATTCGCCTGAACTCTGCAAGAGGTCCAGGCCTGTACCACAGATACAAAGTAAACACAAAATGGTGTAACCAAAAGGATAAATTTATGCACTCACAAGGAGGGAAAGGTATTTTTTCACTATTCAAAAAATATTTACAGGTATTTATTAAAGAAAACCAAAAAAGATGCTCAGTTGTACATACTATAGTAG